>CAJJDO010000050.1:17850-415089 GCA_905183005.1 Paramecium pentaurelia | reverse complement strand
ATATAATTATTAATATAAAACAAATACATTAATCATGTCTTATTCATTTAAGAATTCCTAATGGCAAGCAAGAAAAAAAGAGTTAAAATCAAGGCGTTAATCATAATCAAGAAAGTTCAATAATATCAAAGCTTAGGTTCAAATTAATAATTCAGCATTTAATTGTAGAAACTATTTTAGTATTTAGATCTCTCAATTGAAGCACCTCCATCACTTAAACCGGCTAAGAGATATTGCGATGTAACTGGATTCGAAGTAGCAAAAAAATATATTTTAGGCAAAATATAAAGATCCTGTTACTCAATTATATTACTGTGATTCAATTGTTTTCAATTATATTCGAAATTGTCCAAAGGCAACTGCAGAGACATATTTAAATATAAGAGGGTGCACTTAAAAATTAATTTCTTGAACATTTTGAGATATGCATTTATTAAATTAGAATAATTTCATTTTATTCAAAAGGAAGACCATATTTTTTTCAGTCAAAATAAGAGGAGTTTTGTAATTTTTCATTTCCTTCAATGCCTCATTTATAGGAATATTTTCTTTGGTTTTTAAGAAACAGTGTTTTCAAATAATATATTGAAATGTATTAAAATATGATTGTAATTATTAACTATCTATATTTTGATAAAATAATTTTAAGAGTTTATTTTCCTACTAATATCCATATAAATAAGGATTTTATTAACTTTTAGAAGTAGAATATTGTAATTCAAATTAATTAGGATTTTACATCCACTGTTTAATCTATTATGATATTTACTTATTTAATGACTTATTAATGGAAAATAATAAATAAAAATATAGATCAACATATGTTTTTAGGTTTATTTCTTTCGATAAATATTAGTTCTTCTAATGCTTCTTTTCTCTATTTTTCAACAAAAATATCTAAACGACTTTTCTATGGTTGTTTTAACTTTCTACGAATTTTATAATAGATTAATACTTATCAACATCTTTATAATTATGAATTAAGGAATCACAATCATATATACATTTATTTACTTCTCTTTTAACTTCATTATTGACACTGTATTTTCTAAAATTGCTATTGATTCTATTACTATTATTATTACGTTATACAAATTTTTTGTACTACTACTCGTACTTTGGCTGTTGTGATGGTTCTGCTAAATCGGAGAATATTGTATGGGCTCAAAATGAAAATTAGAAGCAAATCTATTTCTGATAGGTTAAGGAGATTGAGTTAAAATTTAGGATTAAGATTGTAATTTTTATTGAGGAGACTAAACTATTTATTTAATTTTGTTTTTGTATTTAGTTTTACCCATTAAGGCTTTAAGTCCCAATTATTCAATCATCAAGCTTGCATTTTATGGAGCTTTATTTATAAAATAATTGTATACATTAATTTGATTCTTCAATTTATCTATTATCTATTGATTATTATTTTGAAAAATCGAGTCTAACTAATTTATAAACTTTACATTTATTTATTTTGCTTCTTCTTCATCTCTTCTAATATTTTATCACATTATTTTTTCATCTTTTTTGTCCAAATTTCAGCTATGGACATACTTCCTTATGGTCTACGTTATTACGTATCGTCTCTTTTAATTATAGTTCTATCATCTATTGAATAGTTTCTTTTGATTAAATATTTATACGGATCATCTATGCTAATTATATAATTATTATAGTTACTTTTATTAAATTTCTTATCCGATATTACTTATTAGCTTATTCAACTAATCTTCTTTATTCTGTTCTATTCGTTTTAGCCTTCTAATATCGTTACTCAATGATTAATATTTCATTATAAATAATTATATATTTGCTAATCATTTAAGCGAATAATTAGCAAATATGTAATATTAAATTTAATAACGAATGTCTATAACACTTTATTTTAATCCTTATTCACATAGATGTCTATCAGTTAAGACAGTCTTATTGCTAACTAAGAGTGGTTTCAATGAAAAAATCATTGATGTTCTGAAAGGAGAAAATCTCAAACATGCTTTTACTAATATTAATCCTAACTAAACTGTTCCAGCCATTACTGAAGGGTTTTTCAGTTTATTTGAAAGCCATGCAATAATAAAATACATTTGCATAAATAAACCTGATTTCAGATTATATCCTAATGTAAAAAAAGCATTTAATATATAAATAAGACTTTATAAGATAAAGCTTTAGTGGATTCATATTTAGATTGGCAATAAAATGAATTTACTAAACTTTTAGATTATTCTAAAGAGTTTATTTGAAACCTTTGTTGATAGGAGATAGAGTTCCTGAAAATAGAGTTTCGAGATTAGTAGATGTTGAGGAAATATTACATTTTTTTATCAAAACTTTCCTAAACAATGGCCAATTTTATTATATTTTTGATTTACCAAACTTTACTATTGCAGATATAAGGTAATTAGTTTTATATTTTTTAAGAGCTGTCTGTGATTTGACTTCCTTATTTATTTGTAATTTTGATTTCGAAAAGTTCCCTGTTTTAGAAAAATATATTTTGAGAATTTTAAAAATACCAGAATTATATCTATCACATTAGGATTATTTAATTTAATATCGAAACAAAAATATAAAAATCTGTTCATTTAATCAATATTGACAAGATAACCTAAATAAGATCTAATAACTCTATATTTTCATCCGCTTTCATCACCTTCAAGAGCTGTAAGATCATTATTTTTATTGGCTAAAATTGAGTATAATGAAAAATTTATAGATATTCTGAAATTCGAGAATAAATCTGATCAATATACTCAAATAAATCCAAATTAAACAGTTCCATCAATTAAATAAGGCACTTTTACATTATTTGAAAGTCATACAATTTTAAAATATGTGTGTGAATAATATCGACTATTCGAATTTTATCCATAAGAAAACCTAAGATTTAAGGCTTAGATAGATAGTTATCTAGATTTTCATCTTAATTAAATGAGATAAATAACAGAATATGTTATGAGCGTATAAAAGAATTAGAATGAGGAATAGTTAAAAGCCAAATAAAAAAATATAGATTAATAGTTATAATTTTTTACTAAAGCATTTCTTAATGAAGGGTAGTATAAATACATATATAACCTTAAAACTATCTCAATAGCAGATTTGAGGTATATTGTATCTTTTATTTTAGTGCAGTAAATGAAATCGTATTTTTAGTAATGGCAAATTATGAATTTAATAGTGTACCTCAAATTAAAAAATATCTTACAAACATTCTTGATAATTAGAATGTGAGGTAGTCTAACAAAGAATATTTTTCATTAATATGCAATAATTAACTTAATAATTTTAATTAATTTAATAAATAAATAATAGCATCTTCAAAAAAAAGGGGATGTTCTTGATTAAATAATTTTATAAATATTTGTATTTCATATAATAAAAATGGAATAATTAATCTGATTTTGATTATTTTATAGACATCTTATCAATCTATTACTGATATATGATTATCATTTATATTCCTACTGCAATTAACATATCTAAAAAAAAACTTCGTTGTCATTTTAGAGCAGGAGATTATTTTTTTGTATTTCTATTTATTTATTTATCAGTTAATAAAATCTAAAATTGAAACCATATTCATAATTCAAATTACTAATTCTCTTTATTATATTATTAATTTAGGGTATAAAGAATACAAAAGAATAAAAAATTTGATTTTAATTTATTTAATTATAATTTATAATATTTGGTTGATAAGGAAATCTCTAATTTCATTATATTCTTTAATATTATGTTTCTCTATTAAACTTAGAAAGATAATCTCTTATAATTAGATATGATTAAGTAATAGAAAATAATGATATCGATTTGAAAATCTTTATAATTAATTTTGATAAGAATTCATAAATCAAATGTTGTGATTCTAAATAAAATGATGTATTATATCATTAAATATATTCAATCAATTTTATTTTAGATTTTAATAATTTATGTAAAATATATTATTGCCTTACACTAAGGAACTCCAAAGTAAATTATATATATATGATTAGGACTTGAAAATTGCCTTGAAGGAAGTTAAGATAGTGGAGCATATTTGAATCCATTATAAGGTAAGCCAATTATATAAATATGAAGAGTAAATGCAAAGAGCAAAATAGAATGTTTTAAGATTAGAATCAATTCATGAAAACAAAAAGAAATTATAAGCTGATTATGGTGCAAAACTATAAAAGCTTAATGATAAACTGTCTTAATCTATGGAACAGAGTTTGAAAAAAAAGGAAATTTAATTGTTAGCATTATCAAATAAGTTAAAAAAAAAGAATGTTAGAAGGAAGCCTAGAAAGATGTCAGCATAAGAAGAAATCAGAGAAATCAAAGAAGAAATTACAACAAAAGTAGAATTAGTGGAGTAAGTTCCATAGAAAATTTAATAAAAAAAAGAAGTAACTATAAAAGAAACACCAACAATAAAATTAGCAGAGCCTAAGCATTTAGATGAGGTAGTTGAATAATGATCTATATTTTAGTTTGAATTTTTTAAGAAACTAAACAAAAGTATGGATGCTGCATCTCAAAGAAAGTCTTAACGTTTAGATAATATTAAATAACGATTACATGGATAAGATGAAATAGTACAAAATATTATTTATTATTAGATTCATAAACATCTTGAGAAATCAAATAAGACAAAGGAGGAACAAGAATAAAATAGGTTGACTTAAATTTATAACAAACTATTAAATTTAACATAAAAAGAATAGTAAAAGAAATCAAAAAACAAAATAAAATAGAAGAAGAAATCTTTATAAATAAATATGTCTAGCAGTGAATCTAATAAATATACAAATACAAATAGATATGAAGAACAACGATCAGAACCAAATAGAACAGTCAGATCTATTACTTAAGATATCAAATTTATTAATGTTAAATAAAGATTGGAGAAACTTTAAAATGAAAGGGAATAGTAAGTAAAAACAATATTGGATAAGCATTAATAATATTCTTATAGGCTTCAATAAAATAAATTAATATTAGATGAATTATCTAATACGTGTTAATATTATAATTTTAAGATAAAAGAATAATATTTGTTATGATTTATATATTAAATGTATTAAGATAATTAAGATGAAGATGATAAATTAAAAAATGATATTGAAAAATTTCGAAATCTCCTTGATGAAGAAGTCGAAGGAAATCATCGATCTGAATATTTGAATAAATGTAAACAGATCTCAGAAAATATAAAAAAAGAAATATAAAAACGTATAAAAAAGGGAGATGAGAATTAGATCATGAAATTAATGAAATATTATTCATAACAAAATAAGAGATTATAAGAAATGGAATATAATAATGTAGATGAAGATACAAGTTTATTGCATGATAATCATTAAGTTGAAGTATAATTATTTGAAGATAATGTAAATTAAAGAAAATAGAGATTGTAAAATGTTCATAAGAGTATGGAAACAGTTAAAAGTATATATGAAAAAATTCATGAAGTTGCAACTTAATAGGTTGATTAAATGTTTACAATTGAAGATAATTATACTTATGCAGAAAATAAAACTTAAAAAGCATCATAAGAATTGGTTAAAGCACAATAGTCTTAAAAAACTAAAATAGGTTATAGGATTGTAATTATATGCATTTTAATTGTAATTGTTGGATTAATGTTTATTAAATGATGTATTTATTCGTGTTATATAATATTATTTATAAAATATCATTTCTAAATAATTTACCATATTTTAAACATTTAAAAAAAATCCAAATTTTTATTTATTTTCAAATGATTATAATATCAATTTCATTATCTGTCAAAATAGAAAATTTAATAAAATATAAGATATAGTAATTAAAAATGAATAAAGATATAATATATTTATAATAGATCGTAGAAAATAAATTAAAAATTTTTATTTTAAGATTTACTATGATACAAAGTATATTTTATTATTTTTAAAAGAGGGCTAAATTTGAATAGCCTGATATAAGTTCATAATCTATATAAAAGAATGTGAAACCAAAAGGAATTCAGGAGAAGATTGATTTAGTAGGTTGAATGACGGAAAATTGTTTAAGTATTTAAAGAGGAAGGAATTTGAAAATTGTATTTAGTTAGTTGTTTTTCAATAAAAAAATCCGTTTTTGAAATTGTGTACATTATATGAGGAGGAAAATCAAAAAGAAAAAATATTATTATTACAATGAGACTTGCCTTGTGCTTATTGGTCATTTTAGCCGTTGCCAGTGCTACAACAAAATTCAATTTAGACTACTCCAAGAAGAGATCAATGACAGCAGTTATGGCTGAAGTTGAAGCCAAATTAAAGAACAAATCACCACTCGATGCTATTTTGAACGTATTGAGAGATTTCAGAGATGCTGTTAACACAGAATAAGTTAATCATGATGAGATTTACAACGTCTAAGTCACAGAATGTGAATCTGAAGATGCTTTCAGAAGAGCTGAAGTCACTGATGCTAGCAATGTCCTTAGAGATTCAACTGCTGCCTTGAATGTTGCTTAAACATCAAAGATCAGAGCCACCAACTAATAAGAAGTCAACTAATAATAATACTTCTCAGCTTAAGAACACTTAAATACTGTTTTGAGTGCCGCAGAAACTGAAGCTGGATACTTCAAGAGAAGAGGAAGAGATTATGAAGATGCTCTCCATGCTATTGATGAAGCATCTGATATCTTAGCCACCATCTACAGTGGATCAGGATCTTTCGCTGAAATCAGCAGAGTTTCAAAGAGCATGCTCTAAACTGCCTTCAACATCAAGGAAACTGCCAAGTTTGCCCCAGTCTTCTATGCCTTTGCTTAATTGGCTGCCTAAGAAGGATAACTCGATGAATCAGCTCTTGAAAGAGTCGCTTAACTTTTAGAAACTTTGAGAGGTAACATCCAAGAAGCATACAATGATTTCACTGAATCAAACGCTGTTTCAGTTGCTGCTTTCAATGACTAAAAGGATAGATTAGGATAAACCATTGCTAGACTTGAAGCTTAAAACGAAAGACTTTAAAATAAACTCGATTCATTGAACTAATAAATTGGAACTCAATCAGCTATTGCATAAACTGCATCAGGAAAACTCTAAAGAAACCAATAACTTTGGGATTAAGCCTAAGCCTTATGCGCAACTTTTGCCAACGAATACAACTATGCCACTTAAGCCAGAAGAAACGAACTCTAATTAGTTGCTGAATTAGAAGAGATGGTTGAAGCCAGATTCAACTAAGTTGAAGATGAAAACCATGAAAGAAACCAAAGACTTGCCAACCAAGCTTGATCTTGTTTTCATTTTCATTAAAAAATATAAATTTAATAATTCAAATTTTTATAACAGTAAAATGAGTATGTAACTCACTCAAAAACCAGCAACCATGTATCAAGTACGTCAATCCAGTGTAACACCACCTCAGAAATAACATTGCAATCCCAATTATATGAGTTGTTAGAAAATGAGAATGTAAATTAAATATATATATATCAAAGGAGCATCATTGATTAATTATCACCTATAAAAGATTTACCAGTCAATTAAAGTTAGAGGAGTTCGTTTTATTAAGTCAGAGGAAAATCTGGATCAACTGCTACTTTAATGCCCAATAAAACCCAACCTAATAGATTATTAGATTCTACTAGTTTTAATACTACATTAAATTATACATAAGAAAGTAATTTTGATAAAAAGAGCACAACAATACCAAAAGGAATGAAAATAAATAATTTTGAGATTTTGAAAGATCAACTTAGATTTGCAATTTGTTAGTTGGAAGATCTTAAAAAATCATTTGATAGAGTTGTTTAAAGTTAATTTGATCAAGTAATATAAGTTATTAAATCATCTGCATAATTATCTAATTAATTAGTTGAAGAAAACAATTAAATTAGAAATCATCTGAATACCTTACAAAGTAATTCAGAGTATGATAAACTAAAATTAATAATGGAATAATTGCAATAAAAAATTACTGTCTTAGTTAATGATAACTCTAAATTAAATCATTAAATAAATTATTAACAAGATGAAAACAAAAAACTTATGTAGTAAATATCAGAATCAGACAGAAAATATTAAGATTTATTGTTGTCTTAACAAAATAGATTGCATAAAGAGAATATGAATCCAAATATGAATCATAATATTCACATCAATACTCATCCTAATTCATCTAATACAAAAAGCAATTATACTTAAAGAGAATTAAGTTATAAATTAGAATAAGCAGAAATTAAATTATTAACTCTTCAAATAAGTAATGATAATCTCAGATAATAATTATAACATACATAATTAGATCATTAAACTTTTGAATAATTAAAAGAAACAATCACTTCTTTGGAAATAAAATCCTAAAGTTTTTTAAATTAAAAGGATTCACTACAATAAGAGAATGATCTTTTGAATTAAAAGATATCTAGTCTAGAAAAATAATTAAAAGACTAATCTCAAAAAACAGAATATATTGTTTATATTAATTAATTAGAAAATGATATAAAGTAAATAAGATAGGAACAAAATAATAATCATTAGACTATTACTTCTCTTAATAATACTATAAATTAACTGAAAGAATAAATAAGTATATTAAAAATACAAAAAGATTAATCAGAAGTATATACTTTTTTAATTATTAGAATACTTATATTTAATAGGTTTAATCATAATAAAATGAATTGTAATAGGCAAGTTCAAGATATTAAATATTATGGTAGGAGATATCTGAAATGAGAGAACGTTTAGAATAAAGATAAATCTAGGAGGATAGTCATAATATGATATCAAATGCAGAAAAAGCATTATTTGAAACTTAAATTTAAAATTTGAATGATAAAATAAAAGACTATGAATAAATTCTATTACATTATGAATCGAAATCAAGGTAATACATGAAATATCATTTAGATAATTAGAACAATAGGTGAGCTAAAATTAATTAGAAATGGATAATTATAGAAGATAATTAGAACATATTAATAATTATAATAATAATTCCTTGGAAATACAGGAGTTACAATGGAAACTAAACCAAACAAGTATTATTATTAAATTGTCATATAGATTAAATCATTTAAAGAAAAGATAAGGAAAATTAAGTTAAAATCGATGAATTACAATCTATTAAATAAGCTTTAGATGTATAAGTAAAGAAGAACTAGAATTTGGAAATGAGAATCTTACATTTTATGGAATAAGAAATCAAGAATAATACCAATCTGATAAGAAAATAGTGAACAATTAATAGTTATATACTTATAAAATAAATTAAATAATGGGATAATGTGTATGTTCTGAATAAATTACTGTTCTAAGCGAGGCCCCTCCACTGACATTTACTAGTAAAATTGAGACCATTCGGGAAGTTGGAGCTCTTCCAGATGAACCTTTAATTCAAGGAGATTTAGAGAAGAATTTATCATAAACCAAAACTAGATAATTGGATGATTCCTTACTATTAGAAATTCATAGACCTGATGTTAAAGAAGCTAAATTAACATCTTAATTGTTCTAGACAACCTCATTCAAAGTCAAAGTACGAGATGATTTTAATGCAGGAACTATTAGATAGATTGGCCCCTTTTGAAGTAGAAGACTCGGAAGCATATTTTTATGGAGTGTATGAATTAAATAATGGGAGTTTATATCAAGGAGGATGGTTAGAAGGTCAAAAAAATGGAAAAGGTAAAATTCAGTTATTTAATAAAAAGGAGTTTAAATCATGAAAAATGGATCAATATATGAAGGTTAATTTTCTCGAGGAATGGCAAATGGAAAGGGTAGAATGATTTATGCCGATGGTGATTATTATATAGGATAATGGTGTGATGATCAACATTACGGATATGGTGAGTATTATCATGGAGATGGTGCCATGTATAAAGGAGACTGGTTCGAAAATTTATAAAATGGATAGGGATTCGAATTTTTCTCTGATAAATCTAGTTATACAGGTTAATTTAAATTAGGAAAACGTGAAGGATATGGAGTATATAAATTCCCAGATGGTTCTCTTTATGAAGGTTCGTTTAAAAATAACTAATTTAATGGATAAGGGTAATTATAATTGATATATTTTAGTACTTATACTTGGAATGATGGTAGAAAATATGAAGGAGAGTGGCTAAACGATTAAATGGATGGAAAGGGTAAAATGACATGGGCAGATGGTACTATATATTAAGGGGAATATAAGAATGATAAAAAACATGGATTTGGAACTTTGACATGGCGTAATCATAATAGTAATTTAGTTAGCTGATTCTCGATAATATTCTGGATAATGGGAATATGGTAAATAACATGGAATTGGTGAATATACTAATTCTTAATAAGGAAAGAGGAAAGGATAATGGGTGAATGGAAAAAGAATGTAATGGTGTGATTGATTTAATATTTAATTAAATGAGTGATCTTCATACATCATTATTAAACAATAATATCTCCTTTGATTAGTTATATGAGGTACCTAATCATATTGTATCTTAGAAAGTGAAAGCACAACTTATAGATTACTAACAAAGCGTTGATGAATTACAGGTATCTGGGGAATCAGAAATTGATTAACATAATGTCAATCAAGTGTTTCTACAATTGAAAGCTATCTAATTAGAGCATATGGACATTAAAGAAAACATCATTAAATTGGAGCAAGTACTTTAAACAATAACTCAAAGTCATCTAGGGGAGTTGAGCAACGAAATAAAACCAAGAAATTAAGAGATTTGTACACTAGTCATCTTTAAAGACATCAACAGTTATATAAAAATATGATTAATGATTGTGGATATGAATCTTTAAAGGAAGTGTTAAAGGATATTGAAAGAATGATGAAAATGACATCGAAATAAGATGTATAAAATTTTACATTGAATCATTCTTCCAATAATCAATAAAATGTTTAAAATGCCTAATAATTGTAAATGATGGATGTATAGACATTTGAACAATTTGACCACATTGAATGGCACAATTAAATCATTAAATAAAACTAAGAAGAAATAGATTAAATCTAATATAAGACATAAACAATTAATAAAATTGTTCAAGATTTAGCATTGGAAATAGAACATTAAGATACCTATTTTGATGTAATAGAAACAAATGTCACAACAACAAAAGAGAATGTTATCAAAACATAAGAATAATTAAGTAAAACATAAGAATAACAGAAAACTGGTAAAAAGAAGTTATGGTGCATGTTAATTTGTGCTTTTGTTGCATTCTTAGTTTTGTTATTAATTTTGTTATTGTGAATGTATTATTACATATATATTATGAATTAATTTTTTCAAAATTTGATTGTTTCATTCTATTGACTTGTATTATGTGTTGATGCTGTACTTCTAGTTCCTTTATAAGTAGGATCTTAATTGCAATCATATCCATAACCAGCAAATAAATCTAAATTTATTTTTTTATTTTTATACTTTAAACACTATTTTTCCTTAATAATAATTAATTTTCCTTTATCAATTCATCTTAAGATTCTTCTCCATCATCAGATATTTATTATCTATACATATCCTCAACATTCTATTGTTTACAATAACAAATACAATAGGAAGATAAGGTGCTTCAATTGTCTTATTATACAATTTTTCCCAAGGTACACCTTTTAACCAAGGATGATTCTTGACTTCAGAAGGACCATTAAATCCTAATCTATTTTATGGTTTTCTTTGTAATAACTAAGAATTTAAATGTAGTTATACTTTATTTACAAAATCCATAGCTTCAATAGACCAACCATTTGGTAAATCTTCTTTTTTAATAGATGCCTATTTAGCTAGAATTTAATCTCTAATTTCCTTTCTTGACTTTCCATTGTATGGTCTCTTTTTAATATTAAAAAATAAAAGATTACTTTTCCAATCATAAATTCATATGCAATAACTCCTAAAGCAAAATAATCAACTGCAATTCCATGATTTTATCTACACATAACTTCAGGTGCTAAATGGAATTTATTAATAGTAATTACCCATATATCCAGGAGTACCACTTGTATCTTAAGAATTATCTGGTCTAACTTTTCTTGCAATACCTAGATCTGTTATTCTAGCATAACCCTTAATAAATATATAATTATTACTCGTTTATCTAGTACTATATTTTCTGGTTTAATATCTCTATGAATAATGTTATTATTATGTAAATATTCTAATCCACTTACAATGCATGCCATAAAAAATTCTAAATTATTTTTTATATAAATACTTGTTTAATGTTCTTTAAATCTCTTCATTTTACCTATATGGAATCTTAAATCTCCTCCTGTCAATAAATCCATAATCAAATATAGATTGTCTCTATCTTAAAATGCATAACACATATTAACTAAGAATGGATGTCTTAATTATGATAATAATTCTTTTTCATTCATCACAGAGTTAATACTCCTTTTAGCAATGATTTTAGATTTCATCATTTCTTTCATAGCAAACATTTATCTATTTTTCTTTAATTCTACTTTCCATACTTTTCCAAATCCTCCTTTTCCAATCACATAATTATATATGAAATGACCTTTATTTAATCCACAAAACTCTTCTCCAAATGTTTTACTTTCATTTATTGTCTCATTTATTGATTATTATTTTTGATTTTATTATTGCTTTAATAAGTTGACTAGATCTATGGTTCCTTATTTACTTACGTTGCTATTATTGAGATTCTATTTTTATTGATCTTATGATTAATTAAGTATTTTTATTTTTTATTAATCCAAAATTGAATTCATTTCTGATCTTTCTCTTAATCTTCCTGTTTAAAATCCTTTTGGTATTTTTGGGTCTTTGGCAATTGATCGATTTGTGCTAATATATTTATTTAACTTACTTCTCATTTATAATAGAATGAGCAGAAGTATTTCTACTCTAAGAACTATTTTTTCGACTATTACCCTTTGATTATGGGGCTACATTGCTTAATATAGGTTTTCTAAAATCAAAAATTATTTGATTACTTGTCAATACTCTTTGGCAATGCTTATTTCTCTTTAGATTTTGATTTAGAGGATGGAGCTTAAATGCCAAAACCTATAGCTTTAGTAAAATTGATGATCTCCTCCTTCATGATAGAGACTGGAGTCTAATCTTTATTTTTTTTGAGATTCTATAAGACTTCAGCTATGGAAGAAGTACGAGAATTTGATGTTGCTTCTTAATAGGCATACTTATTTTGTAGTAAGTCTTTTAGGTTCTTAAAGTTTGTCTTCTACATTTAATTTATTAATTAAATAGATAACGTTAAACATTTGTTATTTACATCATTCAAACTTACCTTTAATTAGTATGAGAATAGTTTATGATAATGTCCATGAGAATTATGATGAATAACCATATTAATAGTATTAAAACATTCAAATATTTTGATTTTATTATTATTCTTTATTCAATACTTCTTTAAATACTTGATTAAGTTTTTCATATCAAATAATAAAAGATGAAATTATCAATTCGCAGATCCTTGCACCTTCACAAACATGATTGGCAAGAAAATAGTGACAATATTTCTATTGACAGTCTATAAAGTAAATCATGACTTAACATTTATGAAGATGTTCAATCAGAAATCCTAAATGAAGAACCCAGTCCATTCTCACTTCCAATATTTCTAATACCATTAATCTACGCAACATTTATCCTTATTCTTATGATTCAAGTGTACCATCAATAGCAACCTTAAAAAGATCCATCCAGTGCTTCTGCCACCTTGAAAACACTACAAGAAAACCTAGCTTCATCACCAATCCTTGATATTCAAAATACCATTCAAATTAATAGACTCCATAGACATTATTAAAGTTGTCCATATGGATTTGAAATTACTACTATAGGCACTTGGGAAGGAGTCAATTCAGGTATTAAGAATGATATTTAAATAGGTTGTTTATGTTCAAATGGAGAATTAAAAGAAAGATCCTATTGTTTTACTCATTTCAAATCTGATTGTTAGAGTGTTCCTTATTATAAAGGATAACAATTCTAATATTGGAAAGGAGAAATGTTATGTGTTGAATTTGCAAAGAAATGGAAATGGGTAGGTAATTAGGAATGTCCATCTAATTACTATAAATGTGGTGCTGGTATATGTATATCATCATCAAATTCAAAATGTCCACTTACAGATTTAATTGAAACACAAACATAAACTGAAAAATAGATTAAAATTGGGTCAAAATATTTTAATAAGTACCGTAACGGTTCAACTCCATTAATTAATTTTTAAATTGTTCCTGGTGTTCATCCTAATTCAATGTGTTTTAATTCAAAAGTATAACCAAAATTTTAAAGTGGTAAATATTATCCGTTAGCGATTGTTCCTGAAAAGGGCTGTGATAAATATGGAAATACATTTAATTATTCAAAAATCATTGATTCAGATTATTAATTAAATGTATATGATGACAATGATTTCACTAATTTTTAAAGCATACCATACTTTTTAGATTATATTGATAGCATTGATACTTATACCTTATAATTAATGAGTAGAATAACAATTAATTCAACAAATCCAGAATGTAATATTGTAGATCCAGATAGTATAAAAAAGATGAGATTACAAGGAGAGATTATTAATTCTTATAGTAGATATGTGAGCAAAATCTCTTTAATTTTAACAACTGTTTTATTAATAACATCTTTATTGTTTTATTTACTAAGAGATGTAATATTCATATCTATTGATTTTACTAAATTTTAACATATTGAATATTAATTGATAATAACGTTTATCCTATGCATGAGTAATATAGCATTGGGCATAATTTATTATACATAAGCTGATGGTTTAAAAGGAATTGATGGTTAGAATAGAATATTTCATGAATATCAAAAATATAATTGTTTTACAGATGAAGGGATTACAATTGTATTTCTAAAAAATAATGATTATAGGCTGTGAAAGAAGTAATAACATTTGCAGAGCATTCATATTTAAATACAGAACCACTTGTAAAGGGATGTTTCTTTGGTAGTATATTTTTCATAGTAATAATAACAATTTTGTTATTTCTATAATATAAAAAAGTTTAGTAATTCTTTATTAAACCTTGGAAAATAAATCAAAATTGATTATTATTTTTTTTAATATTAATATTTAATACTTTAATGATGGACTAACAATTTGAGAGTTATCCAATTTAGGAAAACAATTAAGACATATAAGAGGTATAAATCACAGAAATATGTTAGATGATTTTAAAATAACTTCAATAATAAGCATTTACTAATTATATTTCCAGTACTTAATAGAAAGAAAGAAATTTATTAAGCGAGAATATTAAATTGAAGGAAGACAATTATAAATTGTAAGAAAAGGTTAATATGCTTGAGATAAAACAAGAAGAACTCGTTAATGAAGTTAATTATTTATATATTACATTTAGATTTAAGATCTTAGACAACTAGTAAAGAGAGTTTATAATGAAGGGGAAATACATGCTGAAAAGTTAAGAATGAAGAATGTATTAATTATGATTGAATTATTAGATGGAATTAATACAATAAAATGAAACCTTATCAAAAGGATTAAAGAATTTATAAAATAATATGGAGTGTTTTTCAAGTATAAAATAAATGAGTGAATTTTATGAGAATGTAGAAGAACTAGATGAAATATATTAAGAAGAAGATAACTGAGTTTATATTATTTCATATATATTATATTATTATTTAATTAAATATGTAATAAATGGAAGAGGAAGAATAATAAGAATAATTATTAAACTTAGGTTCTTTGTATGGTATTAATTAATATTATATTAAATAGTATTCTAAAGAATAAGAGAAACTTAAAGAAATTATGGATTACAACATGGAGATTATTAAAGATATAGGACATATTGTTATAATAAAATAAACAAATTAAGACGTTAAATGTAATTTACTCATGGAAAGAGATTTCAAAAGAAAGTAATTTAAGATGTGGTCAAGGTATAATACAAATATTAAAATTAGAATGATCCACGTGTTTTATAAGTATTATTGTATTAAGCTGAAAAGAATTGGGCACATGCTATGACTTTAAAATAATTGATTAATAGTGGAGTCAATAAGAAAATAAATAAAAGATAAGTTAAAGTTTATTTGGTTAAGAAATTTAAAAGAGCTATTTAATATTCTAAATAATTAACTACTATTTGTGAATAAAGAACTGAAAAAAGAACATCTTTAGAATCAGAAGCATATACTTGGTATTTATAAGGATTGTATCATTTTGAAACAGAAAAATGGGAAAAAGCATTAGAATCATTTGCTAAATGTTATACTATTTATGAATAAATAATAAAAGTATGCGATTAATTTAGTTCTGGTGTATATTAAGAAAGATTAGAATAATTAAATCAATAAATTAGATATTGTAATGCTAAAGCAAAGAGATTAGCTACATTATCTGCTGATGAATTAACTAAAATGTTAAAAGATCAAAGTGATCCTATTATGATTGCTAAATTCCAAGAAATGCTTGAAGAATAGAGATAAGCTAAGATGACTCAATAATAAGGTGTTTTTGAAATTGAATATTAAGATTCTAAATTACCAATAAAAAATGAAAAGGTAGTTAAATTAATTCTTAAAATTCAAGAAAGTAAACTAATAGGTGATATGGATTCATTTACTACTTTGTTTTCACTTTATGATGAAGCATCAAAATATGTTAAGATAGATAAGGATTAATCAACATCTGAATAAGAAAAGGAAATACACACTAAAGTTTTAGGTTATATCAATTATTAAAGATAATCAGCAACTCTTGATAGAAATGAAATGCATATTAAATAATATACTGAAAAATTCATAAAAGAAGATGGAGTCAATAATCTTTAAAATCTATAAACTAAAAAGGCACTTAAATTAAAATTAACTACTCCATAAGAAATTATTAAATATTGTGATAATTATTCCTAAATTTTAAGATAAATAATGGATGAAGAACGTTTCAATAAAGATATTACATTATTCAAAATTTTAGATGCTAAAGAATTCTTTTGTAAAGCACTTCGATGTTTCTTTGTTGGATGTCTTTATTTTACTAATGAAAAGTATAGAGAAGCTTACAGTTTATTGAAATATCATGATGATTTATCAAGAATAGCTGATAGAAAATACACAGAAAATAAATTGGAACCTCATGCTTTATTGAAATTACTTGTTCCATTATCAATATAAATATAAAATAAGAGTAAATTAAATGGATTAAAACTCTAATAAGAATAAGTTAAAATAATTGGATAAGAAATTCAAAATATTGGATTAGAGGATAAATAAAATTGCAAAACTTTATTTGAATTATTAGACTCTCCTGAATAAATTACTTTAGATAATGTTTTATCATATAAACCAGCTGATTTAGTTTCTTTAATGCAACCAATTCCACCTAAACCAATATAATTAGATATTGTAATTCAATTATTTTATTATGATAGGCACATTCATACTTAATCTATCCAACATTAGAAGAACAAAAGAAAGGTGGATTCTGGGGTAAATTAAACATTTTTAAAAAACAATGAGTATTTTAGTATATTTAACATATATATTATTAAATAAATAAATGTATTTATTTTTTTCTATATTTTATACTTTTATCCTAAGTATTAAATAAGACACCTTAAAATTTTGTATGTATTTAATATAATTTTAAAAGAGTTTTTATAAAATTGATTTATCAAAGTATTCAAATCTTATAAGTGTAATTATATTAAATTATTATATACTTATTAGAATATAATAGGTAACTTATGTAATAATTATGAATCAAAATAATTAAACAATATTATATTGGATCTGAAGTTATTAACTGTATTTAAATAATTTGTATTGTATAAAAATATTAAAAAAATAAGTCTAAATTATAATAAACTTACTTATATATATATAGGTATTCATAATTTAAAGGAATCAAAGATAGTCTCCAATAATTTCTTAGAATCAGCCTTACATTGATCAGTTCCTGCACCTTTTTATTCTTATGTCTTAAAACATTAGACTGATGTTTCTCTCCAATATATCATCTTAAATTCTTTGATAAATCATGTGGATATACAAAATAATGCTTCATTCTTTTCTAATTTCTTTGCTAATTTAGTTTAACACTTCAAAAAGTCTTATTCTTTCTTTCCTTCAATACACTTCTTCTATTCTTATTGAATACTTTCATTTAATGTTTATTGTCTTGCTTAAACCACAGATTTGACTTCATGAAGGAATGCTTCAAAGTCTTTTGGTAGATTGCTATGAAAATTTTAAGCCATAAATAAATTTATGGAATAATAATTGCAAATTCTCTTTTAACGTTTAGAAGAATTCAAATAAGATCAGAATGAATATTGGGAAGAAGTGAAATAATTATCAGATGAAATAGATGAGAATCAATTACCTGTGATATTAGAGAATGAAGAGGATTGTAATTCTTCAGAGATACTTACAATTCTGAATTAAATTATGACATTAGTTAATCATTTAAGAGAAGGAGAAATTAAAGTATTTTAATGTTTTAATTAGATAATTGAAAGGTATAAGCATGAATTAAAACAATTAGCACTTGAATTAAAGGATACTTAATAATATAATAAAGAAATGAGATCAATAAATATATAAACTGATTATGATCATTATGAGAAAATGTATTTTTAAGAAAGACAACGTTATATTTAATTAGAGAAGAAGTTTGAAGGTCTTAAGAAACTTGATGAATCATCTTTTAAATAGGATGTTATAATAGAATTGGCTACTCTAAAAAATAAAATATAAATATTGACAGAAACATCAACAGAAGCTGAAACATTATTAATAAAGAAGGATTAATAAGTTAAAGAATATTAAAAATAATTACAGAAATGTTAAAAAGAATTAACTTAAAAAAGAAGTGAATTATCTAGTCTAAATGATTAATTAAAAAGTAAAGATATCAATTTATAAATGTCTCAAAATATGAATAGAACATATGAAACAGAATTATAAAAAGTTAATAAAAAAAATAGTGGATCTTAAAAAAGACCTACTAAATGTTATGAAACATTAACACTTGAAATTCAAGAATTAACTCATAATAATTCATTACTTAAATAATAATTATTGTAAACATAAAAGAAAATAAAAGAATTAACAACAGAATTATAAATCAAAGATTAATAATTAGTAGAAGTACTTAATCAAATTGATGAAATTAAATTACATATGCAATAAAATAATAATAAAGAAGATTAATTAAAAGAAGCAATGGAATATCTAGAATTAAAAGATTTAGAAATTGATAGATTACATAGAGAATTAGATAATTACAAAAGAAATCTAAAAGACAATCCATAAATTAGAGATCTATAAAATCTTTTATTAGTTATGTCTAGAAATTTATAAGAAAAAGAATAATAATTATTAAGATATTAATAATACAATTGATTAATTAATTTTTTATACTATTATCAATTCAATATCAAACTCTTAAATCGTTCTTCTTCTTCTAATATCATTTTTTTTAATTACTCATTACGAATTTATGATTACAAATATAATTTCTTCATCTCCTTAGATTTCTTTTCTGCATATTCTTTATCATCAACTAATTTTCTAATTGTTTTTATTTAATTAACTTTTTATTATTCTAAATTAACAACATCTTAAGTTAATTTTAAAAACTCTTCCTTTAATTAAGATTTATTTTATTCTTTTATTATAGAAATCTTAGAATTGATTTCTGATACCTTTTAAGCATCTCCAATAACTTCTCTCTTTAATTTCCATTACATTCTCTAATCAATCTAATCCAACTGTATACATTAATATTAAAAATAAACTTCGACTCATATAACTCTTCACTCAACTATAATTAAATCTCTTTTATAGGTTCAGCCCTTAATTCTGCTATTTAAATAACTTCTTTTTTTCTAAACATTATTATTAATATTAAAATATATCAAATAATTCTTATAATTTACTACATTACTATTTTATAATATTTTAATCAAATATTTGTTAATATTATTTGGATTAAGGATAAATAATTGATAATTTACAATAATACATAGTTCTATTTAGATTTTGTTAATAATTATGAATAACTAATTGAAGTAAATTGTATGATAACATATTATAATTAATATCTTATATTTAACTTACAATATATAAATATCTCCTTTTTAATTAAAAATGTAATAATATTACTTAATTAAAGTGAATAAACTGATTTAGTATCGACAATATTAAGTCTTACGGTTGTGTTTATTTAGAATATAATAATATGTTTAATACAAATTTTAATACCTTTTTTGTACCCCATCATCTACTTTATCCTTATGGATATCAATATATGATAATGCCATAATCATATTCTGTTCCAAATTCATTTAATTACAATATTTAGGCATAAACACAAATTTAAGAAAATAAATCATCTGATGAACCCATTCATTAGATAGAAGATATCTAAAAGAAAACTTACTCAGAAACTGAAAGTAAACTTGAATTAGTAAGCAACTAAGAAGAAATTAGAGATATACATATTCAAAATAAGTTCAATAAGAGTATCCTTTAAAAAAAGTCATAAAAACCAAATTTCTTGGTCAAATCTACAAATATCCAAAAAAATTATGCAAAGGCTATTGTATCTTTTGCATGTAGATAAAAAAATCTTATTTAATAAATTTTGGGAGATATAAGAGCCTAAGAGTTTCTGAAATTGATGAACCGATTGAGAAACAAATTGAGGAATATAGCCCACATAACAAGATATACACATCATGAAGATTTTCTGATGATGTTTAGAATTTTAGGGTATATTGATTTAAATAACGACTTAGTAATAATTTTTTGAGAAAAGACTCTGTCAGTTATATATATAATTCTAAAATTCAGTAGAAGAGTTGTCATGTGGCTAATAAGACCATAGTTAAGAATTCTCTTCTCAAGTATTGAGGTCTCATATCATAAATATATATATTAGAGTATTAATTATATATCTGAATATTTGTTCTCTTATTCATTTGAATGTCTAACATACAAACTAACTTATGCTCATTTCTAAAGCTAAAGAGATGAGAATTAATAATTCTCACTTTTCCTTGATTTTACTTAATCGACATAAATTTTTAATTATATATAGCTTCTGAATTCTTAGGTATTAATACCATAATAATATTATTTATGATCTAGAGCAAAATATTATGAAAATTCATGTTTATTTATTACAATTCTTTAAAGTGTCATCAATTTTAATCTAATCTTAGTGAATCAGTGAATAAGAGTCTTTTATAGAATTAGATTTATTATTATTAAAATAAACAATATAATATAGTATAGATTTCTGATTATCATACATTTTTTAGTTCAATTAATAATTTAATGGATTGATTATTAAATAGGTTGTTAATTCAAATCTATCTATAAATTCGATTATAAAAAAAGGAAATGGATAATCTATGATGAATATATACACTAAAATTATTATTAATACTTAATGAGATATGTATAAATTTCCCATATGAAATATATTAGAAAGTAACGTAAAATCCATTCATTAAATTTAATTCTTCTTAATATTAATATATTTATTCTGATATATTAAGTTTGAATTTTTAGTTTGTTTTATCTGAAAAATTTATAAAAATATTAAATATCAAATTACTTTTGTTTTTAAGATTAGACTAAGGTTCTTTAAAATTCAACATATAAAGTATAATGAAATTGCATTAAATATAATTAAGATTATATTTTATAATTTAGTTATGATATTTTTGAAATAAACAATGAGATTATCATTTTCTAATTTAATTAAAGTCTTCTAAAATTTAATACATTAACCATATAGTCTAATTTATATATATATGTATATATGAACAATTTGACAATAATATTTAATTTAATCATTCTAGAATACTAATTAAATGTTCTAAATGAAAATAAATTTACTAAAAATAATAATTATATTCAAATTATGCGTGTTAGATGATATATAAAGAATCATTAATATTTAATAAATTGATATATTTAAATTTTTCAAAAATACTTAACACAGAATTTAGTTTAAAAAGGAATAGAAAATAGAATAATTATATAAATTTATATATTAATAATAATGTTTATATTTTACTTTTGGGTATTATGATTAAAGAATTAAATATCGTATTATAAATAGAAGATATATTAGAAATTCATAATAATAATCTGTTTTAATGAATAAATAACATATAAATTAAGGATGACATTTATTTATTATCAGTTATAATAGATAATGTTGATATTTATAGAAAGAAAGAGAGTTAATATATATATGTAATGTATTTTTTACAATAAGAAAATATTAGTAATTTATTTAAAAAGTATATTTATATTAAATTATGTTAAATCAAAAATGCTTTATGGTCAATCTCTTACAAAGCATGATTCTCTCATACTCAATATATCATTATTTCCAAAACTCATGTTTACTCAATGTAATACAATTAATAATTATAACTTTGATTACATTAGCATTAATATTGCTATAAAATGTATTTAATAAGTTCATGTTGTAAGGAACTATTTTATGTATAGAATTAGATATGTTTTGTTTAATAATAATGAATATACATAATTTTGGTAGGATACCCTATTCATAGATTATAATTTCTTAGATTTTAATAAAAGACTTGTTTTTAGACTTTAAATTGGGTGTTAAATCTGAACTCTTTGCTTTTTAAGCAATAATCTCAATATTTCTATTAGTTTATTCTTATTTAAGAATAGAATTTGATAGAGAACAACCACAATTATTGACAACTTTAATCATATCGTTATATTATAATTCTTCATTGCCATAGTAAAAACAAACTCAAATGACATCAATAATAACAGAAATAACAAATACTAATAAATAAGATATTTTAAATTCAAAGAGAAATGTCTCATAATTTGATCTCGATTAAAATCAAAACTCTGTAGGTATAAGGGATACATCAACTACAGCTGAAAATGGAATTTAAGAAACTAGTATTTAATGTTTAGAATTATTATAAGAAGGTGTTATTTTACTTGTTCCAGAATCTAATACTACAAATTTTCCATACTCTATTAAATATATCAATAATGCTACTAAATTATTATTTAATAAAGAAACAGAATAAGAAGTACTTTAATATATTGATAGTTTAAATACATTTTAATTATTTAATGGAGAACCAAATGAAGATTTATTATTTGTATCTTAGTAATAAAGATAACCTTCTTTACATCTCTTTAGATAAGCAACAGAAACAAAAGATTATTAATAACATAGAAATCTTAGTTTAGATGTTTCATAAGTTTAGGATAGAAATTAGAAATTTAAAATAAAATAGATTATTGATACTTTATTAAAATCTAAAAATTAAGAAAGTATTGTTGTTTAAACATAATTAAATTAAAGATTTACAATTTTTACAAATCAATAAATATAAACATCTTAAACTTATATTAATACAGAAAATAATTAATTACTGGAATTAACATTAACATTAAGTAAAAGTTAATGTATAATTATAATATGTAGAGATGTAACTCATAGATAAAAAATAAGATATTTAAAAGAATATGACAAATAAAAATCTAAAATGCTTTCATTTGTCAGTCATGAATATCGTTCTCCATTAAATTGTATTATTCAAATGTTAGAATGTGTACTTAAATAAGATTAAATAATTAATAATTCTGATATTAATTAATAATTACAAATAGCCTTAGATAATTCAAATTATATTTTAAATTTATCTAATGATTTATTAGATTTAGCTTAAATTAAAAATGGGAAATTTAAAATTGAAAAAGTACCATTTAATTTATAAATATTAATTGAGGAATGTTAAAAAATGTTTGAATTAAAAGCAAAATTGAGAGGAGTTCAATTATCTATTTAATATAATTCTACACTTCCAAAAACACTCTTTTCTGATAGAAATAGGATCAAATAAATTATTGTAAATCTATTAAGTAATGCATTTAAATTTACATAAAGTGGAAAAATTACAATAATACTTGAATTATTTAAATAGAATACATTAAGAATTGGAGTAAAAGATGAAGGAATAGGAATATCAGAAGAAGATCAATAAAAATTATTTAAAGCATTCTCAAAAGTTAATTCTGAAGAAAGTAGAAAACTAAATCAATAAGGTGTTGGATTAGGTTTAGTTATAAGTAATTAAATAGCATAAAATATTGGATCTACTGGACTTAATATAGATTCAAAAAATAAAAAAAATAATCATTATAGTTATTTTTATTTTGATTTATTTATTGATGAAATTCTGAAAAAGAAAAAAGTCTCAAGTTTCAAAGTACCTGAAATTTCATTATAATCATAAGAAGTAGATGAAATAATTAGTTTCAATAAAATAACATCCAATTTAAAAGAAGATTTATCAACTTAATAAAATTGTCATCATTATTTAATAGTTGATGATGATTGTTTTAATATATTTGCATTTAAAAGAATGTTATAGGAATTGTATAAAAATAATAAACATTTATTTACAAATGAATTTGATATTGATTCAACTTTATCTGGTAGTGAATCTATTACTAAAATAAAAACAAAAAAGTGTTGTAGCACTTGTTAAGGTTATAAAATAATTTTTATGGATATAGAAATGCCTATTATGAATGGTTAAGAAACTACTAAATTTATTCTTTAAAGTTTTCCAAATTAGATTATTATTGGTTGTAGTGGTTATACAGATTAATTAGAATATTAAAAGTGTATTAATTCTGGAATGGTAGACTTTTTAGTTAAACCAATCCAAGAATTATAATTAATTTAAATACTCAAAAAATATTAATGATATTTATTCAATCTATATTTTGTTTTTGCTTTATTTATAATCTTAAAATCATTATATACATATTTACAAAATGCTGTTATTCTAATATAATTTCATTAAATTTAATATTATTAGTTAACAGAATATTTGAATTAATTATTATGGACAAAATGCCAATAGGTTATGTTAAAGGAAAAGGAAATGTATATATCAATTTGAATTCTTAAGCCCCTTGATAAAAAAGTACCAAAAAACAAATAATATGATCATGTCAAATAAACATTAAATACAGGACCAACTGTGAGAGATATTGAAGTTGTAAGTAATGCGAAAATAGCTAAAAAAAGATCAGAATTATTTAAGCGTATCAAATGTTCTACTGTGTTTAACTATATTAATGTATACTTTATATATATTATCAAAGGAAAATACAGAATAAGAAACTATTTATAAATTAGCAGATTAACAATAATAAGAATAAGAACAATTACAATAATTTGATACATAAAGTCAATATAGTTAAAAGACTAGATTTACTGAAGTCTCATAAGTCTCTGCAATTACTTATGCTACAGAATAATTGGGAATTACAGATCAATCAGAATTTCTTCTTTTAGATTTAAGAGATCCTGATGAATTTGAACTTTATCACATAAAAGAGGCTGTCAATTTCCCTGCTCCTAATTTAAGATAAGATAAATTAACTTAATAAATTCATAGATTTGTACATTTAAATATTCAATTAGAAAAACTAAAAAGATAAACACATTATAATATATCATTTTGATGAAAAGAATGGAATCCCTTCAGCCACTCTATTTGCTGAAAAAGGTTTTGAGAATGTTTATCTATTGAGTGGAGGAATTGAAAAATTTCTATAAAATTATCCTTAAGGTGTAATAGGTATTAAAGTACCCTCAATTCCAAAACCAGAAGGTATAATATTTATATGTAAAAACAGAGAATCCAAATAAAATTATTAAGAGATCAAATTACAAGGAAACTGATTCCTAAATCAATAAATCAGATAAGAATATTAGTGATACAAAATCACAAATTAGTTAGAAAACTAAAATTACTAGATAATCAAGCTAATAAAAATAATAACAATCTTAATATATTGATAAATGATATATATATATATAAATAATTGTCATATTTTGATTACTTTTATATTTTACATTCAATATAATAATTAATGATCAATGAAATTACACATAAAAATATTTGAATTTCAGAATTAATTTTGTTTTAGTTATAAATTTGTATATAAAATAAAATGTAATTTCTTTAAAAACTTATTGCAATATCCAAAAATGTGTTATTGTCACTAAAATAATTTTAATAAAAGAAATAACAGATATATTTTATAGAACCTATCAAATTAAGTGAAGATTGTAAAATTGAAACATTTTAAATTATTGAGTAACAAAGAGTATAAAAGAGAAAATAAATAACTGATAAATAGATATAAACAGATCTTATTTATGAAAGAACTATTTAACATTCTAATTATATATAGTTGAATAAAAGAATTAATTAAAAATCATCAAAAAAATTGAAGAAAATAGATAAATATATTGAAAAATAAAATCAAAGTGTTAGTGAATCATCAGATAAAACTAAACCCTCTTAATATTCTTATTGTTAAAATAACTTTTTTAATTAATTTGAATTGAATGAGAAATAAATAAAGTTTGAAAATGTTAGATCATTTTATCCCGCGAAAAACTAATCAATATAATAAAATCATCAGAAATTGTTTAATAATTATTTTCATAAGCTTAAATTAAAAATGGATGATAAAGAACTTCATATTTTTGAGTAGAATACAGATAATATCAATTATTGAAATAATCAACTTTGTATTTTAATTAAAAAGTAAACAAATTAATTTCTTAAATATATTTTATATTAAACATGCTTTGCAATAAATTTATAATAAAATAGTTTAAAACTTGGAGAATTCGAAGTTAAATCATTTTAATCTAACTAATAACTATGATTATAGTTTTAGTCATATTAGGCCTGATAATTTTTTTAAATATATAAGGTCTATTTCAATTTTTGTAAAGAGATGCTGAAGAAAAACTTATCATGAATTTTATTTATGGATAAACAAATTCTTATATTTCAATTTATTCGAAGAATTTAGAGTATAAAATACATCAAGGAATGTATTCAATATAAAATATTAACACTTTGTTTTAGTTGATTTAAAGAACAAATATAAGTTTTTCCAGGAATTCTGAAATATGTTTGCAAGAAGAATATTTTCAAAATAGTATCATTAATTATTGTCAATACTGTTATGGCAATTTTGATTGCTCTAAACAAATTCATATGCAAAATTAATATCTATAGGATTTTAGAAAGTTATCTAACTTACTCACAACTACTATACCTTATCAAATCGAACTTAATATATATTTTACATCTATATCTAGTGACTGTTATTTTTCTACATGTCCAGGATCAAATTTCACTGGCTATGTTCCTTCATCAAGAAAATGGTTTTAAAATCATTTGGATTCAATGAATTCTTCTCAATTCATTATATCTGAACCTTATGCAAATTTTTTTGGTGGTGTTTACATCTCTGGAACAACTACTATCTATGATTAAAATAATAGTGCTATAGGAATAGGAGCTATTGATCTTAATTTTTCTTCTTTTTATTAATTTAGTTATGATGATTTAGATCTATTAGTGATAGATAAAACAGGGAGAATATTAATAGGTAGTTATTATACAGCATAAACAACTGATGTTTATTTTCTATAGAATTAGTCTATTTTTGGTTTTAATGAAACAGATGTGAAATAGATAATGTAATAGAATTAAACTCAAGAAAATTGTCAACTTAATATACCTAATACAATTTGTTTAATAAATAAGAATACTAATGAATTATGGTATATAAGATAGAAGTAAGTTACAAATGACTACTTTATTGTATTGAAATTTAATTCATAAGCTTACTCTAATTATATAAATCTTCTAAAAAATATGATTCATGATATGTATTAATAATTACTTGGTTAATTAATAATTGGAATATTATTTACAGCCTTTATTAGTTTATGTATCCATTTAATATCATTTCTTTTACTTTAAAAACCTATTGATAAATTAGTAAATAGTTTTAATAAATATTTACTTTAAGGAAAACAAATAAATTCTATTTTATTTAGTGATGGTAGTTAAGATTAATTAGATAGATTATCTGATGCTTTTCTAAGATTGACAAATTAATCTAAATTTAATTAGAATGATAGATAAAATACAATAAAATAATAATTATAAGAATCTAATTATCCAATTAACTATTATGTGAATTCCAAGATTATGAATACATAGAATAGAATTTCGATAAAAGTATAATATTTAATAATTTAATATAGATATTCGAAACTTAAAAATAAAAACATAAATTAGTATAATAATTTTTTGATCTTTATAGATAAAAAAATTATAAATTAGATAATTGAATCTTAACCTTAATTCAAATTTATTCATTAATAAATTCAATTGCCTTCATTTTCTCTTATTTTTGTTGAAGAAATATCATTTCTAAATTCTTTCAATTCTATTACATTCTTTTCAAATATTTTTGGAATTTCATAATCATTTAAGGATTCTAATTTTTATGTTATTTCATTGTATCTAGGTGCTACTATAATCTTATTATTATTTTGTAAAAACAAAAAAAGAGAAAGATCTCTTTCTTGAATAGAATTATTATAATATTTAACATCAACAAGTCTTTTATATGTATCTATTCCAATAGCAAAAGCTCCATTCTTTAAAAATACATTTTTATCTTTAAAAAATGCTTTATTAGATAATATGATATTTAAATTGTACTTTTTCATCAACTCTATTCTCTTTTCTACATCTTAGATAGTGATATCTTATTTATCAGCATTTTTAATAGATAATTCATAATAAACATTTGGCAATCCCAATAATGTTTATGCCATTTTAGCTAATTCAATATGCCCAGTATGAATTGGATTAAATGAACCACTTAATATTATGGCATCTTAAACAATTGGATTTAATTGATATTGATTAGCATTTATTAAAATAGAGTTTAGTATACCTGTTTGATTTTGTAATGATTTAATTAAGTTTTAGTTCATCTTTGATTCTTTAATTTTTAATATAATAGTAGCATTTTCTAAAATTTCAATTTTATCTACTAATTCTTATTCCTCATCTTATTATTAAGATGAATGTCTAATTATTAATTTAAATAAAATATCAGAAATGAATTGATCCTCTTCTTCTCTTGTTCTTACATATTTTACCAAATCTAAATAATAAGTATATTTTTTAATTCCATAATTTAAACTAATAAATGCATGATGTTTTCCCTATCTTTCATTTACAGATCTAATAGCTGCAGTAATTCCTATTCCTAAAGTAGTATTAAATCTTAATAGAAAAGAAATTATACTTATCAATATTATTTTCTTAGCTTAAAATCTCATGAGATCTTATTAAAGCTTTAAGTGCCATATCTTCTGCTACTTGTTCTGTAACATATTTTTCAATATTTCTGTTTAAAAGTATTTCTAAACTCCCTTTTGCATAAAAACTGGATGACTCTAATGCATATTTTGATGAACCTGGATGAAGTGTGAAATGATTTAAAGCTTATGCTCCAGCACCTGCAGTATATAGAACAATTAAACAAGAATTATTTAGTTTTTTAACTAAAATATCACTCATATTAATAATAAATAATATTCCTAATAATTATAAATGAAGTTTTCATTTATTACTAATTAAGCATCAACTGCAAATTGAGATTTAATAATTCATATTTTACATTGTATTATTATTTATTTTTTGATCAATAAAAGAGTATTCTATACAATTTATTGATGATTTAGAAGATTAAATTAATTAAATAGTTCTAATCATTATCATAAATATGCAAAATTATTAATCAGAAACTAGTATATAATAATTATAAATTAATATTCTCTTTATGAAATTTATATTAATATCATAGATTTTCTAGACTATCCTATTCTATATATATTTATTGTCTTTCTATTATACTCTTATTGTATACTTATTCTCAATATTATCGACAATCAGATATGCTTTTATTTATATTTCTAATTTATTTTTTCTCAAGAAATTAAACTCATAAAACAATGATAAGTTAAATTAATTTTATATATTTCATTTTTCATTTTGGAAATTTAAAATCATTATTTCTAAAAGTTGTAGAATTTGTGGGGTTTAATCGAGGAGGACTATTCTTTCTAAATATATTTTGGTTGGGATTTTGTAGCTTTGTGCGTTCTTAAATGCTGAGTGATTGTTATGTTTTGGTATTGTTATTTTATAAATTACAATAGTTTGAACCTAAATACTTTTCATTTTTTTAATTTAGTTTTTGTATTATATGTTGATTTTATCTCTCAAAATTTATATTAGTTTATTAATCTCTGATTTTTTAAGGAGTTTATAAATTTGCTTATTCGATAGTTATGTTTTATGAAAATTTACTTACGTCCGGATATGACTGAATTTAAATGTTATTTTAATTTTACATATTTTATCTTAATCCTTAAGCCCCTTTCGAATAATCTTACCCTTGTATAATTTTTTTCATTTCTAAATTATTAACACTAGAATTTATTTTCCCAGGAAAATTAATTAATTATATTGGGCAAATATTTTTAATTTTATTTCTAGCATTTGTAGGAAATAACTCTTATAAAAGAGCTTACATTTATTATTAATGATTCCATAAAGCAATTTAGTTATTTATACTGTTGTGCAAATCAGTAAAATTCATTTCCTAGAAATTCTAATAAGTATTTTTTTAAGAAGTAGCTTCTATTAAATTAGAAATTTTTTTAATAAGCCCATTTAAATCATCTAGATAATTTTTAAGATTCTCAATTATTTGAGTATTTTAACAATTCCAATTTTTAAGATCATTAAAACATTTTAAGTCATCAATATGAGTATTATGAAATTAATATTAACATCCAACACAAAAAGGCCTTTTGTGTTAACATTCCTTATTAACACATACACCAATAATAACACTTTCACGATGACCATCTATTTGACAATTAAGAACACCTTAAACTCTTTACATTAAGATAATAAATAATAATTTATTTTGTGACTCATTTATCTTCTTTAAATGATGGATGTCTATTATATATAATGCTTTAATATAAATTTTAAGTTTTCAAAGGATAGTATTTACTATAACAATGAATTGTTTTTGCATGTAAAATTAATAAAATCCTTCTTATTCTATCAAAACCAAATATTTATTATTTATAATTTTATTATCTAGAGGATAATAACCAAATGATAAAAATAAGTGAAAAGATTAATGGTTTGATTCATTTTATAAGTTTCTTAATCAAAATTTATAAGTTTTACTATACAAATATAATAATAATATTAATTTGATGTATTACTTTCTAAAATTGATATCATTAAAAATTAATTAAGTTTTATACATCTGGTTTTTATTTAAAAAATGAAAATAAATCCATTTCATCACAATATTAAAAAAAATAAAATTATATAATAATTTCTATAACTTCTAGAATAATTCTAAAAGTATTGTAAATTTATTTGATATAAAAATTAAAGAATTCATGGATTCTTCATTTGATGTAGTAATTTTGTAGTTGATAAATAATTTTAAAAAGTTAATTATGCAATTTTTTTATACAAAATTGGAAAAAACATATGTTTTTGATTTCAAATTGATTTATAAAAAAGAATTATGATAATATAAAAAAAGATTCATTTTATTCTCATAACTATAAAAGAATGATAATAAATTATAATTATATTATTAAAAAGAATATTTTGTCTCTGAATATATAAATTAATTCATAGTTTTATAATTTTTTCAATTTAAAAATTATTATTTGAATTGACCATTCATTAGAATCTATTTGGAAATTAATTATTGATTGGATTCTACTTTTAAACAGTACCTAATTAGATTTTTTATGGCTGTCCTTCTTTTTGATTATTAAAATTAATTATTAATTTAGCACCATCCTACTTGAATTATTATATATTATTTTTATCTTAATTTTTAATACATGGAATTTGCATGTTATTCTAAATAAAGAGTTAATTTTGTTAAGGAATTTAAGAAGTTTATGGTTAATTATTGTTTGAAATTATAAATTATCTATAATTTTATTAATTTTCTGGTTATTTTGTTAATGTATTAAATAATCGATCTATTTATAATAGTAAATATACTTGGTTAATTGTTTAAACAAGCATTTATGCTTTATATTGTTGTTTAAGTAATTGATGATTACATCATTTTTTCTACAAGGTAATAAATCTCCTTTTAACTAATCCAAGATTTTATCAAATTATTTATAGTATTGTCTAAAGTAGCGTAATTCATTTGAGTAAAATTAAAATTATGACACTATTATGTAGTCTCAATTGATTTTTTTATTGAATATACAATTTCATTTAATTATTCTAAAAGTTTCTGTAAGTTCTTTGTTATTGTGTTATTTTCAATAATCCAATTATTCAAATCATCAAATTTTCTTAATTAAGATATATGTGTTGAATGTAATTCAAATTTACAACCAACACAAAAAGGTCTCTTTTGTTAACAATCTGGATCAGTACAAACTCCATATATTTTTTCATTTTCATGGCCTTCATTTTAGCATTTGAGATCACTAAACATCAAATAAGGATAATAATTATATTATTTTAATATTCTATAATTTAATTACATAATAGGTTAGATTTAAATATGTAAATCTTGATAAAAGAATATCTATTGAATATAAATTAACATGAATTCAGAATTTTTAATTGTTTAAGTGAATTAATTATATCAATTTTACTAGATTAAATGCTGCATTAATACTTAAATATAAATATATTCAAAATAAAACTATATATTTTATATATTTGAAAAGTATTAATTATTTTAAAAACAATAATAATAATTGTTAAAATAGTATTATTCTATGATGATATTAATAATATTATGTAATATCCTCATGATTACAATATATTATTGTCTAAAAAGGTAATAAATGATATTTTAAGATTTAGGATAAAAAGAAATTATAAATATTGATTATCATAAATCTTCTTTTTTTTTACATACTTTGAATAAGCAATAGATGAGAGGCAATAGACAAAGAGAGGCAATCAAATAAAGGGCAGTTGAGTCTTCTTCAAAATGAATTTGGATGAATGCTCTTAAAATATGTTTAATTATACAAACCCAATAGAATACAGAATAGCTGAAAGTAATGCTAAGAATATAGCAGTCCATTTAAGCTTAGGATGTAACAATTATTTAGTAGTTAAATCTAATTACTTTTCTAAATCCTTTGATTTCTCTTCTTCAGTAGGAATGTAAGTAAACTATATGCTGATTTATTATTTTTCCATCTATTTATATATATATATTATAAAATTTTCATACTGGTTTAATAAGGCATTTTTAGGAATCAATAATTACTAAATACATAATAAATAATTCAAATATAAAATACTCATATACATATTGAAATACAATTCAAGCATAATAATTTTAACTACTTTTCTTTTTGGTTGCACTAAAGCAATACCTTCAACAAAATCTTCATGAATTAAGAATGTTCCTCCTCTATTCAATGCTATCATACCAGACAGCATTCAATTAAGCATCATTAAATTAATTAGTATTTCTAGCAATTTCTACATAATTAACAGTTTCTTTAGCAACAGAGATCTTTCTATAATGAATCTTTAAAATTTATGCTCTAGATTTTTCATTTGGAAATGGGAATTCAATCTATCTATCCAATCTACCTGATCTTAACAAGGCTGGATCTAAAATATTAGGTCTATTGGTTGCAGAAATGAACTATAAATATTATAATTAAAAAATACTTTAATTTTATCATTAGGACTAAATCCATCAAGTTGATTCAATAATTCAAGCATAGTTCTTTAAACTTGTCTATCACTATTTTTATCACTTTCATATCAGTTTGTTCCAATAGGATCTAATTCATCAATAAAGATAATGGCTAGTGCATTTAATTAAAATGGCTCTCTAACCATTTTAGCTCCATCTCCTGTATATATTTATACTAATTTAGGTCCAGCCAATTTCAAGAATTTATCCTTTGTTTAAGCAGCACATGCCCTAGTCATCATATTTATTTAGTTGTAATCTTGATAACAATACCATTTCCAGAGATTGTTGAATAATCATCTGTTACAGATTGATCTTGTTAATCTTTATCTTATGTCTCAATTTTCAATATTTCCACAATGTTTGCTACTAAATATGGAAGTGTTGTTATATAACCCCTTCAGATAATAATAACTGATTACACTCTCTTCTTTGTACTATCTAATTAATCTTGATATTATTTTTTTGATCCTCTTTTATAATTTATTGGTTTCTTCTTATAATTATGCCATTGTAAATTATGCTGCTTTTGTTTTTGGTATAGTTTTCTCTGTTTACATTTTAATTTAAATTATATTGATTAATATTTGAAATAGAATAGAATGAGATATTTCAAATATAATGAGATTTATATTTAATATATGATTTTATATACACATAATTCATCCATGCTTCAATTTTATGTCATATTTTTCATAATATTATTCAATCATCTATTAAATATAATAATATATACATTACCTTTAAATATTATTTATTTTCATTTTTTAATTTCTTTTATTTTGATTGCATTTGAATTTCTTCCTTTTTAGCCTTTTCTACTAAATCCATATTTGGATGAATGTCAGCATAATCATGAACATTTATTTGTGTATCTTTTGGTTACTCTAAAAATTATGTTAATCTGAATGAATTGATTCTCCTTAAACTTTATTTAAAATTCAAATAATTTTCAAAGGAAATGTTTCTTGGAATTTTAATATCTTAGAATTATCTATCAACTAAAATACTCTACTTTTTAGAGATAACAGATTATTATTATTATAAAGAAGGTTCTTCTTATTATGGAAATTATAAATTTAAGAAAGAAACCTTTTTATTTTACTTACTAAACATAGAATGTTTTGGAGATTATAACATTTTAATAGGACTACGTATCTCCTCTTTTGATTCATCACATTAATTGATTACTATTTTTGGATTAAACTCTGATAATTTAAGATTGTTTCTCTCATTTGAATCATATTATTAAGCTTCCTATTAATCATAATGTTATTCTCCAATACTGACTCTAGGTAGAGTAGATATAGATTCTACATCATAAACACTTTTAATTTCTTCTAATTCCAAATCCTTTTTCTCTTTAAATGGAAATTTCAAATCTGAAATACTCTTTAAAGATCTTAAATTATTTATATGTTCTTTTTCCATTTTAAGAAAATTATTAACCAATCTTCTACTCATTTCTAAAAATCCAAAACATAATACAAACATTTCATTTTTAATTCCTATTATTCTATACATATCAGGTGATATTGTTAATACCCATGCAATTCTTAAAAAGAAATTCAAAATTCCCAAAGTATAATATATATAAGGGCTATTATAACCTAAATCACTTCTTAAGAATTTATATTTAGTTCCTTTTTCAAAAAACATAAAATCTTTTTTTAGATCCCAATAATATTCAAAACAAGAACAAAAACATGCTACTGCTATCCAATAATTTTTCCAACTTATATCTAATCGAGTCAAATAAGCTAGAATTCCTACTGACATTGCAATTGAAGTTTTAATAAAATTATACATTTCATCTGTAAACAAAAACTTTCCCTTGTCTCTAGCTCGAGTCAAATATTAAATACATTTTAAGAAATAAGGTATTATACTGGCTTAAGCTGCAGTAAACCTTCTTTAAAAATTACATTCACCATTATGTTCTTGACCTAAAAATATCTATTATTAAATATAAAATTTACAAAATGATGATAATAACAGATTGTATAATCAAAATCTCTCATAGATGTTATCATAGATGTGAATTATNATGAATTGATTCTCCTTAAACTTTATTTAAAATTCAAATAATTTTCAAAGGAAATGTTTCTTGGAATTTTAATATCTTAGAATTATCTATCAACTAAAATACTCTACTTTTTAGAGATAACAGATTATTATTATTATAAAGAAGGTTCTTCTTATTATGGAAATTATAAATTTAAGAAAGAAACCTTTTTATTTTACTTACTAAACATAGAATGTTTTGGAGATTATAACATTTTAATAGGACTACGTATCTCCTCTTTTGATTCATCACATTAATTGATTACTATTTTTGGATTAAACTCTGATAATTTAAGATTGTTTCTCTCATTTGAATCATATTATTAAGCTTCCTATTAATCATAATGTTATTCTCCAATACTGACTCTAGGTAGAGTAGATATAGATTCTACATCATAAACACTTTTAATTTCTTCTAATTCCAAATCCTTTTTCTCTTTAAATGGAAATTTCAAATCTGAAATACTCTTTAAAGATCTTAAATTATTTATATGTTCTTTTTCCATTTTAAGAAAATTATTAACCAATCTTCTACTCATTTCTAAAAATCCAAAACATAATACAAACATTTCATTTTTAATTCCTATTATTCTATACATATCAGGTGATATTGTTAATACCCATGCAATTCTTAAAAAGAAATTCAAAATTCCCAAAGTATAATATATATAAGGGCTATTATAACCTAAATCACTTCTTAAGAATTTATATTTAGTTCCTTTTTCAAAAAACATAAAATCTTTTTTTAGATCCCAATAATATTCAAAACAAGAACAAAAACATGCTACTGCTATCCAATAATTTTTCCAACTTATATCTAATCGAGTCAAATAAGCTAGAATTCCTACTGACATTGCAATTGAAGTTTTAATAAAATTATACATTTCATCTGTAAACAAAAACTTTCCCTTGTCTCTAGCTCGAGTCAAATATTAAATACATTTTAAGAAATAAGGTATTATACTGGCTTAAGCTGCAGTAAACCTTCTTTAAAAATTACATTCACCATTATGTTCTTGACCTAAAAATATCTATTATTAAATATAAAATTTACAAAATGATGATAATAACAGATTGTATAATCAAAATCTCTCATAGATGTTATCATAGATGTGAATTATAGATATCTTAATTATATATTAAAATAAAATTAATTAATACATATAATTAAAATTCAAATATTCTATAATCTGTAAAGAATGTGTATCTAGATTCATACTTTATAAAATGTCCCCATAATGCACCATAAAACATTTTATACATCCATTTCCTACCTTAAGGATTGAAATATTTAGTTGTTGGATAAAATACATAGAGAATGGATACAATCCAACATAATATTGGTAAATATCTTATATCAAATATTTAAACAGCTCTAGATAAATCACCTAATGAGTCTTCTACTGCAATACAATACCATAAGAAAGTAACCAAAAATATAGCAGTAAATATACTAACTCTTTGTAATAACTCTTGAACTGTAGAGAAATGATGATTAAAACCTAAATAGACTTTGTAATTTATATTAAAATAATTCCAACCTGCTAAATCTAAAGTAATGAACCAATAATAAATTATAAATAATGCCATTCCTCTAAAACATGGAAATGCTTTATTAAATACTTTATCTGAATTAGGATCTAAAAGACCATCAAATCTCATTCCTAATATGATTAGAATTATCATCACAGCTGCTCCTGCAAAAAATCCAAAATAAAATACTGTTTTCAAATTGATCTATCCTTTTTCTGTATATTTTCTAATAAGATCTCTACATTCACTCGGACTATATTAGTATAAATTTACACATACTCATCAGCATAAAAATAATTGATCATAAGAGATTGTGTATCTGATTTTAAAATATTGATTTTTGTTTCATATTTCTTCAATTTCTTTTGTAATTGTGATACATTCCCAAAATATTGTATTTCTATTTCCTTATTTCTAATACCTTTTAACTCTTACTTTTTATATTTCTTTAGAATCTTACGAATACCTTCAGAATTCAATGAAATATAAGATTACAATTATTAGCATTCATTATAAAATTTAAAACTTGTTTCTAAAAGCTCTTCTTTTTATTTCAAATAAACTCTTACCTCAACAGCTTCTTCACTTGGATTTTCCTTAATATTCTAACCCATATTCCAAGTTACTATAATCCTTTCTTCATATGTATAATCTGCCATTTATTACATAATTTTCATCTATCTATCTAATTTCTCAAAAAAAATGAGTAATTCCCTATACTTCCACTCTGTAAAACTATAAATTTATTCTGATTCTTCATCAAATACAATCATAAAATCATTACGATCCTACTCTAACTTTTCGAATAGCTATTTATTAGATGCTACGTCATATTTCAGTTATTAATAGACATCTTTAGGTTTTAATTTTTTGGCTTTCCTTAACAATTTCTTTAATTTGGTAACTACTGCCAAATGTGTTTTCAAATATTTGAAGTTGAGATATAATTTAATCCATTCAGGGATTAGATTTTTCAATATGTATTAAGTGTATTTCATTTTAATTTTAATATGTTAACATTAGAATAATAAGGTTCAAAAATACAATGTCCTAAATATGAACATGATAAAAAGCCTATTATATAAATTTGTATGAATCCTAAATGCAAAGAAAATTCACTAATATGTCTAAAATGTAAATCACAACATGATCAACATCCTAATTTTATTTTTACACTTCTATAAATTTAAGACTTTTTACAAAGAAATATTCAAATCAATAAATCAATTAATAATCCATTGACTCAAGAAATATTGGATCATTTTCTTAAATACAAACAAGAATTGATGAACAGATTAAATGATATTGAAAAATAATTATAAGATTCTATTGCTTTACTAAATGAAAATAATTCAATTAAGGAAATATACAATTAATGTATTAATCTAAAAACTTAATTGAATTATGAAACATTCAAAAAGATTATTGATAAATTACATGATAATTGTACTTATGATTTAAATCTATAAAAACTTTAAAGTAATGAATTATTATAAAAGTATGATACTGCAAAACCATAGATGATTATGGCAATTAATACTCTATAAAAATTAGTATAATCAATGTAATAAACATTTGAAATTAAAAAAGAAACAACAAACAATAAATAAAGCCAAAATAAATTAATTTAAATTATTAAACGATATGAATAAGTTGCTAAAGATAGTGATGGTACCTTAACTATAAAACCATTAAAAAATAATAAAATGTTTGTTTGCAATTTTCTTGTTGAATAAACTTGTGAACTAATTGGTTTTTATTAACCTTTCCTATATAAAAATAAAGACATAGATTATCAATAATAATAATTAAAATGTTTCTATAAAATTCATTTAGGATATGATCTGACTATAAGAGCGTATGAATTTCAAACTATTATCAGTCATAATGCATTAGAAAAACCTATTCCTTATTGTTACTACATTAAATTACCTGAATAATTCAGATTGATTTCTGGTTAAGTATTTACAATCAGTTTAACAATATTAGATATACAATCTTATAGTGTTTCATTTTAAAAATTAACTGATAATAATTAATACTTGAAATTCTAATTTCCAAAATTTAATCAATATTTACTTCCAAAAGAAATTAAAGAGATTGATGATTATGGGTATTTTCCCTGTTTTTAATTGATTTGATGATTAATTATATAAATGTTGTAATTATTATAGAAATTATATACAATATATAGATAGTTTTTAATCAGAATACACTATTTACATTAGTAACTATTTGGCTCATCTTCTTTTTATTTGCCTCTAACCAATTATCTTTACTAATAAAATCTTTTAGCTGTTATTCAGTGTAAGTACCAAAAATCAGATCATCTGATTTAATTTGATTAGTTTACAGAATTATTATAGAAGTACTATTCCTTCCTAATTAATATTATGAGAAAGTAATTTTTTAATTTTTCATCTCAACTTTAGGAAAATTTATAAAGTGTTGAATAAAAAAATACTGAATTAAAGAAATCAAACATCTAATTAAAAATTCAATACTTGATTTATTACATTTCAAAATATCTATAGTTTCTGTTAATTTAACTAAGCTTGTAATCAAATAATTGATTATAATACATTCTGATAAGATTATTTATTTTTCTTATTGATTTAATTCTTAATATTGTTAATTGATATAATTAGCTCTTTAACTAACAAATTTACTAAATATTTTTCTGTATTCAAAAAATTGTTCTTGATACATTATGATTTATAATTCTTTTAATAAATTAGTACTTGATGACATTATAACTAAATTAGACATTGAAAAAGTGAAGATATTTAATATAAAAATGATTGCTTAATCTTTTTCTAATAATGACATACTCTCAGGATTGTCCTTTTAATATAAAAGATAGAAATTACAATGAAATTAAGTTTGCATTTATCTAATTTTTTTTATTATATTATTGAAATCATCTTTGAAAAAACCATTTATGTCCATTATTTTATTTTTATCATTGTAAGGTTTTCATTAAATTTAAGTGATCTTTAATTTCTTCTTAAAATCTCTTATTTTAATGCCCAAGAAGATTTCTTTTGTCTAAGATTTTAACATAATTATACTTGCAAAGTGTCTTCATTCTAAATAAAGCTTTAATTATTTGAAAACATCTTCTAATTCTTTAAAACTTAAACTTAATCATAGTAGGAATATTTGATATTTTTTCTTTTTCGAAACTAACCTTTTTATTAATTATTTAAGTATTATTATCAATCTTATTGTTTGTATTATCATTTAGATTCTCTAAACCACTATCAGAATCATCATATTAAAATGTTTTTCTGATTGTTCTTGCATTGTATATATTGGTTCTTTGACAATTCATAAATTAGGAATTATTATTCATTTCTGTACTTTAACCTCTTTTTACAATTGTGTTACTATCAGATTTAAGGGTTGCTAATCTATTTCCTGATTAAATATCTGTTGAAATTGAATAACCTCTATTTCTTCGTTCATAATCTTAATTATGATCATCTGTAACTGAATACCCTATTTTCATAAGTAAGGCTTATTGATTTCCTTTATCACCTTTAACTTTAGTTTAATATTTTTACTTTCATTAGAGAGTCTTTTAGAAAAGTCATAATTAGAAATATGATCACCTTTCAAAATGGTTTGTCCTGTTATTTTGAATTTTTTCCTTTCTGATTCTTGACTTATTTTTAGTCTTTCATTTTTAGTTAATATCTCAATAGATGCAAGCATAATGAAGTTAAAGTTAGTATAATCTAAATTTTTATATATGTAAAATTATCATTACAATTATTAATAATATATATATAATGTATTTATGATGTCACGAAATGCAACCATCAACTATGTCTTATTATTATTAAGTTATTCTAAGCATAATATCTCTTAAAAAATATTAAGTTTCCAAAGTTGAGTATTATTTTTGAATTTCTATTAAGATTATCTTATGATAATTGTTTAAACTAGTGATTTAATATCTTGAACTTATTTGTCTTATTTCATTTTAATTAATCAAGTTTTTATTAAAACATATAATATAACCAAGATAGTTGTTGTAAATTTAATTCAGAAATCATTTAAATTGAACCTAAAAGAACTTAAATTTATATAATTTAAAAATTGATAAATTATTTGAATATATTTTTATATCTTTTATCTCTCTCTTTCATCTAAGCCTAATTTCAATGTGGATTAAAATAATACATTTATAATCTAGATTTTTGAAGACTAATTAATAAATTACAATTATAATATAATTAATATTGATTCAAAATATTATTACATAATAATTATAATATTAATCAATTTTAATACGCAATATTAATTTTAATTGATATTAAAGAATATAAATAATATTATTAATCTAACATTTGTTATATATACTCAAATAATCAAAGCTTTGGTTGATCTGATTTTGCTTTCACTACTACTTTACCATTATTTTAACCTAATAATAATTTAGCTAATCCATTTGGAGCTTATTCTAATCCGTTTTGAACATCATATCTTATCTAAATATATTTACATGATATGTTTTACTTTCAATTATCCTTATTTGATCATTTAAGTTATAGTTGCTTATCCTGGTTTGAATAATTCAGGATGATCAAAATAAAGGAAACCTTACATGACTGCTCTTTTTATAATTAATCTAGGGTAATTCTTCACTTTATATGGTTCTACATAGATAATAAAAATAAATTTACCTCCAGTTTAATTATATGTGGCAATAGCTCCACAAAGAATAATTCTAGTATGATCTGTAATATGCATCAATATTTCATCGAGCATTTCTCCACCAACATTATCAAAATATACATGTATTCCATTGGGTGTTAATTCTCTTAGTCTTTTACTAAGATTTTCATTTTTGTAATCAATACAATCATGTGCACCCAATTATTTCTTAACATAATCACATTTTTCTGGACCACCGGCAATTCCAATAACTTTACATTTGTAATATGTTTTTGCTAATTAGACTGCAATTTCTCCAACAGCTCCAGCAGCTGCAGAGATAACAACAGTTTCTCCCTCTTTTGGTTTACCAATAGCTTCAAATCCAATATAAGCTGTCAATCCACTGATTCCTAATGGACCTAAGAATGAATATCCAGTCAAATCATCAATGTCTCCTCCTCTCTTAACAAGATGTAGTTTGGCATCACTAATAATTTAATAGAGTGTCCAATTAACAAGACCAATCACATAATCCCCTTTTTAGAATTTTTCACTCTTTGAAGCTAGAACTTTAGACACAGCTTAACCAAACATAGTATTACCAGGAAGGACTGGATCTACATAAGTCTTAGCACTAATATGATTTAATATTATAATAAATACCCACTAATCCATACTCTCATTGTTGCATCAATTGAGAAGTATAGATTTTCCAACAATACTTCACCATCTTTAAGTTGATTAGCAGTTGGTGTTGATGTTGTCTTAACTTAGAAAACATCATTCACTCTAGGATATTTGGCATCAGGCTTCTTAATTAGTTGTACTTAGAGATTTGACATATTTGAGGTAATTATTTAAATTTGTGTAATATTATGAGATACAATTTTAATTAAATGTAATGAATTCCTTAAAAAAAGTATATTCAAACATATTATTAATTCAATCGAATTAAGAATCTATTTTAGTATTTTAAAATACAATTTTATTATATAAAATTTTAAATCATCCTTATTCTTTATGTAGTATGTTTATGAAATGAATTTTTATGAGGTTAATTTTTCATTAATATGTAATAGATGTTAAGTTCTGGAAAATAATATATATATATATATATATATGTATAATTATAGAATTAAAATATTATTGATATTTAAATAATGATAAAGGATATTTGGTTAAGTGATTTGTTTTAATTATTGAAATGAATTAAATCGTTTTTACCTATTTAATTTAATGAAGATCTTTGCTCTCTTGCTGATCTTAGTTATAGTTTCTGGTACAAATCATCAATAAAGACTTAATTACACTAAATAGAGATCGATCACTTCTGTAATGGCTGAAGTGGAGATGAAGATAAAATCTCATTCTCCATTAGATGCTGTTTTGAATATACTTACATTATTTAGAGATTCTGTCAATGAAGAATAAGTCAATCACGATTAAATCTTTAATGTGGAATTAAATGAATGTTAAAGTGAATATGATTTTAGAAATGCTGAAATTCAAAACTCAAAAAATACTTTTAGAGACTCTAATGTTCAATTAAACACTTGTTAATATTCAAAATAGAGAACAATTGATTAACAGTAGATTAATTAGTAACAAGAAAATACTTTCTAGTAACATTTGAATACTATATTGTAAACAGCAGATTCAGAATAAGGGTATTTTAAAAAGAGAAACCGTTAATATGAGGATTCATTAAATTCCATAGAAGAAGCTTTGACAATATTAGAAGGAATATCATTTGGATATAGAAGTTTTTCAGAATTAAGTAAGGTAAGTCAACGCATGTTGTAAACATCTTTTGATATTAATAAAACTTCAATATATGCTCCAATTTTTAATGCATTTATATAATTAGCAAATTAAGGAGAGTCAATTGATTTGAGTTTACTTTAATAAGTTGAACATTTACTTAATGATTTAAAATCCACAATTAATAATGCATATAATTAATTTACAGAATCAAATAGTTAAAGTGTTGCTTTATTTAATTTATAAAAAGAGAAAGTAAACAAAGTGTTATCAAGATTACAATAATAATATGAAAAATAATAAATTAAATTAGATAAATTATAAACTTGTATTGGAGTTCAATAAGCAGTATCAAATTCTGCTTAATCAAAATAATAAAGAAATCAATAATTATTAGAATAAGCTCAAGCTTTATGTTCAACTTTTTAAACTGAATATAATTATGGTACTCAATCAAGAAGAAATGAAATTTAATTGGTGAATCAACTTGAATAGATGATTAGATAGAGATTTGAAGAAGTACATGAAGAGAAGATTGTATTACAATTTGCCAAATTGAAATATTGAGTAATTCATAATATATTATAAATTAATAATGGGAACTGCATGTTATTCTCACTAGACAAGAAAGTAGCATCTAAATGATATTAGATTTGGATAATAAAATCTAATGTTTAGAATGGTAATTTCTGGTATCAAGGTTAAAAATATACAACAGTAAAGTGCATATGTGATTGTAAAAGTCAATGAACATCTTCATAAGACCACCATGATAAGATATACCAAAAATCCACATGTACTCTTACTCCTTTAGTATAGTGGCCCTAAACCTTTACTTTTGATTTGCACATAGATCCTCAAAGTATGCAAACTCAATTCTTTACACTAGTACAATATTCAAATATCCAAATAAGCAAATCCTTGATGATTCAGATAAGGTTCATTATAAGATCAAATATACAATATATGAAATTGCCAGTGGACCATAACATCATGATATTTTGTTTAGTGTAAATGTTATTTAATAATTTAGAACTAATCCTCTATTATTTTTGATATCAAAGTAGCTTAAAGATTGCATTTTAAGATTAATACTAAACATATACGTTGTATCTTAGAAGAACAATTAGGTGATATAGCTTATAGTTTTCTATTAAAAATTAAATCTTAAGAAAATGAATCTTAATCAGCAATCTCTCCCAAATATATGAATCCAACCTATTCATAAAATGATGATGTTCCATATAAATATCAACATATTAAAGGTGGTTCATAAAGACATGTTTCAACTAAAAAAGCATTAGAAGCAAAAAATGAAATACTTTGGGAATTCAGAACTGAAGATTCTCCATTTATGGAATTTGATATATTTGCAGATGATTTTCAAATAACTACATTTGTTTTTGTACTTTATGCTAATAAATAAACAAAATAAGAAGAATATAAAAGAATTGGTAGTACATATATTAGTTTTAATAAATTCTTTTATGATAATACATCTTAAATTGCATAGACTGATACACTTTTAATTTAAGAAGCATAATTAAATGAATAATTGATTTCTGATGGTACATATATTGGTAATTGGGCAGGGACATTTATTATTAGATCTAATTAATATGTTAGTCAATGTAGTGGAGTGAAAACAGAAACAGGAATAGTTAATTAATCTACTTTATTATTAAAAAAAGCTAAATCTAAAAATAATACAAATAAGGAAGTTGATTGGTTAATTGGATTATAAATAAAAGTAGAAACATTATCATAGACAATGAGAGATAAAAAGATTAAAGATTCTGAAAAAATAAGAAATGAAATTCTATCAACTTTGGCTGAAAATCACAATATTAAATATTAAAGTGTTGATGATATGTTACATAGTTAATCAGTATAAATAAAATTATGGAAATACTTATTAGAATAGAGTAGTAAATAATAAACAGAAATGGTTAAAGAAATATGTTTTACTGTACTTAGTGAACTTATTTATAGAGATGATATGGATTTAGATCATTTAAGTATTGATACTTAAATAGAACGTATTCATAATGCTTAATTATTTGTCACTTTAATGATTAAAGTTATGCCTCTTTGTTTATAAAGAGTTGTTGATACTTCTTGTTCAAATAAAGAACATGATTTTTTTGTTAAATTTGCTGTACTCTCCTACTTTAGAGTACCATAATTTAAACAAGCATTATTTCCAGAAATAGAAAATATTTTAATTCATAAATTTTATGATTAAGCATTTTAAAATGAAAAAGGATAATAATTAAAAAAAGAATTAGAATCATTAAAATTAGAAATGCCTGATAAATAAATTGTACATTTTTATTATCCTTTTGTAATATAATGGGTTAATTTTGTTTAATCTAAATTTGGATTTAATGTAAATTGGTAAAATATATAAGGATATGATGAAATAGTATAATTGTTACTATCTAATATCTAATTAAAAAATCATAAATTTATTGAAGCATCATGTGCAATTATCAACAATTCTATGTTGCTTAGTAAATTTATTCATATATTATTCAATTAAACAAGATTGTATGATGCAATATAAGTGTTTAATACTTTAAATATTGTAGATGTTTGGTTACAAAAAGTTAATCAAAATTACCATGTTTTACCTACTAATTTTGATTATTCCTTTTTCTTCAAGGGAATCAAATTAATCTTAAATGGAGATCATGCTGTCTCTATTAGTAAGAGTTTATAAATCTTATATAATAATTTTCATTTAATAACAAGTAATAATTATTAAACAATATTAATATAGCTGAACCCAAAAAAGAATTATGTGATTTCTTATTTAGTACTGATTTATTTTTTAAAATATTTATGCATTGGAGTCCTTTAGTTAGAAATACATTTATACATCTATTAATTTATAGAATTTAACATCGTCATAGATCTTTATAATCAGGATTTGAAAAAATTAGAGATATTAATAAAGAATTATAATATGCATTCTTTAAAGATTATTCATAAAAAGAAAGAGATCAATTAATAAATGATATGATATATCTCAAATATTCATATATCATTTAAATTATTAGAAAGATTTACTAATAATTTTAATTATATAATGGAGGAAAATAATACGTTTAAAAAGTAATCTAAGAAAGAAGTCTTAAAGCTAAACTCATTAGAAAAAAAGCAAAAGAAAAAAAAGAATAATTATTACAAAATGACAAATAAAATGAATAAGATTCAACTACTCTTAAAAATTCATCTAGAAAAAGTGAATTACCAGAAATCAGTTTCTAATCTTAAGTTAGCAAAGCTTAAAGTGCCATAGGATTTGCAGAAAGACCAAATAATTCTATGAAATCACTTGATGATGGTAATCAAAAAGTAGAGGATGAATAAGTACCTGAAAATTCTCCTATTGATTCTGAATTCTATTAGAGTTTCTCTTCTTTTATTGATCTAAATAAAATACTTTAAGAAGTTGAATAAGAATAAGAAAATGAAGAAAATCGAAGAAGATTACCAAAAAAATAATAAAATAGATGTCTATCCCCAAAAAACGTTACTAAATAATAAGATATGAAAATATTAACAAGGAAATTCCCTGAGCTAGAATTTGAAACCTCTGGACTTAAAGCATCAAATCTTAAATATCTTTAAATTGCTTATTAAGAGTATACAATAGCATAAAAGGAATATTTAAGGTATTTATGTATTTTTTAATTAGATGGATCAATCAAATGAAATGCAATTAAAGAAACTTCAATTAATTTGATTAAGTCAAAGATCATTAGGTACCTCTTTTAGTTATAAGAGTGCCAAAAGATGAATCAAATTAAGAAGCTCCTTAAAGTGATGATTGAATAATGTTATTTAATATTTCAATTGCCAATAACATTTACTACAATGATTCATTCTATTTCCATTCATAAATCATGATTTTCTTATGATATAAAATTGCCACGTCAATCAAATCTATAATTATATATCAACGATTATAATATAATTTATTTTACTTTTTAAATCATAATGACAGCCCTATAGGAACAAATCACATTATAAGAACCATCTAAATATAATCAAGAAGAATAAATAGGATCTGGAAATACTAATACTTAATTAAAAAATCAAAAAGAAGAATCATAATATTTTTATAGATTATTAATTACGCAATTAATAATAATATTTATTTCAACATTTTTACTTAGTAATAAATGGTTCTTCTATATGAAATATACTCCTAAAAGTAAAGTAAATTTTCATACTTATTGTGAAACATATGGAAGATGTTAATAAACGTATGAATATCCAAACTAATACAATAATCAATAAGATATTTTGAATAATGGTGGTTCCCAAGAAAACACAGTTTATACAAACTTATATTACTGTTCTTTTATCATGTATCCTTTATTTTTAATTTTACAATCAGTATTTAGAAATTATTAATTATTTGTAAGTTTTATCTTTTATCATTTTAGAAAAAAAGATAGAGACTTTTTCACTATTTATCATATCCATTAATGAGTCTATTCATATAAGTTTGTACTCACCAAATCTCATAAACAAGATGTATAAAATATTAAATTATCTTAGGGTATATCGGTTTTGATTATTTTAGATTATTACTAATATATCTAATTGGTAATGTTTCATTTTTTTATTTGAATCAAAAATATTTTAAATGGTAACTTGAAATCAAATCTACAGCATAAAAGTTTCTGAATTACTCCATAATCATTATTAGTCTAAAAGGAATACTGGATTTTATCTCTTTTAATAGTTCTAATTATATACCACATTTGTTATTAGCTTTTTATATATAAGTATATTTATTACATCTTAATAAAAACTTATTCGAAGTAAAAGATTTAATTAACATTAGTAAAACAATAAATATATTATTCATAATTAATCACTTTTGTGTTTGACAATAAATAGGCTAAAATCACTATTTGATGTTTAAGATGTCTATAAATAAGTAGCTGAGACTCATTTTGTTATTTCAAGTAAGATGATGAAGAATGGAATTATTGGAATTATTATTGCTTTAATTTTAAGAGATTTCCTCTTTAGTAATTTTACTCTTTTTGTTCTAAGTGGATTCTTATTAATCTTAGTATGGGATACATCACTTGTGTCTACAGTAAATATTCATTTTATATTCTTAGTCATCAAAACTTACTTTAAAAGATCAATATTAGGCAGCCAGTTTATTCTTTTTAGATATCCTAATACCAATCAGAAATATAATCCTAGTACTTCTTGCTTGAACAAATTATTCATATTTTTAATATTATAAAATCAACAAGAATCAGCTGCTAATGAATATAATCTTTATCTGAATTCTAATTACTTATTGGATGATGAGAAAGTATCAGTATCTTCATTTGCTTTAGCTTCTATAAATTTTGAGAAATTGGATTTTTAGAATTTAAAGAGCTTTGGTCTTTTTTATTTATAAGTATGACTTAAATTGTCATCAATATCTCTTGGACTATGTTCCTCTGGCTAATGTTCAACAAATTATGATACATTAATATTTTCTAACATCCTTTCAATTTTTTGTATATTAGTTTCATTCTTGATTTCTTACATCACTTATTATATTCTAAAATCTTTTGCTATTAACATATCTATGATTTACTTATATATCTCACCTTTTATTTCATTTTTTTACTCTATTCCAATACGATTAGATTTATATAAATTGTATGTAATATATAAGAGCTTGCCTTCACTTGTCTAAAATTAATCCATTTTTTAATATTTTTTTACAATTTATAAACACTAACTAATAAATAGAGCTTAACTTAATTCACAATTAAAGTACATTCAACTTCTTAAGATATTAAATATATCTCAAAAGTATCATCTTATAAAATATTAATATATTAGATATTAAACAAAATCTATTTATGTTTTGATAAAGATAAAGTAATATTTAAGAATTGATCTTTTTATAAACATACTATTTTCATTATGACTTAAACTTCAAATTATTTATTTATTGTATAAAAATATATTATTACTATATTTTTTCCTAATATTTTTTGATATTTAGAATTATATTAAATTTTTACTATAGATATCAATAACATATATAATTTATATTTTTATTTATCAAATGGTAGGGTTAGTCTTATAAACACAATTGACATTACTAAAAGGAAAATAAATAAGAATAAATGAGATAACTCTTATATTGTATAGTGTATAATCTTAAAGGTATTTCATATAATATATGGATAAAGAAAAATCCAAAATTGAAATAATCAATAATTGAATGTAATCACCTTTATTAATTAAATTAATTAATTATAATTAAATAATTTTTTAAGATTATTAGATTATTAAATTATACTTAAGAAACTTGTATTTGTATCAATTTTCATAAAGTGATCAAGTTTTCGAGTTTTAAGTTTCAAGTTTCTTATTTAAATTTTATTAATTCAATTTATTTTAAATTAAATTGAATATAACTGATAAATTATTGTACTAGAAATAATCTCAAAGATAATAGAAAAAAATCCTAATTATATAATAAATTTAAATGATATTCTTTTAAGATAATATATGTAATTTCTCATTGTAAAGTAATAAATAAACCATAGCTGAATTGATTTTAAAAAATAGTTTTAGATAAGAAAATCAGCATGATTGTATCCAAAACTATTATTTTTTAATTGATTCTTAAAAAATATTATATCTTTAATAACAATCTGAAGAACTGAACACAATTTTTTGAGCTTAATTTGATATTTTGATAACAACAGAAAAAAAAAAATACAAAATGTTATTTATGATAATAAAACTGATTACATCATTTATTCATAGCTAATTTCATTGTCTAATATTGTACATTCATATACGAAAAACATTGAAAGATCCTTCAGATACTTCATTCAATGAAAAATTACTTTCATATTTAGATTCTATTGATTAACTTGTCATTTAAGAGTATTCTTCAATATAATAATTGTTATTGCGATTAAGGTCTTAGAGTTGTAGTATTAAATCATTTCGTTAATTTTAATTTCTTGGATATATTATAAAAAAATGAGGCCTTTCCATATTTTCAGGAGTATTAGCAACATTTCTGGAATTCTTACTTTTACCGTATACCTTATATTTTAAGTTAGTTTATGCATCTGGCTCAGAGTTTAAGTTTGGTAAACTTGATAGCGATTCTTGAGATATAATATCTTTTTCTCTTTCTCTAAACTTGCATGTGGCACCCATATTTTATAAAAAATAATTTAAAAAGAGACTAATTAATTATGTTTAAATAATGAATGACTAGAAATGTCAGGACTGAATTATAGATAGCATTTGACTTATAAAACTAATTATTTTGTTAAGACAGATGATGAGTTAGAAACTTATTCTTATATTTAAAAATATATCAAAAATAAATTAAATAAAAAATACAATATTTTTGAAATTCCAACTTCTTAGTATGAAATTCTAAAAAATAAAAAATTTGTAACTAATTAACTATACTCAAATATATATGAATATTAATAAAATGACTAAATAATAAAACACAAAAATAAAATGAATAAAGTATAATATTTATGTAGATTAATAATGAAGAAATAATAATATTCTTTTATTTCCTTATTTAATTTATCTAAAAATATGATAATAATTATAAAAATTATTTAAAATAGTATATTATTTTTAATATCAAATAGAGTTTTCTGTATTTGAAACTTAAGATGACTCTAATATTGCTATCAATATTGAATTATATATTATATATTAATTCAAACAAAATAATTTATTATAAAATAAATGAAATCCAATCATCCTTATACAATAACATTTCCAATTTGGTAATGTGAATAATGGTCTGCATTAAAGGGTAGATTGAAGTTAACAGATGAATAAGTAGTTATTGCTCGATGGAATGACACAAGGTTTTTAGATGAAGAATTAGCATTTTTGGAATCTTATCATAGAATTAAACCTCATGCAGAGACAAAGTTGCTCAAACCATAAATTGGTCTCTTGCCTTCAATTTTGTAGATTGTAAGAACGAATACATATACAGATTTGATAATAGAGAATGTTTCATAATGGCTTCTGATTAATGGTGACTTGTCGAAACTCTTGTTGATTTACTTTGGATATGATCTATATTAAGGTTTTTCCCCTAGAGATTGCACAATTGAAAATATTGTTAAGAATGGTGATTCAATAGTAATTTTAGATTTCGGTTTAAAAAAGAGACAAGAAAATTATTGTGTCTATTGGAATCCATTAATATTGAAAGGAAAACCTTGTAGATCATCATATTAATGGTCTCTTGGCATACTCTATTTGGTAATGACATAAGGAACATATATACTTAATGAAGTACATAGACATATATCAGACTGGTTGCAAGGAGGTCGTTTAGATATAGGATCTTTAATTTCTAATAAGAAACCAACAGTGTAAAATTTAATTACATCACTCTTGAATCCTGAAAATCCAATTCCATGGCATTAAATTCCATATCATTCAGCATTTAGAGAAGATAATGCATGTAAGTAGATATTAAAAGATTTTTAAATAAGATTAAATAGAATGGAAGTGAAATGTAGATCATCATCAAGAATAAGTAGTAGAGATGATTCTAATTCTCTTATAAATTTGGTATAATAACCTAGTTGTAATAAGAATTAAAAGATATCTGAATAAAATTTATTAAATTAATCTTTGATAACTAAGATTAGTAATATGTAGAAAATGCATTAAGAGAATGTTAGAAATGTAGTTGGGAATAGATATTAATCAGTATAGAGTAGATAAAAGTCATCATCTCATTAAAGTCGTTAAATGATTTAAACTTATAGTAGTAATAAATTTAATAACTTCTTTTCATCTACTAAACTACTTCCAAAGCCTTAAATTAAATCATAAAATAATAGTAATACTGGAGTAAAGAGTTTTAGGAATTAGACCTAAAATACAACAATTTATACAGGATATGATTCATCTAGAAAAATAAATGATAATAGTTAAGAATTAATACATTAATAAGGTTCTTAAAAATAGATTTCATAATCATTCACAAAAAATGAATTCTTTTATGATAAAATTAGAGCGAGAATATCATCAGTTTAAGGTAATACTATTAAAATGTAAGCAAAATAAAGATTTAGTTCATCATCTTAAAATTAAAAATCAGATTAAAATAGATAATAATAAGTTGTTTATAGTAAAGAATCTAAAAACTAAGATGAATTATAATAATTATATAAATAATCAGAAAATGCTATGGAATAATACAAAGCTATTTATAGTTCTGATTTGGAAGATAATTAATAGTAAAAACATAATTTAGATGAAAGTAGAATTAGTAATGCTGAGAATTACATATAATTAATAAAAAGATCAACTTAATAATTGAGTCTATTTTCTTAGAAATATAATCGTTCTTTGGATGCACTTAATATTATTGGTTAAACAGTTGCAAAATGTCTCACTTTTTTTAATGGTCTATAAAATTTCTGGGTTATTCCTTTATTTTTAGTTTTTAAGAGAATGTTATAATTAAGAAAAGAAATTGAAATATTATTAGAATCTAAAGTTAATTCATTTGGTTTAGATGAATGGGATTATATTACATCTTGTTTTGAATTTTAAAATTATTGCAATAAAGTTAAATAAGATAATTAATAAGTTTAAAATGAATTAAATTTATTACTTAATACAGCAAAAGCAAAAGCTGATAAATTAGATAAAAATAGAAAAGATAAAGTTGAATGGTTTTTAAATGATTTTATTGATGATGATATTAAAGATATATGTTATACTTATTTTCATGGATAAATATATTAGAATATTAAAGATAAAAAAGGATTACCTAAATAAACTTTAGAATGGTTAAGACTTCAAATATAAGCTTAAGCTTCTTTAATTATTTTTGAATTGCCTATATTAATGTATGATAAAGAAAACTTCACTTATGAAGGCTATTTATAAGCTATGGAATACACAGATGAAAATTAAATTTTATAATACTTAAAACGAAATGAGTAATATCTCGAAAGCAAATGATTTTATATTCTTATATATTTATTTTAAAAATTTAGAATAATATATGAATATATTTAATATTTATAAAGAAGTTCTCATAATCTCATTACTTAAAGTAGGATTCATGAAATATCTATATTTCTTCTATTTAATATTTTGTAGCAATAAGTTCTTAAAAGACCATTCGATCTTTAGTAAAATCCTTATGATATTTTAATAGAAATCCAAGTATTTTTATACCATCAATCAAACCTAAACATCCACTTCTTTTTTAATATGATTCATGTTAGATTTTTTCAGCAAATTCAATACAATATTTATTATTCAAAGTTCTTTCACTATTAATTACATTAAGTATCTTTTCACTATTTATATTTACTAATAATTTAACTGCATTAATAATTGAATTTACAAAATCATTAACATCTTTCTTCTTTTTACATATTTTTTAATTATGCCAATATTACATTATTGGAAATAAAGTATCATCTATAACTGTATATTACATATCATATGATTTGGCTATTAATTATTTTATTTATTCAAAATGATTTTCAATAGAATTGAATCTTTTTTTTTAATGAGTTTCTAAAAGAAGTAAAATGTTCAAATATTTCTCAATCTTTTATTAATCATAATCTTGTTATTTTTGATTTAATTAACATATTCCAATAAATGTAGATATAGTAAATAATAAACTATTGCTATAATCAACTAAATAGTTTTTTTCATTTATAAAAGTTTCTTTTAATATAAATATAATTATACCATAAGTCTATTTGTATATTTCATTATATGGTTCAATATTATGAGCTAATTCATAATATTTTTTAGCTTCTTCAATTTATTTATCTTATTTAAAAACATTTCCTAATTAATAATGAGCTTCAGAATTATTTGGATTCTACTTTATACAATTTAAATAATTTTCTTCTGCTTCATCATATTTTAATTAAAACAAATTAGCACCACCTAACTATAAAATACATAAATTTTATATATTACCATAAAATAGGTTTCCTCTAATTTTGTCCTTCCCAATTTAACATAATTAGATAAATTTTTGATAGCATTTTTATAATCTTCAATTTTATAATAACATAATCCAAAGTAAAAATAACATAACTCATTAAAATCCAATTGTTTTATTTTCTTAAAAGATTCTAATGCTTTTTTATATAAATTCTAATCACAATAAATCACACCTAAATTATTTTATAAATATTACCTTTTTCAAAATTAGAACAATCATTATTTTTATCAATCTCTAAAACTTATTTATGAATATTTAAAGCTTCTTTTTCATTTTTTTTTGCTTTATAAAACTAAGCAAGTAATTACATAATTTCTATATTATTCTTATTCTTTTCAAGTCCTTCTTATAATAAACTCATTCCTTCTTCAAATTTCTCTTATGATAATAATAACTTTCCTAATTTTATCTTTTTTATAATATTACCCTTAAAAATATATGTTTATGGATCATCCAAATTTGGTTTTATATTCAAACTTTCAAATATTTCTGATGCTTCTTTGACTTTTCCAAGTTTCATATAAATATTAGCTAAAATTATTTATAAATCTATACCTTTTTTTTCATTTTTTGTTTAATTTGTTTCTTCCTCTATGATTTAATTATGACATTATAAAGCATCTTCTAATCTTTTCAACTTTTCTAATACAAACGCTTTAAGATATTCATATATTAAATTTACCTTTCTCTTTTAAAACATCAATATCTTTTGGTTATTCATTTAACATCTTATTTAAACTAGCCAAAGCATCACCATATTATCCTTATTCAACTTAAATCTTAGTCTTTAATCTAAGGGATTAATAATGCAAAGGATCTTTCAGAAGAATTTAATCAACAACTTTTCTTGCTTGTATAAATTATTTTTCTGATAGTAAATTTTCAGCTTTACTATATTATATAAACAATACCTAAAATTAACTTATCTTCTATTGAAATAATAGTACTAGTTTGTTAATCAGTTATTTAAATATTTAAATTTTTTTCAGCTTCTTATTTCATTTAGAGAACCAACTTATTTTCATTATCTAATTTCAATATTGCCAAGCATACACCATACATTTTCTCATATTACTATGTAGTTTTATATATATTCCCTTTGTTTTTGTATTAAATATTGTACCTTATGTTATTAATGCTTCAATATAATTTGAATCTAATTTTAATGCTTCAGATACACATTTAAGAGCTTCTTCATGTTTATTTAATTCAATCAAAGTGGTGGCCTTATTGATATAAAAATGTTTTTGCTATGCGTCCTCTTAAATGGCTAAATCATAATATTTTAAAGACTCTTCTTTTCGATTTAATTTAGATAATGCATAAGCTTAACAAAGAATTAATCTATATGTACCTAAACTATAATTCACTTCTGAGAAGTTTTATTGTTTTGCAAAGGCTTTTTCTAGATAATCTAAGGCTTCTGTAAATTTTCGTTATTTTATCATTAAGCACCCTAAAATGGTTATGAAAAAAAACCTGCTTCATTTAAAGCATAAACATGATCAGGTTGTTTTTCTAAGGTTATTTAAAGTAGATTTTAAGCATCTTCTATTTTATTTTATTCAAAAGCCACAATTGCTAAATTATATAATAAGTTACCTTTTGAATAATATGCATCAGCAAATTCTGGATCAATTTCTAAGACTCTGTCAAATAAATTGATAGCTTAATCATACTTTCCTTTTTTGAGTAAATAGTTTCCTAAAGCTAAAATAATCTATTGTACCTCTTTAATAAAGCTTTTATTTATCAGCTAATTCAGAATCAGGGGAAGAAATATTGGTTTTTTAAGAATGGTGTCCTTTTTATAACTCAGGAGCTTCTGTTTAGGATGACCCACAGCCCATAAATTAAAATATAATTAAAGAAAATTAGATGCGACAAAAAAACTTAAACTATACATATTTATTAGATCTGTTTATTTGTACAAATTTTTCATTAGTTTCAATTTTGTTTCATTACACTAAATTTTTTTATCAAATTTATAATATAACTTCTGTGTTTTATTTAGGTATGATAGGTAAGAATATTTCAAAATTTATATTTATTTTGTAGCTTGAGAGTTTAAGCTATGATTTTGAATAATTAATAAAGAACCTATTCAAAATTATTAATAAAATCATTTTATTCAGTATTTATATAAATAGATATTCTTGATGACGTTATTTTAATATAATATTTTTTAATTTTATAAATATTATTCAAGAATAATATAGAAAATGTTTGTACTTCAAAATTAATATTATCTAATATTTTCTTCATTGATATTGTTGTATAATTGTAATCAATCTTTTTTTCCTCATTTCTCATTAGTATTCTCATAATTCTATTACCATAAGAGTAATTGCTCTACTTTTACTAATTTTAATGAAGTTTTGAGTAAATCTATTAATTTAGTTTTTATTTACTTTAAGTTTTTGAAGTCATAATTCTAAATTTATTTGGTTTGTTATAATAAATATATTAAGAATAATAATTTTATTATTAATTTATTTAGCTTCATGTTTCCAGGAATCTTATTTTATTTATAACTATTAAAATCTGTTAAAACTAACTAAAATAAATATATTCCAATATTTTATTTAAATCAAAAAATGATGATATTATTAAAAAGTGATTAAAAAAAACTGGTTAAAATATAACATCATCCTTTAGTCTTGAAACCTAATTTAAAAATAATATTTAATAATTCTTTATTATCTATTTAATAAAATTTAAGATTTTCTTTCAATTTTTATCTAAAGAGGTTTCTTTCAAATAATTAAAAATTATTTAATTTTAGGCTTTTTTGATTATTTTATCTTTTTTTTTACATTTTTTTAACATTATAATCATCTTAGTTATTTTTTATCTTAGTATTATTAGAAATGAAGGTTCGAAATAAAAAAGAATAGTATGTTATTCTTATAAAACACCTCTTGATTATTATGAATAGATTTCTATACTTTTTAATTCTTTTTAAAAGAGTTTTCTGATAAGATTTGCTTAAAACTAAAGAATGATGATTATTTTAATTAATCTAATACACATATAATTTACTTAATTATAAAATATATTATAATTATAAAGAGAAAAAATAATAATTTATAATTATTATTTAATTAGAAAGGGAACTATTTAATGAAAATATCAATTTATTTTATAGCTTTTGTAATATTAAGATTAATACTAATTCAATATTTGATATAATAATTATTTTTAAGTTTAAATTTATATTTTGCGATATGAATAGGTATTAAATATAAATATTGCAATTTGATTAAGTTTCAGTATTAATTTATTAAGTAATTCATGATTAATATTAAATCTAATATAATGATTAAAATGTATAAAGAAGATGAGAGAGTTGATAGATATTTTGAAATATAAATGTGTTAATCATACAAAAACCGAAATCAGATTATTTCGATTGTTTCTCATTCTTTAGCTTATATATCATGGCTCTAATCTGCTTAAGTTTTTGAACTGGCCCTTCTAAGATAAATAGGATTTTTTTTGATAGAGAGTAAATTCTCCTTGGAGTCTATTTCAGTCTTGAATCTAACGAGATTATCTGAAGTGCGTCTACAACTATTTGGTTAAACAAAGAGAGGAATATTTTTTGAACTTGATTTAGGTATTATAACATGTGATTAATCTTAAATTTCTGGTTCTCTGAGTGACTGATGTTGTTAGTATTTGGTAAGCTCTTTTTAAGTTGATTTCGCTACCGAACAACCCATTTAATAAAAAAATTAATATACCAGTTGCCTTATATTTATAATTAATAAAATATACATCTAAATTATTCATTATTAGATAAGGAGAGAGACATTATATTTGCATTATAAACATTATAAAATTACAAATGAATGATATCAGTAGATTCTTAAGTATAAGAAGTGTTTAAGTTATAAATTAAATGTAGACAATGAAGAATTAATATATAATGATGCCATTTATGTAAATAAAAATTTTATGAAGGGAAATTTAAATATGATTAAAGAATAAATTGTTTAGTGATGTAATGAGATTAATATTATAAATTGTCTGTTAGAAGAAATATTAAGAGATGTCATAATTTATAAAACCAGTACCAGTTGCTTCATCACCACCTAAATAAAGAAATACTATATCTCCAAATACTTAATCTAAAAGTCCATATTACAATGAGTTACAATAAGGTTTGATTTGTTAGAATTTTAGGATCTACTTTATAGAAATCTTAATAAAGTTTAAGGAACTCCCATTATATTAGTAAGTTTGAAAAGAGTATTGATATGGATATGAAACAAAGCAATACATTTATAAATCCAGAATTTGAGATTAAGAAATTAATGAATTTAGTTGAATTACAATAACATGAAATCAATAATTGGAAACGTAGATATGAATAAGCAGAAACTAGAGTATTATTTAATTATTTAATATAGTGTATTACATCTAATTAGACATAAACAATGTTAGAATATGAGAAACATTTAGATTAATTGACAAAAGAATTAAAAAATTCTATATAATAAAATGATGAATATAGTAGTAAATTGAGAGAAAAGGATACACAATTAATTCGTTTAAATAAATAAATAGATATTTAGAAACAATAATTGAATGATTATTCATAAGAATTAAAGTATCTTTAAAATGAAAAAGTGAATATGGACAAGGATGCTTCTATGCAATTATATCATAAAGATTAAAAATATAATTAAAATTTATAAGATATATAATAAACACATTTAGAATAATTATAATTAATGGATGATTAAATTTAGAAATTATAAGATGAATTAATAAGAAGAAATCAAACCAATGAATTTTAGAAATAAGAAATTATATAATTGGATAAAATAATAAATGATATTAAAACAGGAGAAAAGAATATAATTTAATAATTAGAATCTCTAAAAGTAAAGTATTAAGATCTTTAAGAGGAAAAGAAAAGAGAAGTCAATAAATTAATATAATAAAATGAATAATAAATTAAATCATAAGAAAAAGAATTTCTAGATGAAAAGGATTGTTTAGTTGATAGAATTAATTAATTATAATATGAGAATAATATATTGAATCAATAAATATAAGAATAATAAAGTAAATAATTAATAATATAATAATAGATTTAATATAAGGATTATAAGATGAAATACAATCACAAGTGGAATAGAATTGTAATTTACAAGAGTAGAATTAGTTGAGTACTTAAGATTTAGATTAAAAATATAGAAAATCAATTTCAGATATGAAAATGGAATATTAATAATAGATTAATAAATTATTGTAAGAGATATAAAAATTAAATTAATAATTGGATTAAACTTAAAATCAATTATAATAAAATTAGTAATTGAATTAAGAATTATAAATTGCAATAGAAAATTTGAATTAACATTAATAAACTACAACATCTTAATTAAATTAAGTTTAAAATGATTATGATTCATTGTAATTATAATATGAAAATGATATATAAGAGTAAAATTAAGATATTGAATAATTAAATGAATAAGTAAATTAATTGTCTGAATTATTGGAATAGAGATCAAATGAATTTGATGAATGTAGATAATAAAAGGGATAATTAGCATTAAGAAATAATGAGAATAATGTAATTCTAAATTTAATAGTTAGTTATTAATATAAAGATTATAAGTGGATTTAGAATGTTAAAAATAAAAATTGATTGAGATATAGAAATAATAAGATGTATCTGAATAAGTAAAGGAAGAAATTAAGAGATCTCAGATTGAATAGATTAAAAGATAAATGGAATCTTAGGTTGAAATATTAGAAAGTGAGAATAGAACTTTGAGATATTAGATAGAGATGAAGAATAGAGAATGTGAGGAATGGAAACAATAGTATACTAGAAATTAATGATTGTTTATATTATCAGTTACTGTTGATTTATATCTTTGATATTTATGAAATCAATTTTTGAAAAAGTATTTAAATGAATCCAATAATGTCAACTTGTGTCATTAAGGCTGCAATAATATAGTCATCTATATCTAATTCATGTTTCTAATTATAATTATAATTTTCTTACTTCTCCATTTACAATAAGAAGTGTATCTATTATAATATGCACTCCATATAAGATGTTGAGGAATGATAAAATTAATAAATATTTCAAGGACATTTAGAAGTAGAAGAATAAGAAAATGAATAACAGAGCAATAGTGATAATAATGTATATTAAACCTTTATTTAGATTGATTTCTGATGTTACAAAGTAGGAATAGGTGAGAAGTGATATGATGATGCCAATTTATAATGTTATGAATGAAATGATCTGATTTGAGTATGTAGGATAATGATGAGTAGTATATAAAAATATGTATGAGATGGAGAGTGTAAAACAACTATAACAGATATAATTATAAGGATATTGTTTGGCTAATCTTGATTTACATGTAAACTTACTTTTAAAAACTGATTAGCAAAAATATTACTAATATCAATACAACCATAAATATCCAAAATAAGAATGGTTTGCTGCATACGTAATCAATTATTGGATTTTAAGAATATGCTATCAATGTAGTAATGAAATTAAATCCAATTTGAAATAAGATTATTAGAAATACCTCATTAGGCAATATCTTACCTTCCTGATGAAACTTAATCTTGCATGATCTATTTTTTATTGTTCAGTATCTACAATCTCAATATCGAATGCCTAATAATTATTCTATTCATTGTCCATTTGGATTAATTAAATTATTTATTAATAAATGACTGAAGCATAACAATTAGAAGAATTTACAATATATGGAATTCAAAGTGAATTCAGTGCAAGAGGTTAAATCAAATATGAAGATCTAAGAATGCTCATATCAGATTATATGTAGATGTAACCTATCTTTTTCTTGGTTGTTCAAATCCTTGAACAAGAACATTAAATTTAGATAGTTGAAAAGATCAAAATTGATATCTAAACTATTTACTCAACTTTTAGATCTCTTTCATTTTTACATGAAGTTCCTAGGGTATATCACTTATTCTCTATTACAGTTCCTAAATGGACGTTTAACACATCTTAATGTTCGCAATATCAAAGCAGCCATTTAACTTTATCATGATGGACTCCTTACGTAATCACATATTGTTTTATCTAGAATGAAGGATATCAAAGATGCTTGTCTTATTTTTCATCTTAGAGAATAAGAATTAATGAGTGAAGGTGTACCATGTAATGCAACTGAAATTAACAATTTATTATGGGTATATGCATTTTCTCATTATTTTCATTTCAGGCAATAGGAAAAGCTATAAGTAGTAGTGTTTTGGAAGAATGGATAAAGAGATGCACTGATTTTCTTTAGATTAAAGGTTTCATTTAAGAATTTGAGTTTCTCTACCTTATGGCCAATACAGTTGACAGATGGGCTTATTATGAGAAAATTCCTAAAACTAAAATGGATCTTACTAGAGATCCAAAAATGGTTTAATTATTACACTACTTTAGGATAATCTCTATGTAGTTGATTAAACTGGATATAAAACTGCCAAGAATCCAGATGCCAAAATTTAACATTATATGAATTATCAATACAATATGGATAAGGCTGTATTTAAGGGAAGATCCTTAAAAGATAGAAATGAATATTACATTCAAAAAAGAACATAAAAACATTAATAATTTTTGAAAAACAAAGATGCTGGTATTGGTGAATTTAAAAAACTCTTAAGAGATCCTGAATTATATGTTGAAATCAAATCTAAATTAAAAAATGCTTAATAAATTTTGAATCATTCTAAATTAAATGGAAAGATGTTGAGAGTATAATTATTAGAAGAATTTGCAGGTTCAAAAGAATTTTTGTAATCTCAAAGTGGTTAACATAATAAATAATTATAATAAGAGGAATCAAGGAAAAGCATACCTACAATTAAATAATTAAAAGAACATCCTTAATTTTAAAAATAAACATAAAAAATATAGATATCTGAAGCTATTGAAGATATTAGATTAGATGTTTAATAACATAAAAAAATGATGTAAGATCCAGCTTTTATGACTGAATATTTATAAAGAGCATCAAGTGCAGTTAGTACTAAGGCATCAATGAGAAAAAATACAAGTGGAAAATTAGCAGTTTAATCTTAAACATCTTTGAGACCATCAACTGCTTTAGTAATGCCTACATATACTAAAGTTTCAAGACCTATTACAGCAATTAGTAATCAAGAACATTAGAAACCAAGATTATCTTAAACAAGGGTTAATTAATATATATATATTTTAGATTCCATAAATATTAGATGAAGAAATTGAAATATTTGAGAATGAACAATAAGATAAAAAGAATTAAAATACTGTATTTTATGGTTCTTCCAATTCTACTAAACGATTATATAATATAGATTTACCATGGCATACACCGTCATCGCTAAAAAATTAATGATTTTATTTTAATTAATAAAATGTAAAAAAGGGTATAAATAGAGAGTAGAAAAGTATAAACTGTTTATGCTCCTCTAGCTACATCTTCATTAACTATTCATTCTAGAGCTACATCTTAATCATAATCATAAAATAACACTATCAAAGTCATTTAAAAACAACCAAAAATACGCAACCGATCATTAATAACTAGACATATAAAGCAAAAATAAATATTCTCATAAACTGATACTTGTACTAATAAAGTATTGACTGAGAGAAATTTAGAAATAGATTGTTCTTTGATGGAACCATCAACTACAACTAGTATATAACAATCTTAACTTGTTTGGCAATCTCCTTATAGACCTCATGTATATACTATCTATTTTCCATATCCATGTACAATTATATGATATTTAAGAAATGCTTCAATAAACAAGATCTTAACAATTTTTAGTAGAGCAGATCAAAAAACCACTATATTATAAGCTCTAAGGATAGGTACCATTCAAATGCATTTTAAGTGCTTTTGAGGCTGCTGGATTTGAAAGAAGTGATGAAGAAAATTGGTTAATTTATTGGGGAATAGCTAGTAAAGAAACTTTAAAAGAAATGAAAAAGTATTAAAAAACAAATCATTTTCCTGGTTGTTGGAGTGTAGGAAGAAAGGATAATTTATGGATTCATCTTTCGAAAGTTAAAAGAAAATTTCCAACAGAATACTACTTTATTCCAAACACTTATTTATTGTAATATGATTTTGAGAGATTTGAAGGAATAAGAGAGTCTGCTCCAAAAAAAACATTATGGATTAAAAAACCAGTTGCTAGTGCTAGAGGAAATGGAATAAAATTAATAAATAAAAAAACTAAATTGACTGCAGATAAAAGATATTTAGTAATGGATTATATATCCAATCCTCATTTAATTAATAATTTTAAATATGATCTTAGAGTTTATGTTTTGATTACATCAATTGATCCTTTAAGAGTTTATATGTATAAAGATGGATTGGTTAGATTTGCTACATAAGAATATTCACTAAAAAGTTCAGATATTAAAAAGAGATTCATACATTTAACTAATTTCTCAGTTAATAAACAATCTCCAAATTTTATAGCTAATAATTAAGATATGGAATAATAAGTAAAAGCCTCAAAGTGGTCACATAAAGAATATAAATAATAATTAATCGCTTAAGGTATTAACCATAAAATATTATTTAAATCAATCTAAGATGTAGTATTGAAAACTTGTATTGCTGCTGAACCTCTTTTGCTTGATAGAAATGGAAAAAGTAATTATATTCTTATATAATTATTAGCTTCTGAACATAAAAATAATTATTTTGAATTATTTGGATTTGATATATTAATAGATGAAACATTAAAACCTTGGTTATTAGAAGTGAATGTAAGTCCTTCATTAAATTCAGCATCAGAATTAGATGCTTAAATAAAAACTTAATTGATATCAGATATGTTACATTTGATAGGAATTGAATATTATTATAAAAAGGCTTTTAGGATATAGATAAAAAAGAGACTATTTGAAAGAAATATCAATGAAATTTAATCAATTAATTCAAGAAACTTTAGATAAAAAGTAAATTAAACAGATTTAGATGTGATGATACAATCGCTAGAAGAATAATTAAGACTTGGTCAATTTAAATGTTTGTACCCAAATAAACAAAATTTATTTGAATATGAATAATATTTTGAATATCCAAGATTCCATAATAAACTAATATAAAAATATTTCGAAGATGGATCTAATTGGATTATCTGAATTTTATTTTTGTTTGAATATATTTTATATTTTGTTAATAAATTAAGTAAATCAATATTAAACATTCATTCAATATTCTGATTCTTCTTTTTCAAATACTCCTCAAACTATATTAAATTATAATTAAATATATTACATTTATTGCACCAAATTAAGTTACAGGTTTAAGTGTAGGAATTTAAAAATTTTAAATATTCAAATTAATTGGAGTCAAAACATTTTCTGATAATATACTTTAATTTGTATTTTGATTATCATAATTATTTTCTTCTATTGATGGTTCATAAATTTAAAACAAATCAAAATATGATTAAATTTTGCGTTCAAAAAATCTAAAATACATTTTTGTAGCCTTTTCTTTTAAAGTCCATTTAGAAAACAATTTAATCATTATGAATCCCTACTTTTTGAATTTTATATTAATTTTTTCAATTTAAGAACTAATTTATACAAAACATTTTTAAAATTACTCCTATTCAAAAGTTTTAAATTTTGATAATTTTTAAACACTTTATTATGAAATCTATTATATTTCTTCATCTGTTTCACATTGATTTGAAGATAAAGGACCAAAATTAGCTAAATGTGTATTATAATTATTAGATTCATATGATTTTCTTTCAGTTTCTTAAAATGTCTTAAAATTCTCATAATTAAGTCTAGGTGTAATCTTAATAGGAGATGTCTCATTTATTATTTGATGAATATCTATTTAATGTGAAAGTCTTTATTTTGTTTCTTAATATTATAGTAGTTCTTAAGATTCATCTGTTCTTAATCTAACTTTAGTTTGTAATTTGCCACTTTAATATTCAAAAGGTTATTTTGGTGATTGCTTGTTATCAAATATTTTAATGATTTCAGAGTATTGTTTTGCTAATTTCTAATTTGATTTTCTCATTTTGAACTAATAAATCAAATCATCAATATTTAAGTTGCTTCTTTTTGATGAGGATGACTATCCAATTGTCGAGATTTGTGAATAAAGATCTTGTTTGAGGTTTTATCTCCTCATAAATTAAATTCAAATTGTAATTATCGTTATAATATAAAAAATCAAAATGATCTATTATTATCATTAGTTCTTCTTTATTATGCTTATGCTTTTCCTCCTTTACCTTTAGGTGGTTAGACAGGTACTTCCTCTTCCTCTTCATAATAACCATCACCTTTAATATGGTAAAATAAAAGTACCCATATCTTCTCCCATTTCTTGCATATTTCTTAACTAATGATCTCTATAAGCAACTAATCGCAACACTAATTTATAGACCTTATTAAATGATCAAATGTACTTGTTAGGGTTTGACAATATCAGGATCTAAGAACTCTTAATGTTCATTAAATAATGCCTCTACAATATCTTCAGGTTCAACTAAGAAGATTAAATTATTCAAATGAATAGCATAGCACTTCCTCTTTTTCTTATTTACTTTCTTATTCTCTATGGGATGATATAATAATCCAATTATGGGTGGATCGAATTTTAAAACAAAACCAAGAGGTTGATAAGACAATTTGTTCATTTTAAATATTATATAATAATCAATTATTTAATTCATAATTCAAAATTTCTACTTAAGAGTCATTTGAAAATCTTAGTCTCTGAAATTTAACACAAACATACATTTCCTTAGTATTATCAAATCTCATAGTCTTTATATAATAATCAAAATAATACAAATAGTTTTTTATACATAGTTTTCCATGTAATTAAAGATGATACAAAATTTACAGTTATTGTAATTTTATCTCCTGAACTAAAATTTAACTTTTACTTAACATTATTTAATTCTTATTCCATACAAGAATATGAAAATCCATTATTACTTATAAGATAGGAACTAATTTTATTAATAATAAAGATTAATACCCATGAGTATCAAATGCTTAAATATTAGGTTCAAAATTATAAGTTTATACAATGAATTTACTACAAATTCCTAAATATACTAGATCACATTTATCAATTAAGATTTCAAATTAACTTTGTCCTTCCATTGGAATACAAGGTTCACAAAGAACAAACCCTCCAGAACCTATTGCTATTTTACAATTTTTCTATAATTTAGTCCTTTAAGATCTTAAGTTTTCTGAGAATCTAAATCCTTGTTATTATATTATAGTTGTTGTTGTTAATGGTTCTTGTTATTAAATAAATATTGAACTCTAATTACTAGGAGATGTAATCTCATTTTCTTGTGTTTTTATTGTTTTTTATTTATCTTTTTCAGGCTATATTACTTTTAATTACAACATATAATTTTATTCTTTTGATAATGTTTAAACTTATTATTATTTTGGTTAATTAATTATTTTTTTTAGATTACTAATACTATTTCTTTATTGAGTTGTTGAGATTTAATTTTTATAAGATTAAGATCTAATTTATGAAGTATTATTCTAATTTGATTTTACTTTGCTATTTTGTTCTGAATTTCTAATTTTTGGCATTTAATTTCCTGTTTATTTTTCTGGGGTTTTGATATTAGAATCATTTAAACTTAATCTTGGTTATTTTTCTGGGGTTTTAATATTAGTATCATTTTAACTTAAATTTGTATCTATATCTATGTTTGATTTTTTTTCAATCGATTCTATCTTTATCTCATTTATTTCAGCAAGTATTTATATATCATCTAATAATTCTTCTGGCTTATCCTCTTAATAATAAATGTTTTCTTTATATTCTTAAAATATAATTATATAAAATGATACATTATAAAGAAATTGTTTCTTTGCACAACATTGTCACCATTTCTAATTAATCTTGAGATTTATTAAATATATCTTGAATAAAATCTTAAATTGATGATAAGTTTACTAAAGAATTTATATGATTATTTAAATCTGACAATCTGAGTAGTGATAGATCAATTGAACAATCAAATTATAAAGAATTCTTTAGATTTGTAAGTTAATCAACTATGCTGCTATATTAATTGATTGATTAAATCAATTGTTCTTATAAAGGAGCACAGCTTTAAGACCAAAATGATATTTAATGTAAATCCTTAATTTCTGTAATATGATCAAAGTGAAATTCTATCAAACATTAATGACAATAAGGTCTAAATTTTTTGCATGTTAAGTTTGTGCATACTCCTAATATTGGTTTTAATCCATGGTTGTCAAATTAACAGATACTTTCGAACATCATTTAATTAAATTATTGATAAGAAATAGAATCTAGATATCAAGTTAATAGATAGAATCTAAGAATAAAAAGAAATAAAAAAATAACAAATTAATGAATATAAAGTAAGTATTGAATATAATAGACTTCCATTATTTCTTATTTTATATTTGTATAATACATAGTAATTTATTTTTTAATAATATATTTATTTAGAAAATATCATAAGATTTTTAATATAATGCTTAACTTTTACTATTAAATCAAAATAATGTATCAATTTATATATAATTTTTGAATTTCATATTATAATATAGTGCCTATAATTTTAATGTTTGTAATTTGAATCATCATCTGAAACAATGTCTAAAAAGAAATTAATCATTGAATTACAGACGAGAAAAATAATTGAATTACAAAATAGTATATTGCTAATATAATTAACAAAAAATCTTATGAGAATATCTAAGATACTTCTAAAAATATTAGTAAATTTATTAAATCATAAAGCTAAATATTTTACAAAAGAATTCTCATCAGTTTCACTTTATTTCTTATACTTAATAAATAAAAATAAACTTAGATTTAAAAATTTATTTACACAAAATTTATAAAATCAATATTCTATCTTTTAAAATTTATAGATATATTATAATTATCAGTAATATATTGAATTATAAACATAAAGACATTTATAAATAGGTTAAAATTATTTTAAATAAAAAAAAAACATTTAATGTATCTGAAATAAGTAATTTTATAATTAAGAATATTTTGATTTTATTAAAAAATTCTTTTTAATGTTAGATTATGAATAGTTTATCTAGATATTAACAGTTTGTTATTGTTAAAAATGTTTATAAATTTATTTATTTTATACTCAATGTGTTCTTTTTTCCTCATCATCTGAATATAGTCTAAGATTATTTAAATCAATACCTTGGATCATTATAATAAACATTCTTTTTAATAAGATTATCCAATTATTCTTAAGTTAACTTACTTATTTCAGTTTATGAAGCTGTAGAATTACTAGATACATCTATAGGCTTTTAGGGAACTTCTCTAATTTTTTAAACTGGAGAATTTTAATTATTGAACATCATCATAGCAGCCAAACTCATAAAATCATTTCCTTATCCATCTTTTCCTTTAGGAACAACTACTACTTTGGATGATTTCAAAATGCTTGAATATCCTTTTAAGTAATGTTATAAAAGTATATAATCTAAAACTCTTTTTTTAGATTATTCTTATAGAGCTTCACCAATTTAATTTAAGGCTTTAGCTTCATTTTATGAAACAAGTCTAACTGCTTCAGCATCTCCTTCTGCAATTTTAATGGCAGCAGTTTTTGCACCTGTAGCAATATTGATTTCGCTAATTTGTTTGCCTTCACTTTCTAAAATTTCTCTTCTTTTATTTCTTTCAGCAACAACTTAGGCTTACATTGAAACTCTTATTTCTTCTGGTATATCAATTTGTAATATTTCAACCCCCAAACTAGTGTAACCCCATTCTGCTGCAGCCTTACTTAGACCACTTTACAAAGCACGATTCAATGCAGATCGTTCTTAGAGGAGTTGATCTAATTTTAATTTACCTATTTCTGATCTAAGTATAGTTTGACACAACAATTTAATAGCATTTTATGGTTCACTTACCTATTTAAATGAATATAGTAATATACCTAATAAGATGCTTTAAATGGATCAATAATACGAATAAATGCTATACCATCAAGATGAATGGCAACATTATCTTTAGTTATAACTTATTATTTTTCAATAGGTAAGATTTCTTCTTTTAAGGATTAAGTGTATGCTGCTCTGTCAATGAGTGGAATAAGGAAGTTTAAACCAGGTTGTAAGGTTCTGTGATATTTTCCTAATTGTTCTACAATAACAACAGTTTTTTCTCTTACTATTGTGAAGAGTTTATATCCAAACATAATTTTAATCTATATAATCGATTATTATTTATTTTGAATTTGAATGAATAAGCCAAAAAATAATCATAGAAGGGCTATGTCAAATAATGATTTCTAATAAATTTTAAGTTCTAAAATTTCAGGATTAATAGAAGAAAATAATACACACAAAATAATGCAAAAGAATCAAAGCTTTGGTAATGTGCTATTCTAAATACCTGAGTAGACAGATATAGCATCATCAACTGAATAATCAATTTAATCTGCTAAAAAGACTCAAATTATTGATCAAAATATTAAAAACAATCGTTCCTAAGAATAAAAAGAAAATCTAAAAAATTAAGGAAGTTGTTCTAATCTTATTTCATAAATCTAATATATGATTAAAGGCAGTCATCCCATAAAAGAAATAACTTAAAAAACAATAAATAGTGAAGGATAGGATAAAAATAAACATCTTAGCTTCACGAATGAACTATAAAAAAAACATAGTTAAATCTTATTATAATCAAATAATAAGAATAATAGTTCTAGTTTAACACCAGATAAGAATAGAGTAGAATTAAATGGGAGCAAATTAAATAGTCATAAACAAAAATCTGATTAACATTAGAAATCTAAAATTGAATTATCAAGCTCACTATTTAATACTCTAATTAGAGCAGATAGTAATAAGAAATTGAATATTGAATAATAAGAATCTTATAGAAGAATGGAATTTCAAATGAATAAAATGTAAAAAGATATTCATACTATAAAAATGAGATAAGATTAATTAGATTAATTCAATAGAAATATTTAACATTAACTTTGTGATTTTATAAATGAAAGCAAAAAATAATAAGATGTAATTTATAAATCCAAGATTTTAGTATGGCTATCAATCTCTTTAAAAACTTGAGTAATTAGAATAAATTACAAGAAGAAATGAAGAATCCATATAACTCATAAAATAACAACTTATTCTTGATCAACCTATTCAAATCAATAAAGGAAATGAAAATATTATCAATTTCGGGTATTTATTCTAATATTAATATTTAGAAATCTAACCTCTTATAAGTAGGATAGTGAATAATATAAAAAGCTTATTAACTTAAAAAGTAATAATAAATTATGATTTATTGTACTTTATCATTATTATTATTATTATTATTATTATTATTATTATTATCAATTCTAAGAATTTTATTATTTAATGTAAATTAATAGGAATCAATTCATTAAAGTATTTGACTTTGAAAATTATATATAAGTTTTTAGTTGCTTCTGATAATCATCTTGGAGCAAATGAAAATGTGGGACCAAAATCTAATAGATATTAAGATGCTTTTGATGCTTTTGAAGAAGTCCTTTTAATAGCTTCACAATAAAATGTAGATTTTGTTATATTGGGAGGGTATGAGTTCTATTTAAAAATAAGGGATTTATTTCATGAGAAACATCCAACAGAACATTGTTTACTTAAATGTGTTGATATTCTATAAAGACATGTATTTGGAGATAATTTTGGAGGAATTTAAATGGAAGTCAATTCACTCAATTATTAACCTAATTTTAGTTGTTCTAATTTTAATGTACAATTACCTATCTTTATTATAAATGGTAATCATGATGATATAGTTACTGAAAGAAATGAAAGTGTTTCCATTTTAGATATTCTTCATGAATCTAAATATTTAAATTATATTGGAAAAATCACTGATTAATCAAATGTTTGTATAAAACCTATTGTTCTTGTTAAGAATAATTAAAAGATTGCACTCTATGGTTTAGGTTATATGAAAGATTATTAATTATATAAAATAATTAATGATGGGAAATTGGTATTAGATTAATTAGATGAAAATAATTTTAATATTCTAATTATTCATTAAAATAAATATAAGGGTAATCATTTTTAAGATGAAAAGAATTTTATAGATCCAATTTATTTTAAAAATTATAAAATTGATCTATTGATTTGGGGTCATGAACATGAAGCGTAAAAATTAAATTGATTTTATTATAGAATATATACTTTAGATACATGTGAACATTTTTAAGTATTTTATCCAGGAAGTACTGTTGCAACATCAATAATTGAATATGAATCTTTAATTAAATAAGCAGGATTATTTACACTTACAAAGAATCAAATGAAATTTGAAAGCATTAAACTTGAAAATAGTTATAGACCTATGATTTATAAGAATATTGAATTAAATGAATTAATAAAATCAGCTGAAAATAATTTAAATATTAATAATTAGGAAATAGCTGAAAAATTATTATTTGATTTTGTTGAAAAAGAATTAATTAATTATTATTCAACTAGTTAATATAGATAGAAAAAACCATTATTAAGAATTAAAGTAGAGTATTCTGGATTTGAAATAATGAGAATGAGATATATTGAAACTAAATTTGCAGATAGAGTATCAAATCCAGATTAAATATTTAAATTTTGGGAGAAGAAATCAAATCTATAAGCTTAAATATAAAAACGAAAAGAATAAGCTAATTAACTTAATTAATAATTTGATAATATTTTAAGAAGTAAAGTAGAAATTAATTCTCAAAATTAAACTATGATGAATGAATTTTCAAATATGGTAATTATAGATTTCATATTTTAAGTTATCATAAAAGTTGTATTAATAAAACTTTTAAATAATAGAATAAGGAGATTTCTTAAACATTCTTGATAACTTTTTATCATCAACTAATAAGGAAAAGTCTAATTTATTTAATGATTTATATCCAAAGACAATTGAGAAATTTAAAGATAATATTATACCTTAATATAATAATAGAATATTATAAATTGTGAAAAAGTAAAAAGAATATCAAGAGTCTCTTATTTTTTAAATACGTGATGCAATTATTAAAAATTTTGAAGGTAAAACAAAATATGAATAACTTTATTGTACTGATTTTGGATTTGATATAAGCTAAATGTTTACTAAATTTTAGGAAGATTTTAGAATTGATACAAATAAGATTAATTTAAATTAAGTGAGTAAATAGAATGCTTCTTTTTAAACAATGCCTTCAAAATAAATTTAATTTTAGAAATAAGAAAATCATTTATAATCTCCAATTATAATAGAGGATGACTCTATTCCTAAGAATGGTTAGACATAAATAAGTATATTTGGTTAAGATGAATAAGAGGATGAAGATTTTGAAGAAAAAAAAGATAAAAAAGGAAAGAAAGGACCTAAAAAGAGATAACCTATAAAAAAAGAAGATGATGTTGTAATTTTGAATAAAAAGTAAAAATAAAAAATAGAATTGTAACCTTATAAAATGGGAATGAATAAATTATTCTGAATCTCTATATCATAAAAATATTTATAATATTATTTTTTCAATATATTTGTTTTTTTTCTAAATTAAGATTTTAAAATGTTGAAAAATAACAATCTACTGACTTAATTTTTATAATATAATCTAGAAATATGTTTGTAAAATATTTTTAATAAACAATTTATATGATTATTATCATTTTCCAAATCTGTATGGAATTTATGTAAGCGATTATCCTGAAACCATTTCAGTTTTTTTGTTTTGGAGACTTTATAAGACAATTTTTGAAAAATCAATATGAGTAGTTCCTTAAAATATTTTGAAATCGTACTTGGTGAACAACTTAGTATTCTGGCTTGATCTTCTTCTCTCTAAGTTTGTGAAATTTAATGATTAGAAGATTCAATAAAATTTCTTTGATTAGTTTTTTTAATCATGTTTTCCAATTCAATTTTTTATATCTAAAGAATTTAGATCATTTTGTTTTATTATAGATCTTTCTCCATCAATTATTTAATTTATTTCTATGATTATTCCATGTATAATATTTTTTCTTCTTTAGACTCAACCAAAGCTGATGATAAATTATTAATTTAAGATGTCAATAGATTGAGTTCAATTTATAGTTATTAGTTTAAATTAGTTTATTCCATTATTTAATGATCTTTTTATTCATTTGATTATTTTAATTGAATAACTAACTCACTTAATTCCCTATACTATTGTTAAACCTCTTTAAATTCATCATTTCCAGAATTAATATTTCTTTATTCTTTAAGAAATTAAATTTCATCTTTAAGAAGCTAAATCTAATATCTATCGCTCTTAAAAAATATAAAATAATTTTATACTTTTATTTACTCTAATCTTGCCTCCTCAATAATTAGTATAGCATTCACAACATCTTAGATATCTGAATTGATACCAAGTTATAAAATTTCTTCAAAGTCTTCATTAAAAGATTTCGAGATCTAAATCCATAATTTTATTAAAATTTATTTGAATTCCTCATGTTCTGATTTAGGTGTATGTGTGTTAGTTTATATTTCATAAATTTTAGATTCAATACAATTAGGTGTAGATATCATTATTAACAAATATTAATAAATATATTGTAATTAGTTTTTATTAATTTTTTCAACAATTCATTAAAACATCTACTAATTGTAATATAATTTTTGGTCAATGATCAAAAATCAATTTTAATAAATAATGTATCTAAATGCTATTTAAATCCCATTTTATATGAAAAATAATAATCATTTAAAGTCAATAGAAAATAATCATTATTGTGATTCATAATTAATATAAAATAGTTAAATCAAACTTCTTGTCTTTCAAAGTTCTAGTTGATTCTATATATATTATTATTAAACATAAAATTTGTGAAAAAATAAATAATCTATTGATTGTTAATATTTATTAAGATTACAAATTGAAATAACATATTTTTTGTTAATTTTTTTATATTCTTATTCCTCTATACTGGATTGTATTAAAATTATTTATATTATTAATGTTAGATTTAAGATAATTTGTTAAATAATTTTCAAGTTAAGATTATAAACTGATTGTATAATATATATTTTTATAATAAATGAGTGATGAAGAAGGTATGAATTATATGTTATGTAAAGATTATGAAGAAGAGGAAGAAGAAGAAGAAGAGGAAGAGGAAGAAGAGGAAGAAGAAGAAGAAGAAGAAAAACCTTAGGAACGTATAGAATAAAAATTGATTTATGATTAGCAACTGTTTAATCTTTGGCAAGGGATATTCATGGAGTATGCTTCTAAGCAAAAAGTATTATGAATAGAATGCATGTTAATACTGATCCACCTTAACAATATTATTAGTAAGATTATAAAATTAATAAGACCTCCACCATATTGGAATTATTCAAATTAATATTATGATCCATATTAATAGCAACCTAATTATCAATATCAATAACCAATTCGTCATGAGAAAGTTGAAGATCAATAAGATTATTAGGACTATTTAGAATATATGAGATTCAAACAATTTAAGTATTAGAAAGTTGTTAATTATAAGGGAAACTCATCAAAGTGACTTTTCTGGATTGGGATCATCAAAGATCATTTAGAACTATTACAAAACACTATAACAATAAGCTACAAGAACTTAAGTTTAGTAGAATGCAAGTCAATTGTATAGAAGAAATAACATGGATTAAAGTTTTAAGAATAGTACACGATATGGGTATTATTGAACATTAGATTGAAAAATGCATTCTCAAATTAAGTATTACAACACTTAATTATATTATTTGATTTCTTCTTTAGTAACCACAGGAACTTAAGGATATTTCTTACATAAATTTTCAAGAGATTGCTTAGGTTTTGTAACATCAACATAAAATTCTGTAGCCAACTTACTAACTAATAGATCTAATAAGTTCTATTTAAATTACACCCTAAAATGAAGGTAAATTTAGATATCTTGCTGCTAATAAAAATCTATGAATTGAAATGTTTGAATTCTTTATTATTCTTAATATTTCTAAATCTTGAGGTGTAAATACTTTATTTTCATCATCACCTTTTCTTATAGTTTAATTTTATTACAATTAACTTCTGTTTATACAGGCTTAAAGTTATTTAATACATAATAGTGTTCAATTATTTTCCAAATTTCCTTATTGACATATTTACTTTGCAATTAAATTGGCTAATTTATATAGAGATTCTTACTTCATTAGATGTAGGATCATATAATTAATTCAATAATTCAGAATGATCTTTGAATTTAGGATCCAAATCGAAACATACATCTTCAATCTAAACTTTCATTCCAAATTAATATTTTTCTGTTTTATACAAGATTAATTATAAAGACAGAAAATGAAATTGAAGAACTATGATGATGATATAAGATTTAAAATAAGACAACGATATGCTACGATTTCTGATTGGATGTCAAAAACTATTGATTCTGAAAAGGTACCTGAAGTGAAACCTAGATCTTAATATAGTGCAGCAATTAAAATTCAAACGCCTGCAATGATTTCACTCCAGTATCCTTTTCAATTCTAAAACTAGGGCTAAAAGCATAGATACAGTTTAGGATCGTAAACCAAGATTTTCATAGTCTCAACAACCAACGACTTTATAATCATCTAAAATATATAGAAATTTTATAGATCCTAAATATATTACAAGATCTATAGATTATTCAGAGTTAGGGGATTCTTAAATTAAAACTAAAAAGAAGAAACCATTATAAAATTAAAGACTTAATAGATAATTTTAGGCTATTTATAATAAGATGAAACTCATTTTAGATTCATATAATAACAGAGAAAGAATCCTTCTATAATATATTTCTAAATTAAAACAAGAAATCGTAACTCTTAAATAAAGGCATAATCATTAAACTATTTGAATTATCAACATTTTTCTTTTATTTTTTATCATTATATCATATTAATAAATATGTCCGAGGGGATAAAGAAGAATGTGAAGTCATTCACTCCTTATATTGCAAGACCTTCTGATATTGCATCTGTGGATGCTTCACTTGATCCTATGAGATAATTTAAAGTAAGAGTCTAAAGTTCACACGATCCCCAGGTTTAATAGTTATCAACTGATTAACCTTTATCTAACAACCTCTTTTTCAACCCTTAATATACTACATTTGATATTTCCCAAAGAGTATCATTTGATGGCAATAATGATTTTATGTTTAACAATTTAAGAGGACCATTTGTCAACAGTTCTCTTGATAGTAAACTTATTCAAAAACCTTTTGATATCTTTTAATCCTAAAATAGACAAATCAATCCAATGATGTCTTATTTTTTTAACTCACCTAGATAATCATTTTATCCATTCTTACAACAACAACAATAACAAAACGAATTACCACCATATTCTAATACTAGTTTAGATAGATAATTTAAAGTAACTTAAATTAATTCTCCTTCATAATTTATTGTTAGACCTCCTTCAATTTAAAAATTACAATTGAATTCAAACTTAAACCATTTTAAAAAAGAGGAATTAAAATTACTTAATCAAGAAGACTCTTGTGAAAGTGAAGTTGTTAATAAGAGTGAAAGTAGTTGGAATGAAAATAAAAATGATAAAAAAGTAATCAAAATTAGTAAACGTACTACTAGAAAGAGATGTATATTTTAAGAAAGCTCAGATTCTTATAAGATTAATAGAAAAAAGAAAGGATCTAAAGTAAATGATACTAAGAATATTACAAAGAATTTCTCAAAAGCAATTATCTCATATATTATTAATAATGAAGAATTGATTTTAGAATTTATGAAGAAGGATTAATATGATAATTTTATTTAATTATTGAAAACAAAGAAAAATTAAATGACAAATATAAAATAACTTAGAGATCTATGGGTTGATGGAGGAAAGAACCCTGAATTTAATAGAGTTTTTCGAATCATAAGGTATTTTGTTCATCTATATCTTAGCTAGTATTTTTTAAAAAACTAATCTATTGCTTATGTATATAATTCACGTATTTCAAACACAGCTTGGCATTTAAAATACAGACAAAATCTATTAAGGGCCCTAAAAGAGCCTTAAAATTTTAAATTCATCAAAGATATATGATTAAATAAATAAGTATAAGAGGATTTTCCATATTTAAAATTTTTATAATGATTATAATTAATTTTTTATTGCTTCCTTAATGAAGAAAGGGGATTATAGAATTATATAGAATTACTCATAAATGACTCTTAATTCTCTTACAGCCCCTTGTTTCCATGAAGCTAAGGGTTGCTAATTTAATTATTATGAATTGGATGAACAAATACAAACTTAATTGTAATAAGATGAATCAAAATAATTTATATGTCCTGTATGTCATATATAGGGTACACTTAGATCAGATGTGGCTTACTTAATAAATGAAATAAAAGATGAGAATAATTAATTTATTGTTGAGAAATCTAATCAATAGATCTTAAGAATGTAGAAATAAAGTTTTACTTATTCAGTATTAAGTGAGTAGTAAAATGTATTAGAATTACAAAAGTAATTTAATTCAAAAATACTCAATGGCAATAAATTATCCTTGGAATTTATTTAGAGATTGAATACAGAGGTAAAAAGTATCAATAAATTAGAGAAATAATGATATCTTTCAAATCTTTAGAAAAAGTTAATTAGATAAAATTCCTACTTTAATAGGAATAATTAATTTTAAATTAATTCTATTTTATCACTTTTTAAAAATAAAGTTGGAATTTGATATCTATGATAATACAAATAAAAAAAATTGCATAAAGATTGATAATTAAGATAGTGATTATATTAAAATAAAGTAAGTAATTTTGATTAATAATTTTATTTATTTGATAATCTAACAAGAAAACTTATCTTAATTATATAGAGGAAGTATTAATCAAATTTTTGAAGAGAATGAACCTATATTTTATATTACAGAATTGGATGGATACACATTATTAGGAGAATCGAGATTAATATAATATCAAAAACACTTATTAATGATTGGAAGTATTAATTATCATTATTAATTAAATTAGGTGAAGCATCATTAACTATTGAGGATTAAATAAAAAAGAATGTTGAAATGAATGAAGACATAAAAATACCATATTTAAATGAAACTACTTAATTGGCCTTAATATATGATTAATAAATTTATTTAGTAGATTAAGAATCAATTGATATGAAGGGACGTGCATATTTATAAGAATTTAATATTTCAGAATAAAAAATCTCATAATTAAGTTAAAATATATTCTCTGTTTCAAATTTTAATATAGACTTCTCATTGGCTCATGATAATATTTTATATTTATTCAACAGTCAGAATTTGAATGAACCAAAAGCTTAAGTTAAATATATTTTATCAAGTAGGGATAATGTTATATAAACAAAAATATTTAATGTTATAAATCATCATAGCTATTTGAAAGTAAAAATCATACCCACTACTAAATAAAAAGTTGGAATTGTTAGTTGTGTTTTAGTTGGGTTAATGTTCTAAAACAGTTAAACAATATTTCCAGGAGTATTAGTGTTTAATCAAAAAGATAATTAAATTGAGATTGAGCTTATTTGAGAAACATTATATAATATTAAATTAATCCGTTTTACCATGCGAATAAAGGCTTCTATGTTTGGAATTATTCTTATTTCAGCTTTAGTGCTGGCTTAATCTAATGTGGAATTGAGTGAGATTGAAACCAATCCTATACCTACAATGGTTAATTTTGATGGCTATCAAAGAAATGTCGATTAAACATAATAAGAGCAGGGATATTTTGATTTTGATGGCACATTCATTCATTAGAACACAGAAGTGACTTAAAACATTGAAAACAATAAATCTATTGAAGATCCTAATAATTTTATTTTAGACCACCAGAATATTTCTACTCTCAATTCTGAAATAACTTCAATATCAAATGATGATAATTAAATTCAAGTATGAAATCTTTTAATAAAGAGGGTTTAAACGATATACCATAATTAGATATGATTGATACTTAAGGTACTTAAGCACTTAGTTAATAAGATTTAAATAACATATGTATTAATGTAATTTAACGTTAGCTGAAAGTGAATAAAATGCTGAAAATTCTGATTGTATAGTAATCTATTCATAATGTCATTTTAAAGGAGACTCACTTAAAATATGTGAATCTCAAAGAGAAATTGAGTATATATTTTAATAAACATAGTAATTTTGATCATGATATTAAATCAGTTCAAATTCCTAAAGGATATTCAGTCAGACTTTATAATAAAGAAGATTTTACAGGTGAAAAAATCATTTTGAAGGAAAGTTAAGAATGTTTGAATAAACCATTAGCACTTACATAGTTGTATGAGAAGTAATCTCATAAATTTACGATTCTGGCTTAAAAATTGAATTTAAGGGGAATCTGATTGGAATATTCATTTAAAATCAAATTCATAATTATACAATTAATTTTATGAAATTAATAAAATAATTTGTTTTCTTCATTAATTGTCATTTAGGAATATAATAATTGTTGTTTTTTATAATTTAATTACATATCATAATCATTTTTAGTAAATGAAAAAATAATATTGTCATAAAATATTATTAGAAATTAAATCTATTTATTCTAAGATCACTGTTAATGAAAATTAATTATAAATAATTCAAATTCATAGTTATGATATAAGAAGTTTAAAAATATTGAATATGATTTAGATTTAGGTGATTATAAACAAAATCAGATGAATTTCTGTTATATTAATTATTTAACAGTATAAAATGAGATATAGTCCAGCTTCTTAACAATATGGATAAGCATATGGATATTCTTAACCATAACAATCTGCACGACCACCCTATGTATTAAAATCATTAATATATAAGCAATCCTATAAACCGAACGACAATGCATAAAGTCACACAGTTACTCATCCACATGTTAGAGAAATGTATCATCGAGAAGCACCAATTACAGTAGTTACTCGAGATGAGATTGAAAGTGTTTGGAAAGCCAAATGCTCATAATTAGAATAAGCATTAACAGAATGTCAAACAGAAGTGATGAGACTAAGAGGAATTGGTGCTACTGAAAAAATCACTTATGTTGAAGATACTTTAAAGGTATAAGAATTCAAATTATTTTACCATAGATAAATTAATTGTATCTAGAAATTGATAGATTAAATAAGTGTTTGTTGGATATGTCTTTAGAATTAGATCAATATAAACATAAATTATATATGGCAACTGATAAATAAGCAAGATAATAAGCAGAAATAGATATTGATAAAATGAGATCAATTATGATAGAGAATGAAGCTATGTTAAATGCTGAAATTGTTAGACTTAGAGATTAAAATGAAGAACTCTCTAAAAGATATCGTATTCTAGAATTATCTATGGCTGATAGTAGACATTAATTGTCACTTAAGGAATATGAAGCTACACTCTCTTAATTAAGATAAGAAATTGATAGAGCTTAATTCTCCATTAACAGTTAAAGGGCAGAAACTGAAGAATGGAAATTAAAATATTAAAGACTTGAAGCATAATTAAGAGATTCTGCTTAATATGAGGTTGAAATTAGGAGATTAAAAGAAATGGTTGATAATCGAAATAGAGAAATTGAATCACTTAAATTAAATTCTTAATTTGAAAATGATGGTAAATTATAGAATTTACAACTTGAAATTGAGAGATTATAGAATGAATTGAGATTAAAGAATGATGAAACTAATCGTTTAAGATCATAAATCTAATAATAAGAATTGACTATTAAATATTTAAATAGTAAGATTACAGAATTAGACAATAAAATTTTATAAATGAAATAAGAGAATGATTCTCTTAAAGCCAATTAAATGAATTTTAAACCATCTTTTTAATCTAATAATGAAGACAAAGAATAAATTGATAGACTTAGAAGTTAAATTCAATAATTGAATATTGAAATTGAAGATTGGAAATCTAAATATAATGAATTAGATAAAATGTATCAAGATTTAGAATATGAATATTAAAATAACAATACAAGTTATGAAGAAGTTACAAAACTTACAAATGATGTTTAAATTTGGAAAAATAAATTCTAAGAACTCAACAGAGAATATCATCAAGTATAAGAAGAATTGGTTGTTACCTCTGCTGAATTAGATTCATTAAAGAAGAAATAGAACGAACTGTCCAAATCAGGAGTTCGATCTAGTGCAGCATCGTATAGGCCTGGATAAGTATTTATTGTTAATATATTTTTCTATAGCATCCTGATGTATTTCCATAAGCATAGATTTGAAAATGAATATTTTATCATATTTAAAATAATATTAATATCACTTATTGATGAGTAATTTGATTCTTCTTTGTAGCTTGAATTTTAATTAAAATGAGACAAATTATAAAAAAGGAAGACTCCAATTTCTTAAATCAAATTGTGTGCAATATGCTTCAAATTAATGACTAATTCTATTGCTATGAACCATTTAAGATATTTATTTTTATTGTAAGTATGTGTTAACCAGTATTTTATCTCTACTATTACGATTATGATTAATTTTAAGAAAAAATACCAAATACTACTATTCAATAGATGATATTTTACTTCTTTAGACCTGAAATACTTTTATTCAAGTATTTTCCAAACATAGTAATACTAATTATACCATATATAATATTAGTGATCATATTTATTGCAAAATTAGGAATCATATTTAACTTAGCAAATGAAAATTAAAGATATTCAAATAAATAAAAGAATCCTAGCATTCTTAAAAACATGTTTATAACATTCACATCATATTATTAATAATTATTATGCATTATTCTACATTACCCTATTTAAACATTACTAATTTGTTCTATAAGTAATACCCTAAAATAATTTTAAAATTAAAATTCCGCTTATTTTGCTTTACTTTTATTTGGAATCATTATTTTCTTTATTATAGAAATTGAGACTCTATTAAATCTATTTATATGTTTCCCATCATCTAATTTCCATATTAAAGGTTTTGAAAAATCCCTTGTAACTTCCTTAGATATTATTATTTATGCAATTGAATTACTACAAATTATACTTTTTGGAACTATAATTAAACAAGAATTTTCTTAATTTGCTTAAATTGCTTTAACACTTATCATAGCTCTATTAAAAATTATAAATTAACTTATGTATCAAGGATATATATATAAAACTCAAAGGATAATTTTATACTTTATTAATTCTATGATCATTTCATACTCATGTTATGCATTTATTAATCTAAAAAATAATTCCATCATTATTTGGCCTCTTTTAGCCAGTATTATTTTGTATATTGATTATCAATACTAAATTAATTCAATCTATTCAATATTTATTAATACTAAACAACCTATTACTATGTATGTTTATTAATTAATCAAATTTTCAAATAATTGTTATCAAAATGAAATTTAACCCTTTCAAAATAGTCTCATTTGGTCTTAACACAAAGCTAAATGTTCTAATGTAACTTGCTCTTGCAAGGATCAAACATTCAATATATTGGATGTTAAATAAGCTAATATTATTACTGAATAAATTTTTAAATAGTTTATTTACACAAAAATAAAACACATTACTAAGTAAATATATGAAAATAGAAACATTCATAATTTAGATACTGCATTCTATGAAATTGCTTAAGCTACCTTATTCATGAGACAAGGATTTGTATTAATAGCTATTAAGAATTATAATAGATTTTTAAATAATTCATCTAATGATTATAGAGTAAGAGTTATATCAAGTGAGAAGTCTCTAACTAATAGACCATAAAAAAAAATAAAATAAAGTTAAGTTGATTCATAAATTTAGGATATTATTAACAATTAACATAAAAAAGTCTTAAAATATGATGTTATTAATAGAAATTTTTAAGTTTCAACACTTAAACTAATAAAAATATAATATTTATTGAAATAGGCATAAGTTTATTTAAATGAAAATTTTACAAATGCCATTTGCACAGCTTAATAATTGTAAATGTCAGAATATTTAAATTTTTACTTAAAAAGTGAATTTTAAATGGATGACCTAGTGTAAATGATTATTAAGATAATAAAATTGAAAATTGAATTCTACACTTATCTTTTGAAATGTGATGCTATGAATGCTGATAAAATTTTTATTTATAAAATGAAATACTTTACATAAGTATTAGATTTAGAAGAGAAACTTCTATAAAAATATGAAGCTTATTAAAGTATTAAAATGAAATAAATGATAATATTCTTTTATTCAAGAATTTATAATAGTTATTAAAAGGCTTAAAAATTCAAATAAATTAATAACAATTAATAATAGAAATATATTTTTAGTAATTAAGTTATTGACTTTTATTCTGATAAGATTATGTATGTTTTATTTTAATTGCAAGATGATTTATAAAATTTAAGAATTAAATCTCATTCAAGTAATTTTCTTAAAATCATTGGTCGATAACCTAATGAACATCTTATATAATTTAATGATATCTTACCTGAATTTATAAGAGAGGAACATCCTGCTATGGTTTAGAGATTTGTTTAAACTGGTAAAGCAAGATATTACAGAAATCTTAGTCTAACATTTGTGAAACAATAAAATGGTTTATCCAAATAAATGGAATAGACTTTTGATACAGTCACATTATTAAATGATAATAGAGTAGTATTTGCATCTATTATTCAAGATGTACTTGAATAAAAAGCTTATCTCTTAGTAAATGTAAATGGATTATTATCTGGTATGACCTTTATGTGTTTGAGAAAATTGGGATTTTCAGAAGAAGATATATTAAATATAGATGAATTTTATTCATTTTATGAAGTTGAAATCAATTAAATAATTCCAGTCTTTAATAATATACCTTGGTCGGAATTATAAGAATAAAAACTTGATAATGTAAAATTTTTATTTGTTGATATTTTACAATTTCAAAGGGAAAATTATAGTAAATCTTCAATTGAAAATCATTCACAATTAGGTAGAGTTTGGTAGGATAGTAGATATACAAAAGAATATGCAGCAAATTTATTTATTATGAAAAGAGAGATATTTGGATTTTATTATTTTATAATTGAATTAGAATCTGCTCATTTGATTGAATCTTCACATTAAAATAATGCAGTATTTTCATGTACTTAATTTAAATAAACTTAACATAATGCAGAATCAGCAATATTTGATATTGATTCTATTATATTATCTATAGATGAAGGAGCTGCTAAACATGTAAATACTTTGAATATTTAAGAACGAGAGAATTATTCAATAGCATTAAAAGAACTTTCAAAATAATAAGATTTTGATAAAATCTATTAAGTTATGCTTAGTCCTAACAATAGTGTATCTAATTTGATTGATAAAAGTTAAAATATGATAAATACTGTATAAAGACACAATAGCTCATTTTAATAAGAATATTATTGTTAATAACCTGCTTTTTATAATGCTGAGGCTTCTAGTAAAGAGAAACATCCTCAATTATAGTAAGTTTAAAAGTAAGATGATTTATAATAATAATAATCTGAATCTAGTTTAGGTTCTATAAAAAGACCTATTTATATGAAAAAGTTTGAAATTATAGATTCATTTTATAGCAATTTCAATTTTTCATAACAATAGATTATGGTATTCTTTATTATTTTCACTCTTATAGTGTTTGGCATATTTTCAGTAATAATTCTATCTCTCTTAAGTAATGATTTACAAACTAAAATTTAAGAGATAGAGATGCTATCTTTTTAAGCAGATATTGTAGCTCCTTATGATAGATACCTTGCTATAAGAGCATAAATTTATTATTACTAAGGGTTATATACAGCTAAAAAAATTAGTTAATAGTAAACAAGTGATTTAGTAGAACCACTTTATTCTATAATAGGAGTGTGTTATAATGAATTAAAACAAAATACATATATATCTTTATTAGAGAGTGATTTAAAGGAATTCTTTAAAGATGTTTATACAAATACATTTTTTATGGGTATGACTGATAAAATCATTTATTCAAAAAATATCACTTTTAGAGAATTTACTCATTAATTACTTAATTATCAATATGATTTTAAAATAATTTTTGATAAAAGGATTCCAACAAAAGGTTGTCCTTGTTAAGTTTTTCAATTTTCTAATTATTTCAATCTTTAAGATAATTTAGAACTTATGTCTCAATAAATTTTAGAATTTTCAAGAGATAAAGGTACATAAATAATTGATAAATGGATAACAATTTGGATTGTTTTCATTGTAGTTTGTTTTGTATTATCTCTTTTAATATATTATTTAAAAACAGGGATATTATTTTAGTATGATACCATAATGGAAATAATAACACATATAACAGAATAAAGTATTTTAAAAGAAACAGAAAAACATAAAATTTTATTAAATAACTTATTATCTTAAACTGATTATATTAATAGTTATTAATTAGAATTATAAACTGAAATATAATAGAATATTTAAAATAAAGGGGAAAATGATGTACTTAGAAAAAATAAAAGAAAAATATTGATTAGAGCATCAAAGTTTAGATCAATAATATTTTCATTTGTTATATTTGTAATATTTTTAATCTACTCTTGTTTAATTACATTTTAAACACAAAGTTTTTTAAATAAATATTAATCAACTGCTGATTTTTATAAATTGATAGCAGATTTATCTTTTCGAAGTGGTAATATGTTTTTATATAGAGAAATGTTTATGTTATGGGGTAATCTTACATATTTAAATAAAACAGATGGATTAAGATTATATAATTTAATTGATATTGCATAATCTAAAATTATGGAATATGTTGATTAGGCTCCAAGAATAAATTTGGAAACTCTTTTAGTTCCTGAAAATTTCTATGAATTCTTTCTTACAGTTTAAAATACTGATGTATGTAATTTTTTAGATGAAAATTATAAAAGAGTGCTTACTCCATATTGTCTGAAATCATTTGATGGTTCTTTAATGAAAGGAATGCTTCCTGCTTTAACATATATTCACTAAACAATTATTACTTAATAAGCTATAAATAATTTCACTTATAGAGCAGAAGATATTTTATATGAAGTAGAAGGTGGGTAAGTAGCAAGTAGAGTATTTTCATTTATGAATGAAAACTTATAAAAAGGAATAATTAATAAAACAGAAAGCTTTAATTATTAAAATTAAGTAATATATTTGATTTTATTATAAGTTATTGTCTATATTCTTTTTAATTGCTTTAGGTATTATTTGTTTTTATGTTGTGAATTTCCATTATACTAATTTGAAATAACATCTTTAATTAATCAAATTTGGAGTTTTGATGATACCATAAAGTGACATCTTGAAAAATGACTTCTTTGAAAGATACTTGAAACAAATTGAACTGAAATTGGGTTATAAATTGTGATAGGAATAAAATTAATTAATAATCATATTTTTTCTGTAAATTCAAATTGACGCAAAGCTCTTTCTAAAGAATCATCACCTAACAATACTTGAATAGGAATTAATTACAGAGATTTCTTATACATAGTGAATTCTGTAATTAATAGTCTTCTAAAACATGTCACAAAAATAATTGAAAATAATAATTAAGATAGTAAAAATAAGTAAGATAGAACCTAATTATATATTCATTAATTTTACATACCTCATTTGTTTAATTAAAACTTTGAGTCAATTCTATCATACTTTATTTTAATTATTCTGATACATTCTGAAAGGCTAAACAAATTACCTAAGCTCCTTCCAATTCATAAAAATGGACTTCTGCTCTCTTTGTAAAATTGTTAATTTCCTATTAACTTCGAATTGATTAAGATATGTAATTCAAACTAGGTATCATTCCTTTCTATAAGACTCCATCCAAGGCATATTCACAATAAGGAGTTAGATTCAGGTACTTCTATTGTAAATTAAATACTTTACTGAATCTATGAAATTACAAAGATTTGAATTCTCCACTTAACTTATAAAATTGATATAATTAGTTGAAAACAAGTATTCATCATTTTATTGTTGTGATAAACCATTCACATAAATTTACATTACATTCTAAGATTTCTCAACTAAACCATATAAACGATTTAAATCAGATTTATTTAAGTATGTAAAATTAGACCATCTAAAAAAGATTTCTCTATAAACATAAATATTCCCACTTCTAAATCTAAGATCTTAAACTAATCTATAAAAATCAGTTGTCTATTTATATTTTGTCAAATAGATCTTAGTTTCTTCATGAATAATCACAGAATATACTAAAAAGTAGATATAAATGCAAAAAAAGGCTATTATTGGTATAATTTTTTACAACTTTTGCTCACCTTACTTTTTTGGTTTCTCTTATTTTATTGATTAACTTTCTTTCTTCTTTCTATTTACTAATTCTTCTCTTTCTCTAAAATTAAAATCATATTTTGATAACAAATCTTAATTCTATTAAATTAAAGTATTCAAATTTTTTAATTTCTATATTTCTTATTCAAGTGAATTTTTATCTGAAAAATAAAATAAACTTAATAATTTCTCATATGTTTTCAATATACTTCTTTTATAAAATAAAGTAGTAAGTCCAATACAAATAGCAATCAATTAATAAATTAACCATATGATAAACCATTAATCAGCAGCTGCTAAACTTCTATTTTTTGAATATTCCAAAATCTCATCTGTTAATTCTTCTAATTTATCTTATAAATTAAAATAATTTGCAAATTGTAGTACTTAACAAGCTTAACCATTTGCATTTTTACGAGCATCAAAAACTCGTTTAAATTAATATTAAGCATGTAATATTGCTAACAATTCCTCTCTAAAAGACATTTCCTTTGAATATGTTACAGAATCATTATTACCCATAAAATATACTGTAACTTATTGGTCAGTAAAGAATGCTGATAAATGTTCATTCTACAATACATCAAATAAATTATTTTGCAAATCAAAATAATATGGAGCATTAAATTAATACAATGGATCTATCAATTTATATAAGGTTGCATTATCTATATATTTTTCACGATATTATTATTAATATGCTGATATTGTTACTTTAATTGATAGATATAAATCATGAGGTGCCATTATACTTGCATGTAATGATATCATATCTATCTCTTATATAAACATAAGCAATTCTGTTGATATCAAAGTTATTACAATTAATGCAAACGATATAAAGAAAGCTGTTTGTAATAAAAGTAATATTAGATATACTGACATTTTATCAAATTTCTTTTTCTTGATTATCTTCTCTATCATTTCAAATTTCTTAAATAATTAAGATTCTTTAACACCACCTACTGAAGATTATTATGATTATATTTCATCAATAACATTATGTTCTATTGGTCTTTACTTATGAGATTCATAAATTGATGATTATTTTAATGAATCCATACGCATCTATTCTATATTATAAAATTCTTATTAAATTTCTTTTTTTCTTTCTGAAAGTAATAATCTATGACTTTATGGAAATACATTATTCTAAAATTCATCTTTCCTATATGAAACAATATTAGCAGCTTCTTCATCTTATATTTCATTTTATAGAAATTCTTTCATTCTTACATCAAAAATATTTACCTTTTTTGGTTCAGCTTCATCACTCAAATTCATTAATGATGCAAAACTATCATTAATAAATTCAGCTTCTTAAGATTAAAGTGATGTTATATCATTATTTTAAATAGTTTAAAATTTAGAATTTTCAGTTAAATTTTTAGCTATTTTTGTAATAGTTGAAAATTCAATTAATAAATATGATTATTAACTTACATGTCTTTTAGTAACAATTATTGAAACTGAATAAAATTATACTTAATCTTCCTTTTACCATTATTTAGGATCTAAAATATACATACCTAAATCTACTCCTTCATTTTATATATCTTTTAAATGTTTATCATCCAAAAATCTCATCTCTGTATTTAATTAAAATGTATCATTTTCTATATCTCCTTATGGAAATGAAGGTATTAAATATTATAAATAGAGTCCATTAACTATTGTCAATACTTAAGGGAGTCCAAGTATTATTTTTTAATGAAATCCTATCTTTTTAAAGAAATTCTCTGAAAATGTTAATCTTTAATTTGTTCCATATGATAATAAAAAACATTTTTAATCAGGTAATTCTTATAAAAATGCTGCAAATACAAGATTTTAATTTGATAAAATTTTAGTGATATCATAACATAAATAAACAGTTTTAAGTAATCCAGTATTTGTGGAAATAAAACTTTAATTAAAACTCTTATAATATCGTGATTATCCATCATTAAAAAAATTATGAATAAAAGAAGGATGCCAATTCTTCATAAAACGAGGTAATAATTAAAAAAAATGGATATCCTTATTTGATGTTTTACCAATCAATTTTAAAAAATAAGAAGACACTTATTCTATATGGAAATCATCTAACTCTCCTTTAATTGATAATATAGCATAGGCAGTCTAATCAACTTATATGTCATAATTAGTTATTTTCTTATTTCTAAACATTTTATCATCCTACATAGATGTAAGTGTAGATGTTTTATTGGCTTCATAATAATTATTTAATAATTCACATTAAAAAAAACATATACATCTTTAGATACTAGAACATGGATATGCTGCAAATATTTATTTAAGTTATTTTTTAACTTTATTAAGTTTAAAACATATTTCTTTAGTACATTTTCCTAAAACATTTAAATTTTATTTTTCATCCTTTATTATTTTATAATAAAATTCAATTTTATCATTAATAGCCTCCATCATCTATGTTTATATTTATTTTAGAGATAAATCATAAGTAAGAAATGATTGAATAAAATCTGTTACCATTAATTATTAATAAGCATGCATTGATGTTCCAAGTTATGATTTTAATTTAAACTTTGCTAAATATAGAATATAATTAATTCTACATTAATCAATTAAACTAATCTAGACTTTTAATCTAATGAATTATGTTTAATGTTCATCAGATTTATCTTTCCTTGTTGATGTTTCATTACAAGATTCATCATAAACAATTTTTCTTTATATTTCCTTTCTTATAACAAAATTTTAATTATTAAATTAACAATTCAATAATTAAGTGAGATTTTTAATTGAGTCTGTTAGCCAACCAAAATCATATAATAATAAAGTTTGTACTATTACTAATTAATTATATTAGTGACTCTTTTGTGCTTCTTTGGAATGTAATATAAATGAAATTTTATTATAAATAAATTACTTTAAAATAGTTTATGTTATGGCATTTGCTTATGAAATTTCAGATATAAATATTTTATTTGAACATATACATAATTAATTATGACATTACTAACGATGAGATTTATTAATTAAAGATGATTTTAAAGGAATCATTTATTTATCTATATCACATTAATTTAAGATAAGTTTCAATTAATACACAAGTTTATTAAGATTTGGTTCTTCTTTGAATATATTAACAAATGACTCATAATGAATTTTAATATCAATTGAAATGAGTCCATAATATATTATTGGTAACAACAATAATGGAATTATTAGATATTCAAACATTTATTTTTAATCGATTGATTTCCCCAAATAATAAAAACATAAAACAAATTTGATTGAACAAGTGAAATATAATATTTATCGTGATTCTTTGAAGATATAAGTTTAAAATAAAAATTGATTTACTATTTATGATAGTATATCAAATAACATTAGTATAATATTTGATAATCTTACACTATTTTGATTTTATAAAATACAAAAAATTACAATTTGTAATTACTAAAAAAGATAGGCAAAATAAGTAAATAGTGTAGTTTATGAGATATCTAAAAAATTGTGCTTAAATGTTAAAGATGTACTGAAGATAGTATATGTAATTAAATAATCAACCTACCAAAGAATATATGTCAGTAAAGACAAAATTAGATGAACATATTCCTATCCATTTTTAATACAAAAAGCAAAACTAATTATACAGAGAGTTGAAAATATTAAGTGCAATATTGTTATTGAAAATTATGTATATACTGCAAGTATTATTAATGAAATTCTCAAAGGAGTACATTCTTCCATCTTCTAAAATTACCGCTCACGTTCTTTTATTCGATAAAGTAAATATGTTATGGTAAATTGCCATGCTTTTTGAATTGTAAATATTATCAAAACTACTAAATATACTCTAGTATAAGCAATGTCATAATCTAAAAGAAGCACATCTTATCTGAATATCAATAAGGTAATTAGATGTAAAAAAGAATAATCAGGATTCCACTCTTCTATTCCATTTTCAATTATCATAAAAAGAGGTTGCATCAGCATAATTAATTACATTAGTAATGATAACCATTTAGATGTAATAGCTTAATGCTTTAAAATAATCATCACCTATATCCATTATTACGTGAAACTAGTTTAATTTTAATTATATATCATATTTAATCAATAATTCAAAGGCCATTTTTTATTTATGACATTCACTAATCCTACTTAAGAATCAAAATTAAGTATAGAAACAATTTAAAATATGTTATCCAACAATAAAGATTATGAAAATTTAATGTGTTATTTAATTATCATATATTAATTAGTTAATTTTTGTTGCTTAAAAATAATATAATAGATTTCTTATTTTTATTTAGAATTAATTTTTAAATAGTTAAGTTTGTACTCTTCTTTAAGAAACTAATTAAGCAAGAATATTATATTTAGATTATTTTTATGTCTATTTATAAAGACTATAAAGTTATTTATATAACATTTAATCAATTTATTCAATTAAATTTGCATAAATAGGCTGTTTGCACACATTCACAAAACATTCGAGCTTAATTAGATTATTAATTCAAACTAGTCAATGGATCTCTAAAACGATGACGATCTATTTGTTTATTAGTCAATGTTAATTCAATAACAGCTTTACATTCATTATCTTTAAGGATAGGATAAATATACACTGGAGCAAGTGTATACATATCAATCAATTGATTATAATGTACTTATTTTGTAAGATTGGAAAAGAAGGCAGGTTTTTTATCTTAAGCAATCTGACCACAAACTCCTGCAATACAACTAATAGATTATAAACCTTAACGATTATATTTGAACATTTGATTATTTTCTATAAAGATAATATCACATGTTGAAATTTATAATAATTTAGATTACATTTCCTTTACTGAGTTTGTGAATTATAACTTATCATTAGATTACATCAAACATAAGAATTGACTTATTAGTATATCTTTTTATTTGGCCACATTTTAAATCACAATATCATTTTCAATTTTTTAAACTACTATTTTTACAAATGTGCCTAATAAAGAAGTAAAGTATTATATATCTGAATAAGAATTATTTTATGTAGGTTAAAACACTTCTAAAAGACCAGCAGGTAATACAGTATCAGTAATTAAGGGATATAGATAAGTGTTCTCTTGATAAATGTCATCTCCTTTGCTATCTTAATATAAGAGATGTCTTTGTGCAGTGAGTTCTATTAATATAATAATTATATATATATATTACTATTGACAGCTTCTCTTTATTCTAAACAATCTTTAAATGCTCCTTTAGAACAAATGATTTTTTAAGATTACCCTTCTTATATTGTTTCAAAAAACCCAGTCCAATAATCTCTTAGCCATAGTGTTAATCTTTATACTTTTAAGAATTAGGACATGTTTTAAATGAATGCATATAAATCTGAATATGTTCTAGTAATAATAATTTAATAATTTAAATACTTAATGACAATTAAATCAGTCAATTTAATTATAAAATTATTATGCTGTTAACTGAATTCACGATAATTCACCATATGATTAAATAACCAAATTAAATGAATTTTCTTTTGATCCTAAGGTATAAGATTGAAGTGAGAACCAAATTATTCTGGAGTTTATTCAAGTGATGTAGATATAAATTATTTACATTCTATATTTTGAAAGATGTGTCTAAATATAAAGTTTGTTGGAATTTCTGTGAATGTAATTACCATTTTATCTTGATCAATAAATTCAGATTCTGTTTAATGTCTTTATGCTGCAACAATTCTATTAGTTAATCTATTTAATTTATGATTTAGATTATTATTATTAATTTAAAGTCTAAGATTGATAATTATATAATACTTTTATAAATCCTTTTATTTTTGAATTGCTTCCATTTTATAATGTTCATTTTCATGTAAGGTATCTAAAAGTGTAGTTTTAATTTGATCCTTTTAAAATATGATATTAGATTCTAGAATGATTTAAATTCGTTATTCAGATCTTTTAAGTTTTTTAGTTAATTCTTCATTTTACTTCTGTTCAATTTAAATTTTTCTTTATAAATTAAGTTTTTCTTCATCATAAAATTTTAATTTCTCAATAAGTGTTTGATTGTCTTTTTACAATTTAGTAATTGTGGAATATAATTTGATTTATTATGCTCTAAATTATGCTAATTCTGTTTTAATCTTTTCATAATCTCTTTATAATTGATGATGCTGAATTTCATTAAATGACACTTTAGATAATGTTTGAGCCATCCCCTATAGAGAATCATTAACTTAAGGTAATTCTTTTTATTTGAATTTAGAAAATAGTGTAATTTTAGATTGTAGTTACTCATCAACATTGCTATTTAATCTCTAATGGAGAGTCTACAATAATAGTAAATAAAGGATTTACAAAATTGAGATCAGTACTGTTATTATTTTTATGATGACTACGATCAGTAGAACATTATCCAGCATCCAAACGATCTAATCTCTTTTTTGACATAAAATTAATAAAATATTTCACTAATTGACTATAGTTATGTAAAATGATTTCATATATTAAATGAAACACTCAATTTTAATATGAATAACAACACAAATCTCATAATATTCACACTATTTTAATGATTTAATTTTAACATTTATGTTTTTAACAGATCATTTATTCATAATTCTTATATATTTTCATAGTCTTTTTAAGATAAGATTATTACTTTAGCATTTCTAAGTCGGTTACATAGATACCATCCTATTTTGTGAACTGAATGCAATTTATAATTAAAAGATACCTATTGAATTCAAAAATAATGGCAGTCAATCTTTAAATGTAAGGAGAATCAAATCCTTTTATCTTCATTATTATTTTATAATATTTTAGTGAAGACATATCTACAATATATAATAAATAGGTTTAGTATGATGTTTTATATCTGACTTTTGGGCTCATTAAACATAATAATTGTGTATAATTGATCCTAGAAGAACTTAAAGAATGAGATAGAATAATCAATTTATAAAAATAGGGTTCATTTAATTATATAAGAATAAATTAATGAATTAAAACATTTAGATTAGCATAGATGAATCCTTTAGAAAGATTATATGTAAGGATGTTTAAGAATAAACTTTAATGGAGTTTTTAGAAAGACTAAATTAATTAAATTATGATGAAACTAGTACATACTTATCAGGATTGGTGTATTGATTTGATTTTATTAAGTTAGCTATCTATTCACCAGAAAGAGATGGCCTCAACTTGGTGAGTATTTATTGGATAAGTGTGCAGAACATATAGCATTTTATGAGATAGTATATTCAAATTTCTCATTACTAGATCAAATGGTCTTATGAAGCTTATACTTTTAAAGAGAGACAAAGCTCTGAAAATAGTGTCACTGTATTTGATTAAAAAATAGAAGAAGCAATGGTAAATCGAATTTCAGAGAATCAATATCAAGAAAAAGAGAGTAGATCAAATTATGTGAATTCTATTCAAAGATTTGTGACTTGTTTAACTGTCTTATCATTACATCTTAAAAATGTACCTCTTAATGAAAGATAACTATATTTGAGACGAAATCTCATAAAAGGAAATAGAGCTTTGGAGAGTTTTCGTCGTAATAATCCAGGCATCAGATACTGCAAAGGAATTATCTTACCTTTTAAAGGTAGGTCATAAATGGTTGTTCGTATTATTGATACAGAAGCATAATCATTTAATACAAAAAAGAGAGTACCATATAAATTAGTGGTTGAAACTGTTGATATGGATGAGTATGAATAACGTGAACAATAAATTGTCACTCTTTAAAAATAATTATCAATAGATTCTTAAGCTTTTTTAGAATTTGATGTTATGCATTAATTTGATTATACTGTATTTGAAGATTTCTTATAGGAAAATAAAGATAAGGTATTAATATAGGTTTTTTTATTTAGTTAGCTAGGTAATAAATTATTAATTAAAATAAAAAGAGATTTGATTAACAATTTCCACCTCTTAAAAAGGAATTAATTATACGTAGAAGAAGTTGTATTGATAAAATCTAATCATATACTAATAAATAATTATATGAGAAAGATTTTAAAGAATTATTTAAATAAGAAGATTAATTAAAACATAGTGATAAAGAATTAGATAATATTACATTTCTTGATTAAATTGTTAATGGTATTTTTATTATTTATATATCTTAGAATATCCCAATAAAAAAGGAACAATTGAGAAGATTTAAAAATAGTTAAATGATCCTAAAAACATTATTCAACAATAAGAAATATAATAATTATAATCTCCATCTTAAAATGATTTAAAAAATGGTCCATTTAGTGAATAATGGGAAGATAAAAGATAAGTGATCAAATCTTTATCTCCTTATGGCCAATTCAATTCCTATTGTTTAAGAAGTTTATTAATTAAAGGAGGAGATGATTTAAGATAAGAATAAATGATGATGTAAATCATTAAAGTTTCTGAAGATGTAATTTATATTTTTATTATAATTTATAGATTTTAACTTAAGTTGGTTTATATGTCAAATCTTATGATATCATTATCACTTCAGTCGATTCAGGAATTTTAGAATTCTGTAATGATACTATGTCTATGGATTAACTTAAAAAATCTATGCCTTCTATGACTCTTAAAGAAATCTTTAATAACATCTTTGGAGATAATTTTGAAGAAGCATAACTTAATTTTATATTAAGTTTAACTTCCTATAGTTTACTTTAATATCTATTCTAAATTAAGGATAGACATAATGGAAATATTCTAATTGATAATCAAGGTCATATAATACATATTGATTTTGGATTCATCTTAACTATTGCACCTGGTGGAATTAAATTTGAATCAGCCCCATTTAAATTAACAAAAGAATATATTGAATTACTTGATGGATAAGAAAGTTGCATGTTTTAATTATTCAAAAGCAAATTATTATTAGGTTATTTGGAATTAAGAAAGAATGTTGATAAATTTGCATTTATCTTAGAAGCCATGAAAATTGATAATGAATTACCATGTTTAGAAAAATTTGATATGAAAACCTTCAAAGATAGATTCAAATTAGAACTTAATGAATAACAACTTGAGGAACATGTACATAAATTAGTTTCCCAAAGTGCCAACAATAGATATACCAAATACTATGACGATTTTTAAAAATTGACAAATGGCATTATTCCTTGATTATTATATTAATGAACAACAATAGTCATACAAAATTTGATATTCTTCCTAAACTTATGACTACTCAACATAAATTGCTTGAACCTACTTATCTAAGGAATACATAAAGCAAATTCAGTCATAATGAAAGCAAAATGCTACCTCTTATTCAAAGAAGTTCCATCTTATAACAGACTCCAAATTCAAAACAATTGATTGTTCAAAGTAAACAGACAATTTATAGAAGGACTTGTGAATAGTCTTGATTTTAGTTCAAGACATTTTGGTGCTGCTTGTGATAGAGGTTTTTAAGGTTTGTCTAAATTTCATTATACTCAAAAATTTGGTCATTCTACTGCACGTTTAGAACCTTTAAATAGACATATAGTTGCAGAACTTACTGATGTAGAAGATAATGAATCTATTCCTAAAGAGGATAGAACATATTATAAGAAAATTTACAAATATCAAAAGATGCCCATACTTGCTTTAATAAAATCTTTCGAAATAGAATGGATAAGGGAATTTGAAGATGAAGTAAATAAGAAATCAACTAAACCTCTTTAATTAACTTTTTAAATAGCTTTAGCAATATTTAACACTCATACAGATCCCTTAGATTTCTTCTAAAAAAACTTATAATTATTAGAAAGAAATACTGTTGCATTAAAGTAAAAGGGTTTAAATAGATTGAAATATAAAGTTAAGTAATTTGATACAGAAGAATTTCAAAGAGTTGTTGTTATTAAGAATTAATCTGGATAAGGATTCTTCAGAATTTATTTTCCAATTATTCAATTATATTAATAAGAGCATTAACATATATAAACGATTGAATTATCTCCTTAAAAGCTTTTTGATATTGTTAAAAATAATTTCTTTGAAATGCAATCATTTGTTGAATAATTTGATCATGAAAAATTGCAATTGTATATATAAAGTAAACCTGATGATGGACTTATTTTAAAAGAATTAAATGAACCACAATCTTAATAATAAATTTCATAATCAGATATTCAAATGGATAAAATACCTAATAATTAAGATAATGCTATATAAAATATAATTTAAACTGGATTACCAGTTCATAAAGAATTAGGAATTCTGATTATTGATGGTAAATTATAATATTTTTATAGAAAAACATGAATTTCCTGAAAAGATTTTATAAAGAAAAATGATTAGAAAAGTAGTAAATTTTGAAAATACTTATTATACATGTGATTTTTTACCTACTTAAATATTAATAAGAGAGAAAAAATCATAAAAAATAATTAAAATGTATTCTCCAACTCTTTAAGAATTGGATTCAATATTTATTTTGTTAAATAACAATAATATGTAATAGATTCTTGATTAATATGTTGTTCTTAATTTTGATATGCCTCCAGAGGCTTTTGATTATAAAGATTTTAAAAAGGGAACAAAAATTAAATTAAATTTACCAGAAATTACTGAATAACCTATGGAAATTACAGAAGAACATATTAATAATGGTATTTTGAGTTCATAGATAAAAGAAATTGAAATTAATAATAAAGACTTACAAATTATAATTGAGTATAAATTAATAATTATTATTAGACCTTGTATGTTGTAAATTTATAATTAATTGACTAGTAGTACAATTAAAAAAATATGTACTTCAAAAGAACTAACATAAGTTTTATCCAAAAGATATTTAATTGGATTTAGATTAATATGAAATTAATTACATTTTGTATTATTTCATATATGTTTATCACAATCACATTCACATCTAAAGTTATTTATATACATTTCTTTACTGGTATGACAAGAATGACAATCAAAAGAGCACATTCGACATAATATTTTGTTGCATGTTTTGCATCTTAAAATAATATAATTTTATACTTATATTAAATCTCATTTCTATTTCTATCCTTATTGCATATTGCTTGAGTACATGTTCCCAATAGATTACAGTAACATTTAAAATCTCTTGTGTCATTTGATTCAAAAAAAGTGTGATTCTTCTTAATTATATTTACTGTATTTTAGCATTATAATTAAGAATCTGAACTAACTGTTATTGCTTCATTATTATTCAAATTAAAGTTGTCACATTTAGAATGACAATTTGTAACACATGTACTACATATTTGAAATTAATGTTTTAAAAAAAAAGAATGAGCTTTAGAACATTTTAGACATTCATACATATAACTCAATTTAACTTATTTTCCTTAATTACATTTAGTGGTTCCATAATCTTATAATTTTTATACTTCATTGTTATGCATAATAATTGTTAATGTTTTATTTGTACCATAAAACTATAAAACAAAAGGATGCAAAAAAGGAAATATCTTTTTAAGTTCTCTTATTTTTTGTTTTTCAAATATCCTATCAATCCTTAAAATTATTATCTTAAGTTCTTTGAGTTATTCAAAAATATTAAAGAGTTTTTCAATAAATTCAAAATTAATGTTATTACCAATAATAGATATATAGAGTTTTTCTAAATTTTTAAGTTTAGATATATTATTTTTGAGTTTCTCTTATACCATTTTATCATAATTTGTAATGTAATCCATAATTAATGTTAAATCTTTTAATAAATATTTAGATCCTAAATATTCAAGCATTAAACTTATTTCTGAATTTTTAGATTGTAATTTTGTTAAATTAATATAAAACTTCTTGAACAAAACTGTTCTTATTGATGTAACAAGGAATGAAAATGTTTAATGTATATCACAATCTTCATAATCTAGTGATAATTCTTCCAAAGATTAATTAAATTACCATAATTAAGAGATTTAGGTTAAATTCAATTTAATATTAGGTATTCTGAAATCAAAGGAAGTACAATTATATTTACTTAATTTCCACATAATAGTTCTGTGATCTTATTCTGATATTTCAGATCGATATATTAATTTAATTTTAGGGATATGCTATATTTTAGTAAGAAATTATATAATATTATTAGTTTAAGGTTATTGAGTATTAACAATAATTTCAAGTGATGTTATTGCTTAAAAGTACATAGAACCTAGATTTTCAGACCATTTATAATTAAGATTTTTTTCATTACAATCATCAATTAATTCAAGAATTAATATTTGTATATCATTTACAGTAGATAAGTGAAGTTCTGGAGTTTAATTATTGAGTTTTAAATTTAATAATTTACAACTATTAGGTAATTAACATTTTTTTATATTAGATTTTTATCCATTTGAAAAAAGGCATACATAATTTTAAAATTGGTATAAATTATTTAAGTCTTCATAATTGCAATATAAGAAATCATCATAAGGTTTTAATTCAGCTAACATACTTGTTTAAATTGTTGGCATAGTCTAAGAAAAGCTTTCAGTATGAATTTTCTTATTTTCTATTACAGATTGATGAAATTTAGAGAATTGTCTTTGTTAGAAATTAGTTTGAGTATGATTTGGTGATCCAGAACCTTAAAAGGATTTAGCTTTAGTAGATTATGTAAATTTGAGTGAATTTGGTGTAGGTGGTTTATTACTAAAGAATTATTATGTATCTTTTAATTGTAAATTAGTAGTAGATTAATTTTTAGGTGATTTGGTTATTTATTATTTTCTTGTAGTTTCTGATAATAAATTAGCTTAAGATTTTTATTTTTTGGAATTACTTAAATTGGATGGTAGATTTCTTACTGATTTTTATCTTTCTTCTTTATAAAAATTGGATCCTGTATTTCTACTTCTATTAACTACAATATCAGGTGAAAGATAATCAAATTACAAAGGAGTCTTTTTAGGTGATTCAAAGGATTCAAATGTAGTTCCTTTAGATAAATTAGTCTATTGATTTTAATTTTCTTTCAATTGTATATAAATCTATTTTAACTCAATAAAATCAGGTCGATTATTTGGATTAATTTATAACATTTTTTTAAGGATTGAGATAATAATATTATCATCAGCAGTAATTCTTTTAACATGTCTTAAATAATCTGCTATTATCTCTTCTTCAATTTAAGAACTAACTATCTATCTTGTATTCCATAATTATAGAGTAACTATATATAAAAAGCATAATCCCAAAGAATAAACATCACTTTTAAAGGGATTATGTTTAAGTCTATGAGTTTCAGCATTCAATAATTCAGGAGCTAAATAAGACTTTGTACCTACTACACTGATAGTTTAAATAGTTTCTATTTGAGAACTGCATCCAACATCACATGCTTTGAGTTAAAATGGTTCCATAATTAGAATATTAACTAATTTTATATCTCGATGAGCTATATTTTTTTGTTAGAGATCTTCAAATATATTTAATAATTATTCCAATATTTTATGCAATTCTTCAACTTCTAAATATTACTGCTCTCTTTATTTAAGATATTACTCAAGATTCTACTAACCCTTTTCCATCAGCAAATATACAAATTACTGATTTTAAGTATATTTATCTTAAGAGACTGTTTCTAATATCATATAATCAATAAGATTGATAACATATTGAGAGTTGGATAATGATTACATAATTTTGATTTCATTTTCAATGTTGTACGAATTCATTATTACTTACTTAATAAATAAGAATGCTTTACTTTTAGTGCATACATTTTACCATTGACTGAAACATTATATACCATATTGTTGCCTTGGCCTAAATGTCCATTGTCTATAAGATTCTTTCGAAAATCAAGACCTTTTATAAATTTCATCTAATTTAGTTAGGAACTTAGATCCATGTTATATTAATTAAAATAAATCACTTAAGTGGATGAAATGACAATGATTCCTCATATACCATTTACTTTAGTATAGCTTCGGTAGGTTTGAAACTATCCCATCCCCAATCAAATGTACATTCGCAAATAGGTTCTTCTTCTGGATTATGTAATCCTTCAAAATATGGATGTGCTAGACATTCCTAAACTGTCAAACGCTTATCTGGATTGAAAGTAACCATTTTATCTAATAAATCCAAAGCCAATGGTTAAGCATGAGGATATAAGTTTTTCCATTATTATTTTGGTTTCTTTGGCAAACTCTTCAAATAAGTAAGTGCATTCTTATTTCCAATGAATCTAACATCTTCATTGGTAGGAGTACCCAATACTTAGATTATTCTTTATACTTAATCTAAATAATCTTCACCAGGAAAGAGTGGTTGTCTACCTAATAATTCTGCCATAATGCAACCCAAAGCATAAATATCAACTGATTTATTATATTCAGAAGCATTCAATATAACTTCAGGTGCTCTATACCATCGAGTAACTACATATCTAAATAAATCCATCATTGATACTCAGTTTTAAATTCACTCTCATCTTCATAACCACGAGCTAAGCCAAAATCACAAATTTTCAAATCACAATTCTTATTTAATAATAGATTGCTTGGTTTAAGATCTCTATGGATAATGTTGGCAGAGTGAATATACAATAATCCTCTTAAGGCTTAATAAAGAAAATATTAAATGTGTTCATCTGTTAATTCTTGTTTTGAATAAATAACTCTATGTAGATCTGTTTCCATAAGATCAGTAATTATATATATGTCTTTATAATTTTGTGGATGTTCTGGTCTTTGTAAATCAAGTAATGAAACGATATTCTCATGATCAAAAAATTCTATTCAATCATATTTATATGCTTAATACTTAATAATTTAATTTCACGCACTATTCTTTTAGCATCAATTAGATCTGAAAAAGCATCTGATATTTTTTTGATTGCCACCAATTATTGACTCTTTTTATTTAAAGCTGAACACACTACTCCATAAGCTCCATGCCCAATTTACTTTATAAATTGATATTTATCATCAACAATAAAGGTTTATCCATTACAATCAAAAGCATGTTTCCCCTTGGGTATCACTTATTTAGACTTCATTAATATTATTTATTTTATAAAAATTTATAATCAGTACAAAACCATATATATTGTTAAAAAGTGACTCCTAAAACAAGATATAAATACTAATTCATTAATTAGAAAAGTATTTGATAGTAATTGTTATATATAATAATAATAATAATAATATATTATTTATTTTATTAATGACACAAAAACCATCTCATAATTAAGCACTTTTTGATAAATATATTGAATATGATGGTCTTGAAGGTGAAGGATTTAGAATTGCATAATCTGATAATTAATCTGATATTTATATACTTGATGATTATGGTGGTTGGGTTGATAAAGAATTAAATTATTATGACAGAGATGGAGAACCAGCAGGATATTTTGATAAAGATTATAATTTTTATAATATGACTGGATATAGAATATCAGGTGGTTATAAGGGTGGTATATCTATTGAAAGAGAAATCAAAAAGAAATAAAAATATTTAGATAGTATTCCAGACAACTCTAAATAAAAATTTGGTATATATTTATGAATATAAATTATTAGTTGTTGAAATATAAAATCTACCATCTAATACAGTACCTATCTAAATTATAAATTATATATTAGAGAGATGTGATTTATAGTAGGGTGAGATTGAAGAATGTAAAAAAGTATAGAAGTAAGCTACAAAAGGATATGTAGTAGTTAGTGGAGCAGACAAAGTGTAGAAATTATTAATTTTGGAAGGTAGAAAATTTAGATTGAAAGAGAAAGTAAGTATTATTGGAAAAGTTAATAATAGGATGGCAAATATATAAGCAATAATATTCAATTATTTGTTAGAGAAGCCAAATTTAATAATGGAAAATAATATTCAGATTATACTAATAATTTTAAGAATAATCAATAAGAATATGTTGAATAAGAAGATGATGGATATAAGATTGTTTTTGATAATCTAGATTGCAAGAAGACAAACTAAGAATTAATTAATTGGATTGTTAGTCAAACTAATTGTTAATAAATTGATATTGAAATAAAAAGACTTAATTAAAAATCTACAGGTTAAATCATATTAAAAAATGAAAATCTTATGTATTTAATTTTGAAATAAAATGGAAGACAATTTGGTGATTCACGTATTACTTTTAAATAAAGTATTTTACTCATTAAAATATAGTATCTAAATTATGAAAATTTAAAATTATTAAGAATTATGTGCATATGTGATATATTATATAATATAATATAAATTATATATATTTAATTAATATAATATCATAAATATCTTTTCCTTGGAAATCTTATTTATAATATATTTTAAATTATAATATCTAAAATGATCGTACCTGCCATTATTAATAGCAAAAATATATCAAAATGATCACTATAATATTTTTATTATTAATATTACATTTCAGAATTAAAATCAACCAAATCCAAAAATTATTAAGTTGGTTTACAAAACACAAATAAAATAGTTATTGAAAATGAGAGAATAGAGTATGTCATATAAGCATAATTCTTATAACATTCTTCTTTGAAAGGTTTAGAAATTATAAAGATGAAAGGCAAGAATTGACTGTATATTTATGCAATAATGACTGTAGCAGTATTGAGCATTCCTCTTCTAAGATAATCTTTAATAGGAGGATCTGGTTAATCAAAATGATGATTCTCAGCATTCATGATGATTGCTACAGATACTAGTAAACCACCAGTAAAGATGAATACATGAGTATAAAATGAAAGTTGATTATTTACTTTAATAAATTTGATAAACATTACATTAATACATATCATCTAAAGGTAATTCTTTAGATAGATTTGGCAATGCTTTTGTTAATGTCATCGATGCCATAATTGGAATGTAACATAAAAAGCTAAGGAATAATAATTAAAAGTCACTATAATTTTGACCTTCCAATGCCAAACATGTATAGGCACAAGTAGCTAGAAAACTTAATAAAATATAGAGAGGAAAAATTTCACTTAAGGTCTATGCTGTTGCTCTTCCTTATGCTAATATTGTCACTATACATTTTATGGATTAATCTAATGATGAGAAATGAGCAGTGTATGAAGCATCAGCTTAAGAGAATGAGACTCCAATATCTGCTTAAGAAATAGCTGACTTTAATTAAAGAGATAATTACACAATCATTTGATCCATCTCCTATCATAGCTACACAACATTTTAATTATTAATGCATAAAAATGACTTCCTTTTTTTAATGTGGTTTAACCCTTGCAAATACAATAGTTCTCTGATATAAAGAAGGAACATCTAATTTATGTAAATTACAGTATTCCATAAAATCTCCAGTTAATGCAAATTAATGATTCAATGTATAAATGTAATTCTACAAATCCTTAACATCAATTAAGTATGATTTTTATTATATAATTTATTATTTATCTTCTATTCTTTTTATATCAATCTCTACTATTTCTGAATTTCGAATATCAAATAATTTTACAACTTCATTAGCTATACCAATATTATATGCAGTATTAACAGTTGTTAAAGGATTGTCACCAGATAGAATCTAAATTATTAAATTAATTACTTTCACTTTTAAATTTGATTCTATTAACTATTTCATTACATCTGCAGTATCATGTTTTAATTGATTTTCAAATATAAGATATCCTAAGAAATTCAAATTGATTTCTAATTACATTCTATCTAAATTGAGATCTTTTTGATTAATCTCTTTTTAAGCTAGACTTATAACACGATATCCTTAATTTACATAGAAGGATAATTGTAAAAGCATTTCTTCATTATGTGAATTTAATTTTGATTATAACTTTTCAGGAGCACCTTTTGAACATAAATAATATTTATTTTCACATTCAACAATAACTGACATCATCATTAATTCAGAATTAAAATCAAATATTTTAATAATCTTATAAATCTTTTAATCTTTTGATGTAATTTAAATATCATTCTTGTCAAATATTATTTTTGATTAACTATATCTAAACATTTCAAGATCCAATATATCTCCAACCAATTATCCTTCAGATTAACAAATATGATGACAACAACTTATACATATATTACAATCTTATTTATCCCATAAACCAATTACAGTTAATTCATTAGTTGTCAAAGTACCTGTCTTATCAAAACATGCAACATCAACTTATCCTGAAATATGAATCTTATCCATATTACTACCAATAATATTCTCATTTTTTAAACGAAGCAATGCTATTGTAGCTGTTAATGAAAAAAAAATAGGCATAGCAGGTGGGAATATCCATGTTAATGTACTAAATATATTTGCTAAAATTAATTCAGTTGTATAATCTAAATAAATTACTAATGTAGCACCTGCTATTATAATATTGAAAATAACAAAACCACCTAAAAATTTCATAGCTTATGTATAAAATTTATGAGTCACTTTATGTGGATATAAGACATTTCTAAAATATTATCCTCTAATTGTAGAATAATTAGTTCTTATTATTTATGCTGATGATCCAGCATTTACTTCGAGAATCTTTGTACCTTCAAATAATATTTATCCTGTCTATTTAGGTACAGGATTACTCTCACCTGTTAATGTTGCTTCATTTAGTAACGCCATACCAGTAATTATACAATCAGCAGGAACAATCATTGTTTATAAATTTATTATATCTCCTGGAACAAGTTCATTTACATCTATTTTTATTAATTGATCATCTCTAATCACAATTACTTGTTAATGAATTGCAGCCAATGATTATAATCTTTTTAAAGATTGTCTAAGCAAATAAAATTTTATGAAAGTTGAAATGAGAGAACATGACATCATTACAATTGCAAAATAAAAAAACCCTTAAACCAACCAAATTACTACACATAAATATTATAATGTATAAAATGGAGTTGAAAGTTCTTCTAATGTAAATTCTAGAAATCCTATCATTGGAATTTTCATTAATGCTTATCCATAATCTAATTGTCTAATTTAAACTTCCTTAGTATTTAATTAATTAGCATTTTTAGGTTCAAATTCTAAAGGTTTGAATTTATCTTCCTATAATTCATATTTTAAGAATCTAACTTTCATTTTAGTTTTATTACCTAAATTTGAAATGGATTTTCCTTCCATCTCTAAATACTTAACATATCTCATTATATGGATTAGTCTTAACATGTGTTGCCTTTTCTAATGTACTTGTTATGTACAAAAAATTAATAAATTAAGTAGGAAACCATCGAAAGTAGAATGCAGCCAGAAACCCAGTACATATGCATAATAATACCTATTTATATACAGAATAGTTACAAGCATAATTAATCGCTCATAGCTAATTCTTACACATTATATTGATTTTAATTTATGTTCCCCTTCTATTTAGCTATTTATAATTTATAATTCCATAAATAATAAATTTAATAAAATTTAATTCATTTTTTATAATTAATCATTCACTAAATAAGAATAATAACTGTTATATAAGTTCTTCAGCTTTTGATTTCAACAATTAACTTGATTGAACCTTTATTATTAATTATTAACGTTATCTGTCTTCTTTAAATTTAATTCCAAATTCACTTTAATTTATATTCAATTACATCATCAAATAATTATCAAATTATTATAATGTTTAAAAGTATCTTTTAAAATCTAATAGTTAATTAATAAATTTATGATTTGGTTAATTGATAGTAGATTTTATAACACATTTCATATCTAAATAGTAAGAATTAGAAATTACTTTTATTAATTTTCCATTTTTCTTTTAAACATACAATATCAATTACTTCAGATATTCCAAATTTTATTAATGAAACAGGTAACAAAATATGATATTATTTATCATCTATTGAAAATTCTAAAATTGGTTATTTCATAAATTCTTAATATTAAAATTTCAATTAGATTTTAAAATTTGTATATTTTTAAAGAACACTACCATCTTAAACATTGGATTTATTTAACTAATTATCTAAATATTTAATTTTAATTTGTACTTGAAGGAGCAATCAAATTAATTTTTGTAATTGAGATATTATTTTGGCTTTTATTTCTAATATGTAATAATAGACTTAAATCATCATCATTTATTTTAGTTATACATCCAATTTATAAAACTTTATCTTCATATAAAACTGCTCTAGACATTAATATAGAAAATTTAAAATCATCAATTTCATTAGAATATGGTTATGCACAACCTCTTAAAATATCCATAAATAAACTAGTATCATATTTAACTTCTATTCTGGTTGTTTTTTTTTCACTATCTTTAGGTATAACTGAAAGTCTTGTTGGCATATTAATATCAATTAAATTAGGAACTTTGAGATATTATTCTAAATATTATTATATTGGACATTTATGATTAAAACTAATTTATTTAAATTACTTCTCTATTATTCGTATTTTATTCATTAATGAATCTTCATTACATTTATAATCAGAAATCTATTTAATACTTTCACAATATTTATCATTTAACTATTAATTTTCATTTGATAATTTTGAAATTTCCTCTTATAGAATAGATATCTACTGTTTTTATTATTTATAATATTCATTTAAATTTATTAATTAATTATTAAGAGATGTTTAAGCATCTGTCCATTTTGATGATTATTATTTAAATGATTAAAAATCTTTTTCATATTTTTCAATAATTTAATTTTATTCTTTAATTTCTTATTAATATTCATAATTCTCTTATTTCAATTTTTATATTTCTTTTATTAATTTTTATTTCTATTCTTAATGTTCCATCTCTTACTATGGATTATTTTTAAGTAATGTTAGTATTTATTCTGATGCTTATACTTCTGCATCAGCCATTCTAATCCCACTCTTTCTTGCTGTTTTTGTACAATTATCTATAGAAAATTCAATAACCTTATTATAAATCTTTAGAAATTTTGTATCCTTTTAATTATCATTTGTTTTAAATTCTGGTTAAATATCAAAAGTATATTTATTATCAAATTTATTTTGATCATTTATATTAAACTAATCAAATTTAGTACTATTTTCAAAATGATCATTGTAAGCATATCTGTCTTCTTTTTTATTAAAATCATCTTCAAATCTATTAACATATGGGTCTACAAAATCATCAGGATCTTATTTTTTAATTTCCACTTCCCATTAAAAATTTGTATTTTATCCTGCAACAACTTCTTTATTTTTAAAATCTTAAAAATTTGATTAAGGTTCCCATTAATTTTATGGCATAGGCATACCTTATTAAGAATCAACACTTTTAGATCTATCTTACTTACTTAATTTAGATGATCCAGCCATAATCTCTAAATCAATATCTTAATCATTAAACTTAAATATATTTGAATCTGGTTTACTATCAACTTCTGTCTTGAATTCACTTTTATTATCCATAACTTTAGAAAAACCAGTAAATCCATCCTTTGGAAATTATTAGTTTTAATCTTCAGATGTAACTGATAATTATCTCTCAAATGGATTAAGATTTTTCTTTCTTTATTATTATTATTCTTATGGTTAAGGGATTATTGTAGGTCTCATTTTCTCAACAACAACTTCTTCATCTTACTTTGAATCTTTTCTAATATTTTACCAAGGATTAAATCCTGGATCCCATTATTATTCTTAAAATTCTTATTTTTATACTCCCCAACCATTTTAAGAATCAGGATCAGTATTATGTCTTTTTGAATCAAATGGTAAATTATGTTTATCTTTGCTATCAAAATTTTATAATTAAAATGGATTATCAAAATATTCTTATTTTTATTCAGGCATATTCCATTAAGTTTAAAATTGATTATCTGGATCTGTAGCCTACCTTTATTCAAATCCAGGAAATTAGATATCATTTTCAGGAATTTTAGTATTTTCTGGCTAATTCCAAATTACAGGTACTTATTATGAATCCCATTAATCCATCTTAGGAGTAGTTTATTCTTATTATTTTTAAGGAGTTTCTTATTATTTTTATATCTAAGCTGTTGGAATAGGTTATTATTACTATTATTACTTTTGTAATTATTATTAAATTAAATCAGACTTAGTTTTTTCTATATCTTCTATTTCAAAATTAGCAACTTAAGAGAAGAAAAATGGATTATCATTTTAAGGCATTTATTTTTGACCTTCTTGTATTTTTTAATCAGATTATTATATATCTTTTGGTTAATCCTATACATCATTTTGTTTTTCATTTAAATTTGGATCATCTTAAGGAAATTTTAGTGATTAAATAAAATCTTGTAATTTAGGATGATGCTTATTTTTTAGAACATTCCATGACATCTATTTCTTTTAACATTTTTAAATATCTGCAACCAATTCATTTCCTTTAGAACTAAGTTTAATTAGATCCTCAGTTAACAATTCTTTATTTGGATAATCTTCTTCCTCTAATTCAAACATTTGAGTCTCAATTGGATTTATAACTTATTAAAGTTCTTAACAGAAATCTTATAAATCTAATAAAATTATATTATAATATTACATGAAATATCTTCATTTTCTCTTAAGATATCAATAATAATCTTAAAAAGACCAGTTAAACTCATTAATGAATCGATTGCTTTTTAATATGCTTATTTTTCATTTTTCTTAGGTTTAGATTAAGGTTTAGTTTAAGGTTTAGTCTAAGGTTTAGGTGTTTCTTTTTATTATTATTATTATTATTATTATTTTTATTGCTGTTATTAATTTTACTTTGAGTCTGTTTGCTCTGGTTTTTTATTCTATAGATCTATATTTTAAAAATATTTGAATTAAGTAGGAAATCTAATACCTGCTTATTATAATTCACTACATGCATTCTTAAATGCACTTGGTTACATCTTCAAATCAGCAGGTAATTGAAAAAAAATAGACCAATTGTATAAGCATTCTAATAATAGTAAATAAAACTCATCTCCAGACTCTGGTGGAGTAAATAGTTTGTTTTTATCTGGTTTTAGTGATTATTTTGCTATTGCTTTTAAACGATCCAATACTTTAATAGTTACATAATTTGCTATTTCTTTGTTTCTTGTATCCATAGCATCTTTGAGAAGCTAACAATAATACAATTTATTTACCATTAATGCATTAAATTTTGTTTAGAATGGAAATTTTGATTTTAAGGTCTTCTTAACGGTATCAACTAAAGGATCTATATATAAATGACTTCCAAGTTTTATATTTTTTAAGAATACAATCTTCTCTTCTTCTATAAGAGCCTAATTACTCATAATATCAGCTAATTTAGAAGCCTATTTATTTTGAAATTCTTTTTTATCCTTTTCCATTTATTTTAAAAAATATAATTATAAATTATATAATTATAAAATAAACAACAATTAATTAAAAATATTATCATAATCAGATCTTAATATATGATATTAAACATTTTATTTCCAACATTCTCTTTATTATTGTAATTATAATCTTTTAATAAAGTAGTTTCACAGTTAAGAAATTAGTTTAATAAATAATATACTATTCAAGATATTTATTACTTTCATTTTAATAACTTAATTGAGATAATAAATTATTTAACAATAACTTTTTTAATCATCTTCTAAATTATATTCACATAATTCATATAGGTTTTGACAAATAAATAAATATTAGGATTTTTATAATCTAGTTTGTCATAGTAAGATTTAATTTTTATACTAATTGAATTGAATAAAATTAGAATTCTATCAATAATTATTGATAAATATAAGAATTCTAAATTCTCTTTAGTTAAAAAATAAATTAATATGAGATGTTGAAAATTAATTTGGATTAAATTTATCACAGTTAAACTTTATGATTTAAGTGATGATCTAGATGATTATGACCATCTTAATATTTAATTATAAATCATAATAAATTGATAATATTTAAATAAAAATTCATTTATTGATATCTCACAAATAAACTACTAAAAATAAACTGAAATAAGTTAGCAAAATAGAATAGACTAATGATTCACATTAGACACAACTTCCAATCCATTTATAATTGCCATTAGTTGACATGTAACAAGAATCAATATTTAAATGGTTTGTGTTTTAAGCTTCAACACATTTTTATTGCTAAACTGCACATAACATTTTTGTTTCTGTATCAACATTAACACTAGAACAATTTTCTATACTTAAATCTTCACATACTATTTTTTAACATTCATTATTTTCAAATTTACAACCAAATTCTACGCATTTAGTTTTAAAATTATTTAAATCAGAGCATTCAGAAAAAAGAGAGTATGAGTCACATTCATTATCATTATTAACAGCACAAGCTGAAAACATTCCTTATTTACCACTACAAGTAGCCAATGTCTGATCAGAACAGTCAATATAATCTTCTGCTTGACATTCACTTATTTTATATACACATCCTTAAGAAGCAGGACAGTTATTCTCATCATAACTTGAACATCCTTTGAATTCAGCACATTCATTATCTAAGTTCCAGTAACATGGACAGTCTGAGCTTGATGAGAATTCTTCGCATTTATATAAATGAGATACACAAGAGTTATCATCCCATTTACATAAGTAATTTGTTAGAGATGGAGTACATTATGATTATGTTGTGAATATCGCACATTTATTTGGATAAGATTAACAATAGTTATCATTCCAATAACAATATTTACTAAATTAACAATCTTATGATCTTAATTCACTACAATCGCAATGTACTGTTGTATCAACTGTAATAGTATTACCAATAATAATCAACACTAAGAGATATATAACTTATTTTTAAATCATATTATTTTTTTTATAGTTTTTTATTTTCAAAATTTGCTGTCAAATATACATAAAATAATATCTTAAAGATCAAATAAATTATATTTACTCATAATTACTTAATATATGTAATATATATAATTTAAATTTATATAAAATCAATTAAAACTAAATCAATAAAATAATAATTAGAAGTCCATTCAAAAATATTATATTTAGAAATCAATTCTAGTACTAGTCTGATAATCATTGATCATTCTATAAATAAATTATATATTAAATAATTTGTTAAGTATTTATTTTAGCAAATTATAATTATATGATTATAATAAATATTTTAATAGTATTGAATTTTAATGATAGAGATCTATTAGAAGATAACAGTGATATAATCTAACAGAGAATATAATGAGGTAAATGAATTTATCAATAGGAAGAGATTGAATAGTAAATGTCAAATTAGTTATTAGGTGTTAATCAATTATTTTTTCTATTTTATTTATATCTATTGTTCTACTTTCAAATTTTTAAATAATTGAAAGATGATCATTTGAGATTTCTAAAAATTATTAAAATCTTTAATTATATATAAGGTATTTTAATTATATGATTATGAAATTTGAAATGATATGCCTAAATATTACTTAAAGTATTTTGGTTTAATAATAGATAGAGAATCTACATCTATTTGATTTTAATTAATTTGTAAGTCAAGTTTACTATTATTATTATAATAAAGTAATTTAAATTTTATATGTAATTATAACATTAAAATTAAAATTGAATGGCGAAAAGAGGGGATCCAAAGACACTTGTACTGAACAATTTCGAGGAATTGAAATTTGTAGACAACATCTTCTGCCCATAGCGTGGACAATTACGATTATTTCGATTCCATCCTTTTGCAAAGTACAAATGTACGTTCCTAACAGATATATGGTTTCAAAATTGGTGTGTTCTGTTCCAGTTTAATAGATGGATGTTAACCAATAATAACAGTTACTTAAGCAATATAAAGAACGTTGTAAGATCAAACAACCACATATATTCTATACGATTGAAAGTGAAAGCCAAAAAACAATGAAACCCGGGTAATTTGGATAGTCAGAAGTATTTTAGATTTTTGTTTTTTTTGAATATGGTCAATTAACTTTGCATGAATTAACTGAAAGAAGATAAGCCAAACGATATTTGATACCTGAACCAGAAGTTTGGTGTCTTATTAAAGGAGTAATGTAAGCTATGCATTTCTTTTAAAATAATAATATTCCTCATGGAATGATTACTACTAAGACAATCTATTTTGATGAGGAGTATCTTCTATATAGAGTTTATGATTAAGAATTAATTGGTGGTAGATGGGGCAATTTCATTAAATATTAGTAAACGAAAGATCCTGAAATTTAAGTATTTTTGGCTCCAGAAACCAAACCATTTATTAATTCAGAAGCTAGTCTATTAGAAACAGCATAAATTAACCCATTTAAAGTAGATGTATTTGCTTTTGGGTAATTATAATATATTATATAGAATTGTACTTCTTTAATGTCTTACATTGTTTTAAGCTTTCGAAAATCCTTTGAAATGGTTAGATTAATTCTACTCCAAGAATTTAATGACCTTCATTACTTAATGCATTTAACCTGATCCCAATAAACGTTAAGATTGGATTGGACTATATCAATTACCTCTAGAGCCAAGCCAAGATCAAAAAATAAATGAACGAAATTCTTTGATTCAATCTCATTTTGAGAATAGGGGCTAAAAAACATTTAGATGAATTATATTAAATTATTATGAGTAGACACAAAACTCAATTCAAGACAATCAAAAAGAGGACTAATAAGACATCTGATTTAACAGAGAAGTTCAAAAAAAATCTACAGTAACAACTAGATTCAGATGATGATGATGGAGACTAATAAAATGAATAGAAATCTAAACATGAAAGTGTATATAATTTTCCTAATCCACTTTATAGTTAGTTAATGAATATTTGGCATTTACTCAATTAGAATAAGCACTAACTACAGGATTACGAGCTGCTATTTCAGGTGATTTAGTTCCTAAAAATCCATGGTGTGAAGTTTCAAGGACATTAGGAGTATAAAATTTAAAAACTGATATTTATACAACATTTGAAAAATTAGCAAAGAATTTTAGAAAGACTCCTTGTATAGAAACTAGAAAATATAATATTTACAAAATTAGTTATAGTTTTAAATAAAAGACAAGAATAATTAATTCTTAGAATGAATTAGAAGAAGTATTTGAAGAATAAAAATTTGAAGTATATGGATATGAGAGAATGCTTGAATATGTATTCCTGCCTAATTTAAAAGAATTTTATTTTGCAATATAAAATATTTTACCATCATTTATTAAGGAATATCCTTAAGGTAGAATCTAAGTAGTAAATTCATTATCTGGAGGATATATCATTAAATCTGGTTTAATTACTTATCCAAAAGCTCATCCAAAAGATTTGGAAATAAATTGTGAATGTTTTGTATAAGCAAGTTCAGATGATATTGCTTTTGATATGTTTGCCAATTTTGTTTTTGAAGATTGTTAAAGTATTAATAATAAATAAGATCTAAATCTTATTAAAGTGTTTTTAATCTATTATTTTGATTAAGAGAAAAAAGAATAAAAAAAAATTACATGGAAAATGAAAAATATTAGTAATACAAATAAAAATAAATTTCTTAATGATATAAAAGAATATACTAAAAATAGAAGTAGTATTTATTGGAAAGGATATTGTAGAGTAAAGGGATTTGAAAATCTTGACCTTATGGAAGGTATAGATGACAACAATCCAGAAGGATTTTAATATATTGAAGTTTATAAAATCTATAATCTTCATTTATTTAAAAATGATGGTCAATAAGTTTAAAAAATTTCTTATTAGAATTAACCATTAGGATCATTACTTAAAGGAGTATTCTTTGATGAAGGTTAAGCTCAAATTTATGCTTCATATTTTTATAAAGAAAATGAAACTTTTAATAAGAGTGTGTATTATAAAGATTTTGTAAAGAATCATTTAATGTTAGTATTAAAAAAATGGGAAGAATAAAATATTGGAGCATCTGCTTGGGAATTATTTTATTTAGCATTATATATTGAGAATGCTGATTAAAGAAGAGATCTATTAGATTCAATCATTTAAATTATTAGTAGTGATTATTCATCTTTAATTTAATTAACAAAATTAAATAACATTCTTTAAATGTTAATGGAAGAATATGATAGAAAATAATAGGCAATATTAAGACCAATTATAACATCTACTTACAATGTTTATAGATAAGAATTAATGGTTACATTTGGAAGATCATCTGGAAGTGATATTATTAGATATAGAGAATTTTTATTTCGTTTATTAAGAGAAATGGAAGATAGATAAGGTGGATTCTTAATTGAAGAAAATTCATATCAAGTTTTAAAGGCTATGGTGAAAGTTACCAAATTTATAGGTATAGGTAATTTATAAAGAGTTGGAGCTATTACTGTTAGTTTATCATTATATATATTTGATTCTCTTAAATAGAATAAATTAATTTCAGAAAATTCTGGTTATTATACATATGAAGAATTTCAATCATTAAAAGCACCTAAAAAAATGTTACATGTTAGTACTGAAATTTAAGCAAAAAAAATAGATAAAGAATTTAAATTCAAAAAAGAAGCTGATATTGAAGATGTCATTATATTATAGTTCTTAAATGAATATGATCTTTTTGATAATTTGTATTATATTTTAAGGGATATCTTTTTTGGCAAATAATTACCTAATGCTTTACCTACTGCATAATTTAAAGTTGAAACAAAAGCTATTAAATATTAATTATTCGAAATTGAAAGAAAAGAAGTTTATGATTAAATGATTAATTAATTAAGTGAAGATAAGAGAATTAATTATGGAAATGATCCAAGTATGGAATTATACAATTTTATAACTGAAGATATGGATGATTTGGATCTAAAACCTATTATTGGATGGAAATAATGCTTATATTATGCAGCTGTCTTTGAAATATCAGGACTTAAAGCTTATTTAGATGAATTCCCATGGAGGAAAGCATTAAAAAGACCTATTCCTGAAGCTTATAAAGTTATGCCAATTTTAGCAGTTTCAGGAACTTATCTATTTCATGATGCTGATGTCATCAATCGAACTTATGGTGAATGGAGCTTACATTGGGATTGGATTATTAAAGGTGCATCCTATCCTCATGCTTAATAAATCTTTATAGATACTATTCTCAAATATGTTTCATGGTTAGAAGTATCAACAGAAATGATGGTTATGGGATTCTTTACTAAAAAAAATAGATTTGAACCTTTTTTAACTATTGAAGAGATATTAAAAGCAGAAGATCTTTCAGAAATTAGACAAAGATTATTAAGTAAATTTACAGAAGGTAAGGCAGTATATTTTAAAACTATTTTTAAAGTAGAAACAAGATTTAAAAATGTTAATTTTATTATCAATTTACATTATATTGATTAAAGTGGATCAAATTTATAAAGTTTATTACAAGAAGATATTTGTGAAAATTATTTTAGAGTATTCTTTGATTTAAGTGAATTTAAATTATGGAATAGACTTTATCCTTATTCTAATAATAGAGCTCTTAAATTATTAACTTAATAATAATAAAATATATTTTATACTGGAAGTCTTAATGATGCTATTAAATTAGAATTAATCAAATTTTTTGTCACAGAAAGTGAAGAAATATTTTTGACTATGTGTAGAATTCTATTCTCATATTCTGAATCCTTTTATAATTACTCAAAAGAAGCAGAGACTTTCCACTTTCTTTTTAAATATCTAGATGAAATCAAAAACAAAGAACGATCCAAGATCACTTCTGCTAATGATATTAAAGATTATTATTCAGAATGGTAGAAAGGTTTATAAGATGATTTAATTGCTTATGATAATATTTACTTTGATTCTATAGGAGCTACAGTAATGAATTATCTACAGCATGGTACTTAAGCATTCGATGGTAATTAGACAGATTTTGATGGTTATGCAAACAAAATGATGAAATTATACGATATGTGTTAAATTATATCAGATTCAGTTGTGCTAACCTATAGATAACTATTATTAGAAGATTATGGATACACTTTACTATGGCTTCCAAAATAAAGATGAATAATTAAGAGATATCTTATTAAAATTATATATTTTCTTTCTTTTTTTCTTAATTATCTAAACTTATTTTTTTTAAACTAATTTAAATTATAAACAAATTTACTTCCAAATTGTATATAAAATATAAGAATCAAGATAAAAAATATACTCGTATATATTCTTTTTGACCCTTATATATATTTAGAAAATGGTATTACATTGAATTTATTTACATCTAATATTATGTTAATTATGATTGACAAAGTTAATAGAGTTAATTTTATTAATCTATAAATAATTTCAATGTTCTTTATTAATTAAAATTTATTTTATTCTAAATTAATCTTGTTTAACTCAGTTTTGAATCTATTTATTGATAGAGTTTTATTTTTAATTAAAATTAACTATCAATTCATATCTATCATTTACAAACTAAAGAAATAAAATTTAGGTCTCTTTGAAAGAAAAGAAATAAAAATAATTACAAGAAATTAGATATATATTTTGGATAAAATATAAATTTACAATAATATTTTAGATGCATGATGAATCACTAAAAATAAGAGAAAAAACAAAAAAATCAGTATTTTATATGTGAAGAAATAATAATCTAATTTATTTTAATATTAAGACCTTATATAAATAAACACTTATTGTTAAAAATATATTCGATTTGTCCTAATTTTCGATTAAAATGTATGATCACTTAACAAATAGCAATTATTTCATAGTCTATAAGAAAAACATTAAAATCACTTAATTTAGGAATAATGATTAATAAGATTCATGATTAAACTAAAGATTTGATATTTCTGATCATGTTTTTCAATATATCTTTTACTTCTGGGAATAGTTCTGATGTGTCTACAATTTCATCATCTTGTTTTATCATTTATTGATTTTCTTTAACTAGACTCTCAAAATCCCTTATAAGTTTGATAAAATTATTACTTTCCCATAATTTAAGTCCACCTATATCTCAAATATTTATAGTAACGATTTTTTACAGTGCTTAATGACTTCATAGGAAAGTACGAGGATATGACTTTGAATTTAGGTCCTAATTTTATAACCGAGGAGAGTATTAAGCGATCTTCACTAAGAGTAAATGTTTCAGACAGCGGAATTCGACGTCTTTGGTAAGCAACAGTACGCTTTGATCCTGTGAATAGTCTTTTACGTTTGATTTTTTTCTTAATTGTTTAATTTCCTGATGAATTTTTATAAAGGACTTAAGGTTTTGATTATTTCTCCATTTTAATAGTAGATCTTGTAGAATGAAGAACAGGTTGAGTAGTTTTTGTTTGCATTTAAACAAATGGGATGTCACTTTAGATAGACATTGATATTGAAATAACTAACAATTTAATTAATTTGCACATCTGTTTGTTTGAATTAAATATAAAGATATTAATAAATATCAATATATGATGACTTAATATAATTTATCATAATTATGATTTTGTCACTACTCTGTTTTATTGGATTTGTAGCAGGAGCCCCAGCTGAAGATTTAGTTGATGGATCTACATGGGCTAAGTTCAAAATCCCATATTCAGGAAAAATGTAAGGAATAAAACTTAATTCTTAGGTATTCTGGGTATTTGCCAATCGATGACGCTGGTAAAAAGCAATTCCATTATTTTGCTTTTCCAGCTTTTAGTTTAGCTGGACCATTATAGGCTACATTTCCACTTGTATTGTGGTTAAATGGAGGTCCTGGATGCTCATCTCTATATGGAGCCATGGTGGAAAATGGACCATTTACAGTAGAATTGGGTACAAATAATTTCAAATAAAATCTATTCACTTGGTTAAATTTTGTAAGAATGAATGTATATTTTGAAAGGCCAATATGTTTTATTTGGAAAGTCCAGCAGGAGTAGGATTTTCTTTTGGAAATACAACAACAGATGACAAGAGCACAGCAAAAGATAATTTAAAGGCAGTGCTTGAATTCTTTAAGAAATTCCCAGAATACAAAAGCATTGACTTTTATATTGCTGGAGAAAGTTGGGCTGGAATATATATACCAACATTAGCAAATGAGATTATTGATTATAATGCAAAAGCAGCAGCTGGTGATAAGATAAGATTAAAGGGTTTGATGATTGGTAATGGATGTACTGATCCAACAGAATGCACAGATTTAGGATTCAATTTCCCTATTCATTTTTACAAGTTCCTTCATAATCATGGATTCATTAGTGAAAAATTAAATGATAAGATCGTAGCAATGACAAGTAAATGTCATATGAAATCAAATCCAGAATGCATGGAAATCTATGGAGAAGTAATGGAATAAATTAATGGAGATGAGTAATATTATTCAAGTTATAATTATAGTGACTTCTATTTTAATCCATATAATGTATATGGAAAATGCTATCAATTACCATTTTATAATGAAAAGGGACAAATGGTGAAAGAGAAGAGATTCAAATTACATCCAATGAAAGAAGGAGTAGTTGGATAGGTCAATGAATGTTCTGAATCAGAAGCCTTATTCCTCTATCTCAATAATGCTGCTTTTAGAAAGGTTTTTTTATCCATATATATATATTCTAGGCTTTACATATAAGAGATGATGCAGGATATTGGAATGATTGCTCTTATATTGATTATAAGAAGGATCCAGGAGCCACTTATTATTTATATCCAAAACTACTCAAGAATGGAATTAGGATCTTGAAATTCAGTGGAGACGTTGATGCAATAGTACCAATCACTGGTACTTTGTATTGGATTGATAAATTGTAGAAGGAATTAAGTCTATAATAATTGTTATATTATAGATTTACCAACTATTGAAGAATGGAGACCTTGGTATAAACCAGGAGAAAAAGGATCAGAACAATAAAATGCTGGTAATGTATGGGAAATCGATGGCTTAACCTTTGTTTCTGTAAGAAATGCTGGACACATGGTTCCAATGGATCAACCTGAAGCTGCTAGCATAATGGCTAGTCATTTCATATTTGAGATGCCTTTACCATCTGATATACTGTGATGGATATATATATAATATGTTGCATTTATATAATTAATTAAATGGGTGCTTTGTGCCCTCGTTCAAGTATTGAGGTCATAAAAGTTGAGTAAAATCAGAATGAGATTATGATAGATCCTCAAGTTGAAATTGAAACTCTTATAAATCAAGAAACAAACTATAAACTTAGTTTAAGCCGTAACTTTTCCCTAAATAATCCTACACTCTAAACTTGTGATGAAGTAATATAATCAATTCTCTCTATCTCACTTTCTTTCATGGTGAAAGACTTTTCAGAGCAGATTAATTTCTTGAAATTCTAAATACATAAACAAATTCAAGAACTTATTAATCACTAAATTGATTTTCAAGATGAGTTACTAAAAATGCTTATTGATTATTATGAATTTCTTAGTTATGTTCAAGAGAACAGCGCCACTAAAGTAGTTACTTGGTGGAAAGAACCAAAAACTATAGTAGATCTTTAAAATGCAATTAAACATTGGTCTCAATAATTCTTTAAATTTGGAGGTCGTCTTAGAAGAGAAAAAGCATTCAGATAACTCAACTTTGAACCTAAAACCCCTGAACGATTTGTTAAAACGCGAGAATGGATCAAAAAATAAACAGAAGGTTAACAAGACTAAACTGAACCAAAATAATCATAAACAATAGAGCGTAATCTATAAATTGAAGATGGGTTTGAAGAATTATGATAGTATATTTGATTATTAAAATTAAAATGAACGCCAATAATATCTATGTACATATATATACTTAATAAAATACTTATTTTAGCCATCATTCGAAAGGGATAGTGAATAACATTAATATATCAAACTTAAATTTGTCATCCTAGAAAAAGATTGGCCTTACCCAAACTTTGAAATTATTGTAGCTTATAATGATCCTCTCATGTTTATAAATAAAGAATTGTAAGATAGGCATGGAGGTATTACGGATATCAGATTATATTTGGATGCTGAAAAGCAAAATCAGTAAATTATTAATTCCATTAGATTACAATACATATTCAATAAAAAAATTGGAGATGCTCTAGCAATCAAAGGATCAAATTCCCAAGAAACTGCTCCTATTGTTACTATCTATTACGATTTTAAAAATGCCATAAAGTCACCAGTTCAATTATTTTGATCATTATAAAATATTATAAGCATCAATATTAAAATAGATATTAATTCAAATCAATATCCTGGAGGGAATGGATTCTCTGATTATTGAGTATAATCATCAGCGAACTTATGGTTTACTTCTTTATGATGTTCTTCATCTTTTCTAATTGCTTTCACCACATCCAATAATGTTGCATTTTCTGATAGTTTCCAATAGTCTATTGAATTTTAATGTGCTGGTCTAGTTTTCCAAGAATGTATTGAACTACCTTCAATTTCTATTTCCTCAATCATATGAGTATAAGTCTTCACTGCTTCCTCCTCCAAATATCCAACTATTCTATGACATACTCTTGGTTGGATCATATAAGCGATTGAATACAATGCAACATACCATAATTAAGCTAAAATCACTCCTGTTCTAAAAATTAATGATGGTTTTTTAATTGTAAGAAAAGTCAATAAATGGACTCTCTCATTTTCTGCCTCCTCTAGTAATGTATGGATCCAACCCAAATCTCTTTTCATTCCTCTTAAGGATCTCAAATGTCTATGCATTCCTGCAACAAATCCTGGTACTCCTGCTACTGTCTCTAAAAATAGAACCCTATTTATCCATTTCTTTTCTGATATTATGTTGTCCTACCAAGGAAATACCTTCCTATATCCGCTTAGAACATCAAATCCTATTCTCATTGACTGAATGAATAAATGAGCAAATCTATCACCAAAAGTCAAAGGCTCTTTGTGATCGATTTTTACATTATTCATAGCCTCTTCATTCCAGATGGGATGAGGCATTGCATACATTACGTTCTTTTTTTCTTCACCTGGGGGCTTAGTTGAACAGAAGGTTTTCCAAAATTGTTTATTAATTCTTAAAATCATAATTAAAATTGTAAATACTGTTCAGAATTTATATATTGTGTAATAATGCGTAATAAAACATTCCATCATAATTAAAATTTAATTAATAATTGTACAATAAACAAATCGTAATAAATTAATAATACGGAATTATTTCTCTTATATTACATATTGATTAACAATACAAATTAATGAATTTCTGCTTTTTATTTCTGTTCTTTTAAATTTTAAGTGTTTTCTAAAATCTGTAAAATTTTAGATATAAAAGTCATAAAGAATATACCAACTATAAAACTCAGAATCCTTAACTAAATTATATATAATTAATATTATAAAATCAAAACTTTGATTTTAGCCACCATTAGTCATTCTGAGATTCTTATTTAAATTCAGAATTATCAGCTATTTTAGAAAATACCTTAGAATTTCGACTAAAATTTTTTATTCTAGTTAAGTTATATTCTATTATTCTTCTCTAATTTTTCCTAGTATTAAAATTCTAATATCATCTTCTTTTTTTATTAATCCTATCCTCTAACTCCTGAAAAAACTAAGCTTTCTTTGTAAAAACTGATTATGAAAATATAGAACTTGCAATTATTCTACTTATTTTTCTGTAGATGATTGTTCTGTTGAATATAAAGGCGATCATAAAATGCTAAATCATTAATTATTCTCTCTTTATCATCATTAAATCTTATATAATAGTGTTAATAATGTTAATATTTTCTTCACTTCTAGTAGGTAATCCACAATAAGAATAATTTTGATAAAATGTATTGCCATAAAATTCTGCTCAACTCAAAACTCTGTTGAGCTTTTAGTCTTCTTATTCTGCTTTAAATTAGGCATATCTAAGAATATAATTTAGTAGATTTAAAGGCACGTATGAGAGCTTGGTATCTTAAATATATTTTATATAAACTATTCATATGAATGAGAAGAAAAATGTTTGAAAAGAGAATACTTACCATAAATAAATTTACCTTTTTTTTTGTTATTCATCATCATCACTCACTCATTTATGTTTCTTTTTGGATTTTTCTCTCTTTTTATTCTTCTTAAATTCACTCTCATCTCTCTTCTTATGTTTTTTGGCACTCTTGGATCGAGATCTAGGCTTTTTGGAAGATTTCCCTTCATCTTTATATATATTTAGATATAATTAATTACCTTTTTTAATTTTGCGTCTTTTATCTTCTTCCTCTTTTTCTACTTAATCTTCTTTAGTCTTCTTCAATAATTCTTCACTTCTTGATCTTCTCAATTCTCCCAATCCACCACCAAGATAACGAGGTCTCCATTTAAGAATTGTTCTACCTCTTTCGATATCAACAATCACTTTACGACCATCAATACGCTTATCAACTGCATATTTATAAGCTGATTTAACACTGTTCTTGCTCTCATACTCTTTTAATTTATGATCACCCCCTTACCAATGAATGCATAGCCTCTAGGTTTATCATGAGTTGAATCTCGCACAATTCTTACAGATTTTATTGGACCGTATTCTTCGAATTCTCTGCGTAATTTTTTATCAGTTGTAGCGAAATTTAATCTCCCAACAAATAATGTTTTATAAGGATCCGAAGTAATATTGGAATCTTCAAAAGGATTCCATGTTTGCAATCTTTTCTTAACTTCTTCACTATGTTATCTTTTCTTCTCTTATTTCTTCAAAATCTTAGGTGGTAATCTTGATGGCTTTACAATATCTATATATTTTATGATTCCAAATACCTTTTTCTCTTTCTTCTCTTTCCATCTGCTCATATTCATCTTCAAATTTATCGAACATCCACTCTGCTTTTCTTCCAATACCCAAAATAGGATCATATGGACGACATTTTGGTTTTAATTAGGATTTGATATGAGCAATTTAAGGAATTACAAAGATTGGTTACATCTAAAAATTAAACATTAATAGGTACATCTGGGGGAAAATCAGGTTTGCGAATATTAGCTGCTTATTAAACTTAAAGAGGGTTGTTCATAGCATGAGCCAGTGGCATCATAGGAGTTGGTGCCTAATAATACATAAATTTAATTATTTAAATTATGTAATTGGAATTGTTACTATAAGATGCAAATCATTAATTATAAAGAATTGGAAATAATTGGTTGCATATTTGGTTGTTGGGATGAAGTTACTTTTATGTAATGTTATTTACGAATATAATTTAGTAATGAATTTCTTTTATATAATCGGATGATGCAGAATAGCTAAAGCCTAAATTTACAATTTAAATATTTATTTTTATTTGATGATGAATGTGATTTATAGAATAGATAAGTAAATTGAATAGTAATTCTTTATATCAATTTATTGAATATACTATTTTTAAATTACTTGAGAATTAAGATAAGAATATTTTATTAAACATTTATATTTATATTAATTAAATGATAAGAGAGAAGAGGGAATTATTCAGAGTCTAAATCAGAAAAGAAAAAAATGAAGAGATATTCACAAAAAAAAGAACTAGCATTATTTAATCAATCCCCTTGGATTTTCCTAAACTAGATTATGATCAATTGATTTCTAAATAAAATATTCCTCAATGTTTAGAAAACTTAAATGATTTTTTATCTTCCAAGAAAGATATTTGTCCTTAAATTATCACTGCTCTAATGTATATTTTTTTAATAAAATAGACCTGGTGCCTAAATTGCCTTTGATTTATTATAATATTTCCCATAAGAATGTTCTAAACTTTTAACTAATTTCACATACCACATGAAAAGAGAATAGATGTTATAATTACTAAGTTAAAGTTAAATAGTTAATTTGAATAATCTCTTGAATGGCAGTTCAGATGAATTAAAAGAAAATGTAACAATATTGTTCTTAAACTAAATAGTTGACTAAAATCATATTCAATTTTATAGTTGAATTAAATTCAGATGAAGCTTTAAAGTTAGCTTAAAGTTTATAATTATTAACTAATATCTACTATAGTTACACAACTCATGGATGTCATGAAGAATTAAGTATGAATTATCTCAAAATTATTGCTCATCTATTTTTTAATAATTACAAAGAACAAAATATGGAATAAATATTAGAAATAATAGATAATATCTCTTAATCAACTGTAGATGATGATCTTAAATTATAATCTTTTAAGACTATGAGAGCAGTTATAGGATCAAATTATATCAATTAATTTGAAGTTATTAATCAATTTAATAAATATTTAATTATTGATGATGCTTTATCTGCATTCAATAATATGATTCAACATTAGGAATCTACCAAATTAGGTATTTAAGCATTAAAAATGTTAAATGTAATAAACGAAAAGAATAAATAAATGATGAAAGTAAAGCTTATATCATATTAAGCTTCTTTTAGAAAAATATCATCTATTGACTTTTTATTCTAATGCCCTTTCAAGTAATCTTAGTCAGGATTTAACAATAATTAAATTAATCTATCAAGGATTTTTATAAATTATTGAGGATGATAATAATTTTGCATCAAATGAATAAGATTTATGTTTTGAGAAAATTGTAAGACAAGTTTAAATAGCCAATAAAAATAATTATGTAATCTATCTACTTATTTTAGGAATTTCCACCTAATACTTGTATTTTGATTCTTTAATTATTAAAATCTAGATACAAAGAATAAACAATCATTGAATTTCCAATTTTCAAATTGATCAGCGATTTCTATTAAAATGATAAATATTTTATTAAAATTGATGATTATTTGTTTATTGCATTTACAGTTCTAGAAACTGGAGAAAGTATCTGAAATTTTGATTAATTAGCAATTTATCCTGAAAGATATGTTGGAGAATTCTTGAAATATTAAGGTGAACCCATTATATAAGATATTTAAAAAAATACAAGTGATTACTCACATATGTAGATAATTGATTAAATCATTAAAATGGCAGAGTATGATGGAGAATTAGATTTTTTATGATTGATTTTATTATTATTTAATATTATTGATATAAATTATAATTAATTTATAATTTAATAGAAATACAAGTATTTATAATAATCTATTTACATAAGAATTATATGATTAAATTAAATAATGAACAATTTCTTACTTAAATTAAGTTGTAAGGTGCATTAAGAAAATAAAATAATAGGTATATGTTAAAATAGTTCATGCTTAAAAGGGGCACTTTATTGTATTGATTGTTTGACATTAGATCATTCAGATCATATATAATAAACAACCAATGTTAGTGATCTTGAAAATAGGCTAGAAGAATTTATCTTGTCAATATTAATTGATAGCAGAATTAGAGGAAGTTTAAACTCTAATTTTTAAATCTAAGAATTATTTAAAGATATCAAAATGTAAACATAATAATTAGACCATTAATTTTGTGAATCAATAAGTTTAAACAATCCTAATAATAACATAGAGTAAAATGAATTAATAGTTCATTAAGAAAAAGATAAATGTTTTTCAAATGAAGAAATAGTTGATTTCTAATAGAAAATATAATGTGTAAAATGTAAAAATAGTTTAGAATAAAGTGAAATAAAAAATGATGTTGAATCTAATATTTGTAAAAGTTGTTTAGGTTTAAAATGTTCAAAATGTTAATAATTCTTTAATTATTCTTTATAGAATATTGAAAATGTGTTATATTGTAAAGAATGTATAAAATGTCATGAATGTAATAAATACAAACCAAGAGAAATGTCTGGAGCCTTTTTTTATCATGAAGATTGTTTGAAGATATCATAAGATTCAATACTTAAAAAAGAAATGATTGCTTATATTAAGAAATCCTTTGGAACAAAATAAAAAAAAGGTGATCAAAACAATTCAATTATTAATTTTTAATCTGAGCCATATCCATTTCTAAATATAAAAGATTATTTGGGATATGTGATTGGTTATAATCATCCACTTATTAAGAGTAATACAAAAAATGATCCTAAAACATTTAAAATAACTTAAGAATGGGCTGATAACTATTTAAATGAAGATTTAGATTAATTTGAAAAACAGTTATATGAATTTTATTTAAGATAAAATAAAAAGCCATAGGACATTCCTGAAAACATGAGAATGTTACTGTTGTTTGTTCTATTCATTTTTAAGGATTTCAATACTATTATTCTCAATTTAGCTCATTAAAAAAATTATAACAATCTCTACGTTGAAATTACTAAAATACAATATCCAAAATAAGAAGGTATAGGACTTCTAGAAGCAAGAGTTGAAAAGGCATAAGATTTCTTTAATGATCGTTTTCATAAAGCAGATGGAAGTGATAGACAAAAAGATTAAAAAATTTAGATTAAAAAATTCTTACCTACCTTTAAAAGAAATTGATAATTATTTTATTAATACAAATTGATATCAACATCAGATAATTTATTTATTTTGTCATCTTATAAATGTTCGATTTTACACCCTTGTTAGAGTGAAAAATTATTTTAAATTTTTTTTCTAACTTACTATCATTTGGACAATATTATGAAACACTTTTTGCTCATAATATGATAGAATAAATATTAATTGTGGTTTAAAGATTAAATTAAATAAATTTATATTTTTGGGGTGAGGATTAATCAACTATAATAATTAAAATTCTTGTAGACTGAATTTTAAGATTGTATTAAAAAAAATTATGAAATAAATTATTGTATATCTCTATTCTTTTTTCATTTAATTTATAGTTTTATTTGAATATTTATTAATTTTTAACAAAATATGGATGAGTTAATTTTTTTCATTAGTTTTTTAATGAGAGTAAAAATAATACCTATTTGTATGTTCATCATAATTATTGATAAATTTTGCCTCTCATTTGAGAATATTATTTAGAATATTGAAGATAATTTATTCCTTCAGAAAAAAGAAACTATATAGAATTTTTGAAGATAATGAGATCCTTGATTTAATTATACATTCAAATAAATGTTATTAATTTGCATACTTATTTATAACATATAGTTGTACTTTTCTTCTCTAAATATTTAAAACACATTTGATAGGAATTTAATTAAAATATAATTTAATAAAATAGATAATTATAATTATTTTCTAAATATATATAATAGATATTTGATTGATTATTAACAATACATCAATTTTATTTATTTGCATGTGGATGTGGATCTTTTATATTTATAAAAAGTACTTTATATCAATGGATGATTAGCAGCCTATGAAATATCAAATCTTTATTTAGGATCAATCACTAATATGGAATTAAGAAAATCTTAGGCTGCCTCTGTGATTTTTTATGGACCATTATCATATTATATTGATTAATTTTTTCTATGAAATTAAAACATTTGTTCTAGTTCTTTCGGATTTTTAGCATTGAATGGTACCTTTCCTAATTATTTCATAATTTCATACCAAATAGCATTTCATAAAATACAATACCAAGTGCCCATAAATCTGTTTTTGAAGAATATTAATAATGAGAATATATTTCTGGAGCCATATATAATGGAGTTCCTATTTATAAAATATCTCTACATATATTATTTATATACTTTGTTTGAGGTTGATTCAAGTCTATTGCAAATCCAAAATCTGCTAATTTAGGTATTTAATTTGAAACTAAAATATTTTATGTCTTAATATCTCTATGTACAATATTTCTCTCCTTTAAATAAAGTAATGCTTTAATAAGATGTTTTAATATCTTTACTGCATTATGTTCTGGTAAATATCCTTTTTTTTCTATTATTGATTGCAAATCACCTAAAATCTACAGACTAATTACCATCAGAACAAAATTCAGTTATAATATAGATATTATTCATTGTTTCAAGATAATTGTATAATTTAAGCAAACATTTATTATCTACTGACTTTAGGATATTTATCTCATTAACTAATAAACTTCGAAAAATTTAATTGTTTTAAATGCTTTTCCTATCAATAATCTTGATAGCCACTATTTCATTTGTATTTTAATCTTGACCTTTGTACACTGAACTGAATTCTCCAGTTCCAATTACATCATTTAAATTATAAACATATTAGCCAATTTCTTTCTAAAAATTAATATATTAATACTAATATGCTTGGAGAATTTTAGGATTACTTATTCTCAAACTTTATCTTACCATAAGGACTAGTTGATGAACCCTCTATTTTTTTTATGTTTTAAGGCTGTTAATTTAATTTTTATTATTACATTTTATTATTAATAATATTGTAATCAAATTTATATATATATTTAAATTAAAATTAAGACTAAATTAACATGATTAATTATGATTTGATTGAAGGAAATTAGAATGATATTAATTAACATTAAAAAGTGTTATTGTTACATATAAATTATTGACAATTATCAATCTCTTTTATAGGTAGGTAGGTATTTTTTAAACTAACTTTTTAAATCTTTTTGTCTAACACTTCCATCTGCTTTATGAAAATGATCATTAAAGAATTCTAAAATCATATCAACTTATCTCTTTAGAATATCTATACCTTATAGTGGATATTTAAATTTTTCAATTGCAACGTAAAGATGGTTATAATTTTATTAATTAGCTAGATTGAGAATAGTATTGAAATCTTTAAAAATGAATAGAACAAACAACAGTAACATTCTCATGTTTTCAGGAATGTCCTATGGCTTTTTATTTTTTCTACAATAAAATTCATATAACTCCTTTTCAAATTAATCTAAATCTTCATTTAAATAGTTATCAGCCTATTCTTAAGTTATTTTAAATGTTTTAGGATCAATTGGAATATTACTCTTAATAAGTGGATGATTATAACCAATTACATATCTTAAATAATCTTTTATATTTAAACAAGGATACAGTTGAGATTAAAAAGTAATAATTGAATTGTTATTATCACCTTTTTTTTATTTTGTTCCAAAAGATTTCTTAATATAAGCAATCATTTCTTTTTTAAGTATTGAATCTTATGATATCTTTAAACAATCTTCATGATAAAAAAAGGATCCAGACATTTATCTTGGTTTTTATTTATTACATTCATGACATTTTATACATTCTTTACAATATATCTCATTTTCAATATTCTATAAAGAATAATTAAAGAATTATTAACATTTTGAACATTTTTAACCTAAACAACTTTTACAAATATTAGATTCAACATCATTTTTTATTTCACTTTATTCTAAACTATTTTTACATTTTACACATTCTATCTTCTATTATAAATCAACCATTTCTTCATTTGAATCCTATGTAGAAACACTAGATACACTATCTACTCTTTTTAATTTAGTATCAACAATCTCTGATTATATTTCAACACTCTGTAAACTTGGGTTTTTATTGAGCTCATTAATACCTTACTCTACTTATATATTTAATTCATCTGTATTTCCATCTATTCCACCTCTTACATTAATAATCTAATATTCATCTTCTACATCTAATTTTAATGTTGGACTTATAAAAGGTTAATAATTTGGAATAAGATTCTAATTGAAGATTTCTTCAATCAATTTATATTCAATTGAAACCCCTTTTTCAAACATGTATTTGGCTAAATAATTAGCCATTAACACTTGTCTTAGTCTTATTAAGATAGGATATTTTTGAGCAATTTAATCATAATTTTTTGCAAATTAAATTGCAAATTTATAAGCTCCACTATTTTCATCTTAAACTACTTCATCTTAAAGTTCTTGATTAACAATTCTTGCATCAACAGTTAATTAAATTTTCTCAATTTCTAATTTATGAATATGATTATGTTTATCTTCTACTATATTTAACTTCAATTTTCCAATTTTAAGAAATAGTCTAGCAAAATATTCTGGATCTAATTTATATAGTGGCTATATATCTAAATTTCCATAATCAAAAGGTCTAGTTTATAATGGCTCTCTTGACAAAACTTCTATTCCCAAACTCATTTATTTTAAAAGAAAATCAGCTTCATATAGTACTTCTCCTACATGTGTCCCTTCTAAATATTTTGGGAAATAGACTTTTTATTGATATTGACTATTCATTTCTTAATCATCTTCTTCTGGTTCTAATGAAAATGTCATATCAAATTGTTAATCTGCAAATTCTGGATCATAATAAACTTTTAAAAAGGTCATTAAATCTAATATCTAAATCTAAGTTTCAGCTTCTTCATTGAGAACAAAACTGAAATTATTTTCAGTTATTTTAACACCAACTATTTTATTCAAATTAGGATTTTCTAAGAAATTTTTTTAAGCCTTTTGTTAAAATTAATAAGTTGAAGAAATCAAATTAATAAATTTGTTAATTTCATCCTATCTAATTAAATAATGAGAATTAACTGACTCACATGGTCTGTAATATATGTAACTTTCTATAATTGCTTCCTATATTTTATTTTATAAAACAAGATCAATTGATTTTTTATATTATATTAATGGCCAATTTCTAAAAGATAAGTCTATTAATAATAATTAAGCTTAAGAATTAAGACTATCAAAATCTATATTTGGATATTCCTATTTCAAAAACCTCCTTAATTTCAAACAATTTTAATCATAATCAGCTAAAAATAAATAGTTAACTTATCCATCATCCAAACCATCTTTATATCCTAATACTTCTTCGGGTTTACAAATGTGAGAGTATCCAATTATACAATATTCTTAATCCTTCACATTTACAGGAAACCACTTTTTTTATTCTTCATTGTAACTTACATAATTATACTTTTTTCCTTCCAAATCCCTTAAGAATTATATCCATTCACAACTCTTGCGATTACAAAATTCTAATTCACTTTTTATAGCAAATATAGAAAATTGCTCTAATGTTGTAAATATATCATCAAGCTTCTCAGTAGCATAGGCTAGTTCTTCTTCATTTTTTTAAGGTATGTCATATATCCATACACCCTCTTTTATTGGATTTCCATTTTGATCAAAATGTTCTTAAAAAAACTTTCGTTCCTCTATGTAGTTAAGCTTTAACATATTTTATTTATTCTCATCGCTATTATGCTTCCTTTCATTCAATTTCAAAGCTTCATAAAAATTCTTTTTTTAACACTCCTTTATCAATTAAGTATATTATAACAACCTTCCTGTATTCATAAGAATAGACAGTAGTAAATATTAGCAGCCTATATTTAATTATTAAAAACTATTTTCTCCATATTATTCATTATAGTCATATTGAAGTACAATTTTAGCATTATTGATATCTTGAACTAATAATTCTTCGGCTTGATCCTTATTTATTCCATTCTTAAATTTTTCATAATCCTCATCACTTGCAATAATATGATTATATCCAATTAACCATTTGGTTCCTTATTCATTACAGAGTCTTGGAGATTCAATCAAACGACCATCACCACTCAATTATTTCTTTGCTAATTCTTAAAAGTATTACATTTAATATATTAATTGATATATTTTTTCCAAATCTTTATTTCCATTCTCTAATTCTATTAATTTGTAAATTCTATTAAATATTAATTTTCCAAATTCAAATAAATAAATGTAAAAAAAATTTGATTAAGCGGCAAAATATAAGATGTGCAATAATTAATTTAAAACTGTATAAAATTAATACTTAGTATATTTCATGAAAAAATCTCGTCTATTATTTTCTAATACCATTGATTGAAAGGTATACAATCTTTTTTAAACTTTTCGAAAAGATGATCAAAATTCATAGTATATATATGAGCTTATCCTAAGTCTAGTTTAACACATTGAGTAATCTAAAATTATTAAAAAAAATAACCAATTTAAAAAATTCATAATAAGGATCATATTACTTTTCTTTGCTAGTACTTAGAAGTACAAAGGATTTAATTTTTTCTCTTGATTATATGTCGCATTTCGTATTTGTTGGATTTATTATTGTTATAGAATTCCTAATGGATGATATACTAGGTTAAATTTTTTCCCATTTAAAATTAATTTAATTATGTGATATACAATTTGAATACTAACTTTCTTTTTGTTATGATTTTAGTTCAATTGATTCATCTTAACTATCATCTATAGAATTATTATTTTACTGTATTTTAGTAATAATACTTGAATTGGTTTGTACATTAGCCAATTACTCAGCCAAATTTTATATCAAAAATTACTAATCTTCATATTTCTTCTAGAGTTGTTCAAATTATAATTAAAGTTAGCCTTTTTCTCTAGAGAGTTGAAGAATCTGTTTATCTATTTCTTATTGTACACTCATTAATGTTTAAATCTAATCTCGATATTATTAATTCTGCTAATGAAGTTTTTTTCTCAATTCAGTCTCTACCTTTAAAATTTCTTTTTCAGATTTCAAAGATTTCTCTTCAAAGAATTGCAACTATTATTCTAATTATTAGCAGATATCAATCTATCTATTTAAATCGCTTTTTTGATCTTCAAGTTGATTTGTTTATTTTGAAATCTAAAAGTTAAGCATATCGATTTCAGCTTATTTTGATTTCAATTCAAAGCATATTTCACTCTTGTAGTTTTATATTTCCTCTAAATATAAATCTAAAGATATTTCTAAAAATTACAAAAAGAGTCAATGAGTTCATGACACATTTAATCAAGTTAGCCTTGGTCAAGTGTTGAATTTAAAAGGTCTTCACAATTTGTTAAAAATTTGATCGCTTATGAGTCTGTGAATAGATTCATTACTTAATGATAAAAGATAGTGAAAAAAATTAAGATGTATTAGATTCTGATATCACAATATAAATATATTTTTTTTTCATTTAATTATGTCTCTAGAGAAATGAGAAATTAAAATCTTCCAAAATTATAACATATGATTAAATAATTATATGTTAAAAATAAGAAAATCTCAAAGGCCCAATCTCTCTACTTGAGCTTAGATAAAATTTATGAATGCCTCATTAGTTTACTCTAATGTTTTTACTGGTGTTATTCTGAGCATATTCAAAAACTCTAATCTTAATTTTTTTAATTCAATTATGCTTAAAGCACGTTTTAAAACCAGTAATGCTTTTGTCCCTTAAAACTTAATTGTTCCATTTCCAATTTAAAGACTTTCAACTTATTTATTTATGATCTAATCTAAAATATCTTAAACTCTCTTTTCTTATTCATGTACAAAATTTCCTTCATTTTATTATTCCTATTTTATTTATTTATTATTACTTTTTTTGTAGCAATAGGATCCTTTGCAGTTTTTTCTGCATAAAAAAGCACTTCTGCCATCTCATCAAGGGGTGTTTTTTCTTGAAATCTAATTTCAAAATAAGGACATTCCCATCTATCTTTCTATTTAGGAATTTCCATCCTTTTATATAAATCAATTAATAGGTTATCATTAAATTTATTTTCACGATTTTCATTGTTCTTCTAACAAATCTCCAATGGTACATTTAAGTATAACTAACTATAATTATAATATACTAGACAATTAGTAGTTTTTGCAGCTCTTGCCAAACAATAAAGCTCATATCTGAATCCTTTAATATAATTTATAGAATCAAATATGACTAATTAACCAGCCTATATATATTTCTCAACATTAGATTTTAAAAACCCTCTTGTCATCTTTTCACTTGTATTATCTTTATATGCATCATCTTTTATTAAATGTAAATTCTCCTCATTAATAATAATAGATTCCTTATTCATCTTTTCTTTAATGAATTTTTGTATTTCTATTGCTCTTTATGTTTTACCACTTGCTGGAGGGCCACAAATTAATAATAAAGGCATGAAAGAATTAAAATATTATTTAAATTTATTATAAAAATTTATACCAATTCTTTTAATTAAATTATAGATGTTGAGAAAATTTAAAGGGATTTAGTTATATGATATTGTGATTATATCAGTTTAAGTTTAAATATGATTTAATCAAATGCAAGTTGCAAAACTTATATTTAAATAGAATTTTCTGTGTCAAGGGATGAAAAAAAAAAGACTTTTACTCATTAAAAATCATATTGTCTTTGATTAACTTCTTTACAGTTGCATTCTAATGAAGATACTTCTAATATAATTTTTTTAATAGATTTTAAGGATGATTACTTATTTTTATAGCTGAACTATTGCTTTAAGATTTATGAGTAATTAATAATTCAATTAGAATTTACTTTAATATTAATTAAGAGAGCTTGGTAGTACAATAATACTTTGCATTTGTTGATCTTGGATTAAAAATAGTTATTTGAAATATATAAAGATTAAAAAAATGTATTTAATAATAAAGAACTATTTTGGAATTATTTCAACCTTCTTAGAAACATGAAAAATCAGAAAAGTTAACATAGGATTTAGATAAATAATTAATTAATTAATGAGAATAATTGGAAAATTTAAAATCATTTGCTGATATTTTTTTAAGGTTGTAGATAAGGAAATAATTTAGTTAACATATTTGATCGTTTTGTTTTTTACTAAATTTAAGGCTACTCATGAGTACTATGAAATGTTGTTAATCTATCTCCTTATTTAGACATAAAATCACAAAGTGTTTATTATGTGCTCTTCTAATGAAGAGAATTCTAAAAACTCTATTGTTATATTGAATTTTAGGTTTTAGCCTTGTTTGAAACATAAGAATTAATGATACTGAATGTTTGTTTATTTTATAATGCTTTAATTAGGTTTTTCTTCTTCCTTGACATAATTTTAATCTAAAATTTTTTCTCTTCAAAATTAACTCTTCTTTAATATGCTCTTAATGAATCTAAGCAAGGCGATCCATCAATTTAACTCTCTGATTCTGATTATGAAACCAATTTTTCATTAATTTATTATTAAAATCTAATTAATTTTTCTTTTGAAAGTAGCATACTTCCTTTTGGAATTTAAAAGCAAGTTTATCTTTTAACAGCTGTTTTCTTCATCATTATTAATTTAACAATTTTTCTAATTAAACTATGTTCCAAAGGAAAAATAAGTCCTTCATTATATTCTTTAATTTCTGTTTAAGCTCTTTTGTGTCTCATTTTAATAACAGGATCTAATGGCTAAGTTTTACTTCTGGTTTTTTTAACTTTATTATTCTTTTTCCCCAAAAACTCTATATAGTAAAATGAACTTACTGTATTACATTTTCATTCTTTGAATTTTCTTTTTCTTCGCTTTTACTGCCATAAGATATTAATATTTAATAACTGATTTTGGAGCTTTGTTATTGAGGCGCTTTTATTTTTCACTAATTAATTCATAATTACTCCATCTCCTTTGCAACTTATTAGCAATAATGGTGTTTTTTAATTATAGGCTAGTCATTGATTTTTAACTCCTTGAAAAAAATTCTAAAATTGGCTTAGAAGAAGCAAGACGAATAGGACTTCTTTCGCTAGGTAACTCTAATTGTATTTAATTTTTTAATGGAGAATTGTGAGTTTCTTAAAAAGTGCGTGGATGAATTTCGAATTTGAAGCTTTTAGATTTACATATTTTTCTATTTTTTGTTTCTTTTGTATCATATGATGACTTTAACAATATCTTTTATTTTTTAACTAATCTTTCTAACTTATTAGCTGTAATATGATTTCCAAATACAACATTTTTGTGAATCATTTAATTAGCAAATTTATTCACAATATTTTGTTAGTAATTATTATTTTTTTCTTTTGATATTATCAAAAGGCGATATATAATATAGATAAAATAATCAATCCACACTTCTTCTAATTCATAATTTAGATTTCACTTAAAACTCAAAAATCATTTTGATTTTTTAGTTTTTTATAATCCTATTTTTGGAGTCTTAGATCATGAAAATGTCTGGATTTATTAATAGTAAAATAATTTAAACATATTTATGATTATAGATCTCAGTAGAGTATTTATATCTTATAACAAAGTTGATTTAATTTTAGTGATACCTTCTAATTCATTCTGATTTTTAAGCAAGCGGGTTAAATTATCCTTTTTAGTAAATCAAAAATTTGAATAAATCTGTATATATAGGTTTGTATATATAGGTTTGATAAATGTGTGAATCATTCAAAATATGAGGATTGATGATCAATATTTTCAATATGACATAAATTCTAATAATTTAGGCAACTCATTATAAAATCTTACAATTTTACAAACTTTATATATTATTCTTTTCATTTAGTAATATTTATGCACAATAAACTAATAACTAAATGTTCTTAAATAAATTAATTTTAGAATAATTAACCCAGCATACTGATCAATGACTTTAAGAATATGTTGATTTTCCAAAATAATCTCTTTTTATGGAGAAAGATGTAATTTAGTTATGCTTTATAGTTTTTCAACTAAAATTCTTATAAAAATAAGTCGCTGTATACATCAACTTTACTTATTAATGCTTCACTAACTTCTATATTTATTATCTTTATTTTTATCTAATTATTTTAATTAAATTCTTTATAAGAATTTTCTTTTGTTTTATCATTTACCTTTTTTAATTTACAAATATTTATATCATCTCTAATTTTTATATTACCTTAACTGTTTTGAATATAAATTTATTATAATCCCTTGTTAATTTAACAGTATATTAATTTCAAAATAGTTTAAGAAATTCTAAAATCATAAGATTTAAATTTTCAATTAGAATCTAATAATATATATGAATTCTAAATAGCTTCTATAATTTAAGAAATATATAATGTTAAAGAAAATTAATATATTTGAAAGCAGGAACTTACCATATACAATTTGACTTATAAATAATATAATTAATGTAATAAAACGAAGATATTAACAAAGTGTACACTTTGGAGAAAACTTTAGGAGAGTATTAAATTAATATAAGTTAAGGGGAGCCTTTGGAGTTGTGAAAAGAGCAGTTAAAAAGAGTTCAGGTGAACATTTTGCTGTAAAAATAATTAATAAGTATTTGATCCATATTGATTGAAGGGAAAATTTATCTAACGAAGACTTATTAGCTTTGTAAACAGAAGTGGAAATTCTTACTTAAGTATTATAAATAATTATTTAGATCGATCATCCTAATGTTGTGAAATTATATGAAATTTATGAAGATGACACATATTTTTATATGGTCTTAGAATTAATGACTGGTGGAGAAGTATTCAATAATCAATCATTATATTAAGCTATTTGAAAGAATAGTCGAGAAAGATCATTTTAGTGAAAAGGAAGCAGCAGCTACACTTAGACCAATTATTGATGCACTTGCATATTGTCATAAGATGGGAATTGTACATCGAGATCTCAAACCAGAAAATCTACTTTACTCAACTATGGAACCAGGAGCCTTATTAAAAGTAAGTGATTTTGGACTTGCTCGTTTTGTTGGTTCTGAAGAAGTAATGATGACGCAATGTGGTACTCCAGGTTATGTGGCTCCTGAAATTATTAATGGCAAAGGATATACTGAAGCCATTGATTTTTGGTCTGTTGGTGTTATTCTCTATATTATGTATAAATAACATTTATTTAAGGTTATGTGGATTCCCTCCTTTCTATGACGAAGATAATGATAAGCTCTTTTAAATGATTAAAACTGGTAACTTTGTTTTTCCTTCTCCATATTGGGATTAAATTAGCAATGAAGGTTAAATCTCAATATCCTATTTCTAGCAAAGGATTTGATTAAAGGTTTATTAACTATTGATCCAGCAAAAAGACTCACAACTGAGAAAATTCTCAAACATCCTTGGCTTGTCAATAACACACATAAATCTATTGTCAATCTATAAGCAAAATTAAAAGATTATAGAGCATCCAAAAAAATAAAAGTAAATCTTCCTTTCAACATAATAGAGAATTGCCAATGTTCTTACAATTGCTAGAGGATGGGGTAAAATGGCCTAAGTTAAGAAAAATTGATATCATTACAATAAATAATATTATATATTTATATCATTAGATCATAAACGCCCATATTTAGATATTTAAAACAATATGGTAAAACTTAAATTCACTTTACTTAAAATAGCAAAAATTATCTTTCTTCTTTGTTTTTCAAGCTCATTAAATAAAATAATAAAGTAACGTAGAAGTATCTCCATTAACAAAGATAATGACTTTTTAGTAGTTTTAATAGCAATTTATATTTAAATTAAAAATAGTGGAAAGTACTTAATGAATGTAGCACTTATTTACTTATAGTGCTCCTTAAATTTAATAATATTCATAATTGTGAGCTTTAAAATTTTAATTATCAAAATTGTATAATTCTTAATTAATTAAATAATACACTATTAATATTAGGTAATAAAATAAGTATCAAATGGATTACGAATAATTTTTTTTCTTATTCTAAATTATTATCTTTTTAATACTTAACTCAATTAATCAAAGCATATTTAATCATTTTCATATTCATCTAAATTTTAATCTAATGATGAAGCCAAGAATGTGCCATTTAAACTACTAACCAGTCACAACTTTGAAATCTAGAACATTTGATTTTGATTTATTTGAGTTAGAGAAGATCAATTTTTCAGTTAAAATGGAGCACATGGCTGAACAACTAAACAAATAATCAGAAATCACTACACCAACTTTTAAAACTAATATTAACTAAAATTAAGGTGCTGTGAAAGAAATTGGCAATTATATTCAACATATTAAATCCATTTCCCCAAAAAAACTTATTAAATCAAAAAGAAATTCGCATGTCCTAAGGAAAGCACCATTAAGGAAGCCAGAAATTTGATAAATATATGTGTATTAAATGTTGTCTTTTCTATTTAAAATAGCTTATAGAAGATTTGTTTATTATTTAGACTCAAAAAATATGGATGACTTTTATAGATATATATATATATATATAATTTATTATTGGTAAAATAGGTTGTGCTTTAGGTCTTAAAGTTGTTTTCGATCAAAACATTGATATTTTTATTAGGCAACAAAAATTCAAATTTTCAATTTTACATCTCCTTAAGTCCCAAATAGGATTATAATTTAAAGTGAAATTTTATATATCTTTTATTTAATTCTTTAAGTCTTACCATTCTCTCTAGCAAACCCAATCAATAATTATAATTAAAATTCCATATCCAATTTATTTATAGTTTAATACTTGATTATTAAAAATTCATAATTATAGTTCATTATTAATATTAAAAATTATAGAACGTCACTCATTTATCATTTGATTATTGAAAGTATTTTAGAATCGGGAATATTGATTAAAATGCTTGGATATTAATATCAAATGGAAATGAAAATCAGTTTCATATCAAAATATAGAACAAACCACTATACTTATTAATTAATTTTTATTTTAGCATTAAAATTTATAAATTAAAAATGGATAATTATTAATATTATGATGGAATGATTATTAACAAAAATAATTCATAAATTAGTTTTCATTTTTGACAAATATTTTGTATTTTGTTAAAAAGATAAAAATTTCTTTTAGTTTTAGTAAAGAACAGTAAACCATGTAAATTTATAGAATTCCCTACTATTTTTTATTTTATTCTAAATTATATAATGGAAGAAAAGGTTCAAAAATAATATATTGATTGTGTTAAAAAGCTGCAGAGATTTATCTAAAGTAGCGTTAATGACTAAATTAGACTATCCTGATAGAGTACCAGGGAAGGTGCAATAAAAATTGCAAGTTCTCCAATCGTCAATTGATAATCATAAGTAAGGGAAAGCGAAGTTATTGTTAGAAGAAGAGATATAATAATTAATAAATCCACCTATTCCTGTGAAAATTCGCATGTATATTGATATTGTGAACTCGTTTATATATTTTGAAGATGAAGTATAGGGACGTCTTGAAATGAAAAAAAAGTCTGGATGGTTTTGGAATGATAAAATTTAAAAATTAAATATGATGGATCATAAACTTCTGATATCTAGGAATGATCCAAAGAAGAAATAGAAATAATTAAAACTGTTAGATTTATCTTTAAAATGGTGTACTTTATTTTTATATTTATTAAGGTGTGAATCAATGAAAAATAAGTTTTGTTTCTAAATTTGAGGAAAAGAAAAATTCTTATTTGGAAGTGAAGATTTATAATAAGCAGAGAGATGGTTTGATTATTTAAGGTAATGTTGTGCTTTTATAGATGATGATTAATTAAAAAAAATAAAGTATGATTATAATATTATTAAATGAAGATAATAAAAATAATTTTTACGATAATCTGAAGATTTAAATCAATCACTTAATATTTATCCTTAAAAGCATTCAGAAATAATCTAATCTATGCCTTAGAACATAATTGATGAAACAGCAAAAACTCATCACAAAACCTAATCTTAAGTGTAAACAAAATATATGGATAATACACAAAAATAAAATGATTAATAATAATAATTAATAAAAAAGGATTAAAATTTTCTGTTATATCTATATAAAATGATAAAGAAAATAAATAAAATGTGATTTAACTTGAAAAAAAGGTTCCAACTCTTCTATAGAATATAATAAATTAAAAAGAGTTATTCTATATGGATAGATTAATGGATGATTCAGAATATTAATTGATAAGGTTTAAAAATAAATTGAGGTATTGATTCATCTAATAATACTAGAATATTGCAACATAAAACATAAAAAGAAAAAATAAAAGCTATTTTGAATATAAATAGTGATAACATCATTCCGATAGTATCAGCATTGGTTTGTCCAGATGTAATGAAGAATTGGAATACATAGATTGATTAGACAAATGTTTTAGATATAATGTTAAAAAATAATTCTATGATAATTTCTGAATTACGTAAAAAATACGGTCTACTTTATTTAAAACGTTCTTATACATATATTTAAGGTATGTTTTCAAAGATAAAGATAACTTTTTTATTATTGATAAGAGTTTATCTTATCAAAATAATTAATAGAATGGCTATCAATTTGAGGGATATATTTAATTGAGTATTATAGCTGTTATTCCATAATAAGATTAAGTTATGATAATTTTGGAAACAGAAACTAAAAATGGAGGATATGCAAATGATGCTTAATTGTCATTACATTATGTCTAAGAATTATAGAATTTAGAATATTATTTAATTTAAAAGTATTTTAAGATTCCAACTCCATAGATAGTTGAAGATGCTACAAAAGAACTTCTTAATATTGAGATAATAGAATAATATTAACCTTAAAGAGTAAATGAAGTCTAGATGAATTCATCTTTATCTGATGTGGATTGCAACTAATTTTAGTCTTAAATAGTATTAGAAGAGGAACCAGAGTTGATTAATAAAAATGATTATTTGTAATTATTAGAATTAGTAACTAAGAATACTGGAATAATATTTTGGTCAGCAATACATTATTATCAATTGTCACCATTAGAACCAGATAATATTTATTATAAAGAGACTGCAGAAAATAAAAATATCATATTATAAAGTGATTGGGAGATCTTAGAAAAAGGTGGTTTGAGATTTATAAATAAAAAGAAACTTGAAATTTAAAAAGAAGTTATAACATTTATGTTAAGGAAATTAGGATCTAATTTACTTATGGGTAAATCTTTAATTAGTATCTCATTGCCAGTTAACATTTTTGAAAAAAGATCTAATCTTGAAAGAGCTTGTTATAGTTTAGGCTATATTTGGTTATTAGAGAAGGCAGGTGAATTATAAGATCCACTTGAATAAATGAAATTGGTGGCATAATTTTCTCTTGCTTATAATATAATGTTTTTAAATATGGAGAAACCATTCAATCCTATATTAGGAGAAACCTTTTAAGGAATCATGAATGGAAATCTATTGTATTGTGAATAGATTTCTCATCATCCACCAGTATTAGGTTTGTATATTCTTGGAAGAAATTTTAAATTAACTGGTCATTTGGAATCTTAAGCAAATTTTAGTGCAAATTCAATTACAGGATAAAATTATGGATATTTGTAAGTTACATTTACAAATAAAACTACAATTATATTCAATGTAATGCCAGGAGTTATTTAAGGGATGACCATAGGACATAGATAATTTTATTATAATGGTGTTGGATGGATGGTTGATTTGGAGAATAAGCTTTTCTGTGATATTGTAGTTACTGCTTTTCCAGGAATGTTTAGTAAAAAAGTTATACCTTAAGATTATATGGAAGGATACATTATAAAGGGATCAGTTAAAGAAGTTAATAAATTCCATTAAGAAACATATCGTAAATATCAAGGAATCAAAACATTATCTTAATAAGATAGACTTTGTAGAATAAGTGGTAGATGGACAACTGGAATGATAATTGATGGAGTTGAAGTGTTGAATTGGTTCAAGCATTTTCCTTATAAATTAAAATATGAAGATTATCCTTTAGCATCTGATAGTAATTATAGAGAAGACATAATTGCAATAAAGACAGGGGATTTGAATTTAGCATAAGATAGGAAAGAGAAAATGGAAATTTAGTAAAGACATGATAAGAAGATAAGATAAAAGAATAAGTATTGATTGTATTATTAGTTTCTTAATATAATTTAAATAGAATCTATTTTTGATAGAAATATTTAATTGTTTTTATTTAAATAATTTTATAAATATTAAAATGTATAAATTTTATAAATTTATATTATTCATTAAGTAAAATAATATCTTCGTTCCATCCAAAAAGCAGCTCTTTTTGTATAAGGCATCATTTGCATTTATAAATGGTACTTAGATTATTAAAATAAATTACATTTTTTGCTTTACGATATTAATCTCTAACTTTATCATTGAGCATATCTAAATAAAGATCATATTGATTCTTTTTGTTAGACCAAGGAATAGCTTAATGATATAAGAGTTATTATACACAATCATTGTAACCTGAACGAATTCCAAAGAAGAGTGGAGTTCTTCCAAGCTAGATAATAGAATAATAAGTACAATATCACGACGATTTACATCAGCATGGTATTCCATAAGCAATTCTATCATTTCTACATGATTACGAATAACAGCATGATGAAGAGGAGTTAATTTGGATGAATCAAATTCATAAACTAAATATCTGTTCTCTTATAATTCTCTATGAGTTAATTCAAGCTTATTAGATTTTACTAAATCAAAAAATAATTTAGCTCTTTCATTAGCATATGCTCCTAATGGATAGATTCTATGTTTAATAAGATCTTCAAGATTAAGATTTAATTCATGTAATCTAAACAAAAACATCTTTATCATCTTTAATATTTTATGTCTTCTTAATTTTTTAAATTATTCTGAATTTCCATCTTAATTCTTTGGAAATATTTCTAATAAAGATTAATTTAAATGTAATTAGTTATGTTGATATTTTGGATTAATAGCTTTAGATTTAAAATCAACATAACATTTTCGATGATACTCTTATCTAGTGAGTTCATCAAATCTTTCAATCTCTTATCTCTATTTTATTAGTTCTTAAGCAGTATATTTTTCTGCTTCTTCAAGTTACTATTACTCTGAATTTAACAAATAAAATACTTAGAATAATTTCCTCATCTTTTAACATATTAAATAAAGCAATATTTATAGGATGATTCTATGCTCTGTCTAAATCAGTATATTGGATATCCTCTATATGCAATTCCTTAAAAATTAGATTTGGATCTCGTTTCTGAGATTTCAACACTTTTAAACTATCATCTTAATAATATTTAGAAAAGCGAACTCTATTCGCATTAGTCAATTCATAACGAGGATTCGAAAGTTTCCTAGGAGGTGAACGTAATGATTCATGTTATCTTGTAATACTCTTCATTCTAAGCATGTGTTCACTTAATCCCTTTATTATACGTAATGGCTGCTTAAAAATGAACTACCTCTCTTTATTTTCTTAAGCTTCATTTTATACTTTTTAAAGTGGTACTCCTGTTTTAGTCTTATCCAATATCATCATTTATTCACCATTGAATTTCTTAAGAAAATTGTTATAATTAGCAGCAGTTGCCATTTGTTTTATACGACTTGTTTAAACACGCTCTGTCACTGGTTGTTGTTATGCAAGTAATGATTTCTATTTTTCAAGCCATTTCATTCGTTTATGTTAAGGCATAGCAAGTAAGTCCACTGTCTTTTCTATACTTCGACTTGTATTCCAAGTATGTGGTACTTCAGATAAAGCTGTATGATTCTTTCGTAAAAGAGGTTATTAAATTAGCTGTTGAACTTGTACTAAACTCATTTATTTGCTTTTCCTGTTAGTCATTTAAGTCTTAGGAGTTGCAGTTTGCGGTTAAGAATTCTTCAATCTCTCAAAAGATTCGTGTGTCTTTGCTTAACGAGTAGTCTTTTCATTACTCTCAATTAAACTTGATAGTAGGCACCTATGTGTGGGTGCTTTCATTTTATAAAATAATTAACTCACTATTTTTTCATTGAAATCAATAATATATTTTCATTACCAACTAAATGTTCAAAAATTTTAATAACACTCAAAAAACAGTCTCAAATTCATAGGAATAATACTAATTTCAATAAATTTGATTTTTACAATTTTTATATGAATCAATCAATTGTAATTTTTATAGTCAACATCTTAATTTTAGTGACATCTGAATTTTACTTTAATTTTTTTAAAAACTCAATAATCTTTTTGTTGACATTTTAAATCTTATAGAAATTCTATTAGATAATTCAAATACTCTACATAATATTATTCAATTACCAATATCTTAAGAAAACATATTATTATCTCTAATATTTTAATTATCTTCAATCCTATATCAGAATAAATTAAATTAATAATTCTTAGATAATTAACAAACTATAAATACCCTAATTAATTTAAGTTTACTTCCTATCTTTTTGTTGACTCAAAATATTGTTTTAACCTTTTTTTTATATTCAAGTATTTAAGATTTGCAAACTCTAAATTTTTTTTACTAATATCATAAATTAATTAAATGTCTAAATAATAATAACTTATTTTAATTCTACTCTATTATAACCTCATTTAATAATTGATAATCTTTTATTATATAACCTACCTATCATTTTCTATTAAATTAAATACATATCAATGTTGGTTTCTCATTATATAACTAATTATTATTATTTAATATTTTGACTGTATCTTTATAGAAATTAAAATTAGTTTATAACAACAATATTCTAATAAACAAATATAATTATTATAAATAATAAATGTCATTTTACATAAAATTTAATTAAAAAAATAATAGAATAGATGATTAATTAATAATTCAAAAGTGAATCCTTTCAAAATTCCTAAACTATAAATATAGGCGAAAATGCAGTTATACCAGCACAAGGATAAACATCTTAAGATGTATCAAATTACATTGACTAAATAATTAATGCTAAATGATATACATATTAATTATTAGATTTTTTGCTTTCCCATTTAATATTTCCAATATCCATATCTACATATACAATTATTAGATCATCAAGTTCAAAAAAGAAAGAATTAGTTTGATCATTCAAATCAGGATTTAGATGTGAATTAGTTACTCCATAATTATTAATTAAATAAACCCTAAAGTTTAAGTTAATTAATTACCCATTTTTATTATCAGATTAAATACCAAAATTTGTTTTGTAGTTGTTTTGAATTAAATATTCTTTATGACAGATTCCAATCCAAATTAAATAAGCATTATCATTAATACCAAATGCAAATCTATATTATCCTTTTTTAGGAAGCATAGGTTCACATATTACCATACCTCGATCATCTTCATTTTAAGCAATTAATCCATTATTCAAAATTTTAATCCATTTGTATTTAAATTTTTATGAAAAATGAATTTAAAGATTTTACCATTATATTATTTCTGTAATATTTTGTTTTTCACTCAATAATTTAGATTTTTAATCTTATTTTCTAACTATTTTCTATTTCTTTAATATATTTTTCTTTTCTTTAATTTCTTGTTTTTGTATATCTAAGTTATAATTAAATTATTGTAATTTATTAAATTCTTATATTATTTAAGTGCAAGACTTATTTATGTTTTGAAACATTGGTAAAACAGCATTTAAAATACTTTATATTGTTACAATTTATTTTATCTGATCAATCAGAACTTCTTTATTTTAATAATCAATTTTTAAGTTGTTATTCTAATTTATTAACATTAAAGGTGTTTAAATTTCTAAACAAAATCGTTTTTGATTTTCAAAAAAATTAAGTAATTAATTATTATATTCAATATTCTTAAGTTTGATATTATCTAAAGAATCTAATTAATGTAAATCCTATAAATGTTCATCATGATAACATCTACATTTATCACAAAATGTTTTTAAATTATTATTACAATTCATATTTGAACAATATCCAAAAAGCAGATTTCCTATATGTTTTTCATTTTAACAAGATTCCATATATAAATATATATTTAATTTTAATTTAATTTTCTAATTAATATGCTATCACAAACAATAATTTGAATGTTAAAGATCACTAGTATATTATTTTTAAGAATACTTAAATATATTTTTGATTTTATTTTCCATGAAATTAACATATATTAGGTGTACTGATGCGAATTTAGTATGCAAATAAAAAATACTTATTAATGATCAAAATTTGTAAACTCATTTTAAATTGTTTATAATAATAATATAAAATGTTTACTAAATTATTTAGATTTTCATTTTCTGCCACAACTAAAAATCCAAAGGTATTCTTTGATATTACAATTAATAATGCCCCAAGTGGTAGAATCATCTTTGAAGTAAATTAATTATTTAAATATTTAGTTATTTGCAGATGTCACACCTAAAACTGCAGAAAATTTTAGAAAATTATGCATTGGTGATACAGTGTCTAAAATATCTGGAAAAACTCTTCATTATAAAGGTTCAGCATTCCATAGAATTATTCCATCTTTTATGTGTTAAGGTGGAGATTTTACAAATCATAATGGCACTGGTGGAGAATCAATTTATGGAAGAACATTTCCAGATGAAAATTTCACATTAAAACATAGTACACCAGGACTATTATCTATGGCTAATGCTGGACCAAATACAAATGGATCTTAATTTTTTATCACCACTGTTCCATGTCCTTGGTTGAATGGAAATCATACTGTATTTGGAAAAGTGGCATCTGGATTGGAAGTATTAAATGCAATTGAATATTGTGGAACCTAATAAGGAAGACCATAAAAGAACGTTGTTATCTATGATTGTGGTGAATTGAAATGAGTGATCTGATTAAGCCAAAAAAAATAAATATTCCCTTATAATTTTATTCTTAAATAATTTCAAATACTATCTACCAGGTTTTATCCTAGCTACTTTAAATACATTTTAATAAATAAACATAAAATAAATTCTAGTTTTATTACTTTCTTGTATATATTAGATAAATATTGTAATATCTATTTCATCATAAGCATAATGAAGTTCCATTAAGACCTAGTCAATTAAATAGTAAGATTAGTGTATTGAAAAAGATTTGAGAATGGAAAAATTAAATATTCAAAAGAAGATGAATGGCATCTGGACTATAATTATCTTGAATAAATATTTAATGATAAGACAAATATGATAATTTTGAATTTACCATAAAATCCTATTGGAAATTAATTAATAAATGTAATATTTTTTATAGTATTTTCATTTGAAGAATTAGATAGATTGGCAGAAACATTAAAAAAATATCCTTAAGTTATAGTATGTGAAGATGATGCTGTATATCATCATGGTGTTTTTGATGATTATTTGTATTTTCATATCCTAGATGTATATAACTCATCCAAAATATAAATCAAAGAATGTATGTATAGAAATAAGAGATTTATTTGAAGGTAGATTAAATTTATATTTTTGGGTTTCTTAAGAAGGATACTTTTTAGTTACAGATATTAGTGATATAGAAATACTAGAGAAATATTTTAAAGATGATTAAGATGGCCATTAGATAACTAGAGATTTTGCATTTACATACATTTAATTATTTATTATTATTATTTTTTTTTAATTCTATTGAGATTTCATAAAGATCTTAGATAATATTGAAATTTAGTTTTTTATATAATATAATTTAAGAAAAGTTTATTATATGGCAAATGAAGTTAGAATAGTTTGCATTTCTTGTTCTCCATATTTTGAAAATAAGGAAGTTGGGTTCAAGATTTGTTAGAGGGAGATTTAGTAAAACAAATAGAAACTATTATAAAATATATGTAATCGTTTAAAATGAGAAAAATGTCATAATTAAATATAGATTCAACAACAATCATCCTTCTTTTTCTTCTTTTTTTATCCTAAACTTGTTTACTATTCTTTATCATCTTCTTCATCATTTCTGTAAAATGTGCCTAATTTAATACCTAAATTTTCATTGTTCTAATCTACTAATTTATTTTCTATTTTATCATAGATTCGCATTGCCATTTATTGAAATACAGAGTCAACATACTATCCTGTTTTAGCTGATGTTTCAATATAATTTATTTTATATTATTCTGCAAAAAGTTTCCCTTCTTCTACAGAAACTTAGCGTCTATTTATATTATTTATTTACTCTCTCTCTAGATCTATTTTATTGCCAACAATAACTATATCTACATATTCATGAGCACAATCTAATATTTCATTGTACCATCTGACAATATTATGGAATGACTATCGATTTGTAATATCAAAAACAAGTAATACACCTATTGAACTACAATTAACTATATATATATAAATAAACCCTTTATAATATGAACGTGTAATAGATCTAAATGATTCTTAACCAGCCTAACTTTAAAATAATTATAGTACTGTATCCCAAATTTATATTTTAAATTGTTTGTTTTTATATTTGAATACTTAAGATCCAAATTCTACACCAATTGTAGCATCATGTTCTTCTTTAAATTTACCTTCTGTATATTTAAGGAGAAGGCAACTCTTACCTACACCTTATTTTTTTTTTAAATAATCAGAATTACTTGTATCTCCAACAATTATGAATTTAAAGAGATAGTGATATAAGTCCATTTATATTAATAATATGAAATAATAATTAGCAAAGGAACCACACTTTAATGGAGAATTTGAAGATAGTGGAAGTGAGACTGAAGACAATTCAAAGAAGAAGACAACCTTAATAATTAATGTGTCAGGTTAGAAGTTTGTCTATTTTATTTTAGATACTCAATATGATGTTGTGAAGTTTGTAGGTAAAAAGTTATTTAAATGGATTTTACAATATGAGTCTGATGTAACTAATTGGGATATGTTTTGGACAGATGCAGCTGTTTAACCTGAGACTCTAGGAAAAATGCAACGTATTTTTATAAATAAATCATAGCATACCAAAAAATTAATCATTTTCCTGGAATGTATTCTCTTGCTCGTAAGAATCATTTAGGAAGGAATCTAATGAAGATGCGTAAATAATTCACTGAAGAATATAAGTTCTTTCCATAAACATGGTTATTGCCAGCTGAATATGGCGACTTCAAAAACTAATTTGTAAAAGGAAAAGCTAAAACTTTTATTATTAAACCTGAAGCAAGTTGTTAAGGAAGAGGTATATTTCTAACTAGAAATATAAATGATATTAATCCAAATGATCATTATGTAGCATAGAGATATTTACACAGACCATTCTTAATTGAAGGATTAAAATTTGATTTGAGAGTATATGTTTTATTGGCTGGAACTGATCCTATGAGAATATATGTATACTAAGATGGTTTAGTCAGATTTGCTACGGAACCATACATACCTCCTAATTCATCAAATTTAGAAGATATGTGTATGCATTTAACAAATTATGCTATTAATAAAGAAAATCCAAATTTTGTATTTAATAAAGATGCTAGTAGAATGGATATTGGACATAAGAGATCCATAAAGGCAGTATTTAGTAAATTAGAATAAGAAGGTCATGATATAAAAAAACTTTGGTAAGAAATGTATGAATTATTTATTAAAACCTTTTGTACTGTATAACCAATATTAAGTCATCATTACAGATCATGTCAACCTGATAATTATGCAAATAATATGTGTTTTGAAATCTTAGGCTTTGATATCTTTTTAAATCACAAATTATAGCCTATTTTATTAGAAGTTAATCATACTCCTAGTTTCACTACAGATACTCCTCTTGATTCAATGATAAAGAAAAATCTTATTAGAGATACATTGAAATTAATGAATGTAAGTTTAAAAGCAAAAGAATAAATAATTGCATCAAGAAAAGAATCTCTTTAGTAAAGAGTATTAACAGGTAAAAAAATAAAGTTGTCAATGGAAGAAAAGATTTCATAAATGAAATAATGGGAAAAATAGAGGAATGATTATGAGAATGCACATTTAGGAGATTATGTTAAGATATATCCACTTGAAGATTATTAAAAATATGATAAATATATAGAATTTGCTTCATCATTATAAGATAGTTGGACTGGAACAAGTATTATTTTATATTAATGAATTCTAGATATAAAAAGAAATTAAAAGAAAGATGTAAAAGATTCTTAAAATGCATAATAATAATAATAATAATAATAATAATAATAATAATAATAATAATAATAAACTAAGAATAATATAATTAGAGCTCCATTTAAACCCAATACTCCTGCTCATAATCTTCCTAAACTACAAAATATACCTAGACCTGAAAGTATCAATGTACATGGAGAAGATGAATAAGTTAGTGCAAAAGTGAGCAAATTATCAAGTGTCAAAATCTAACCTAGATAATAATCTGAACCTCCATTTTTAAGAGTCAAATAAGCAGTAAAAAAATAAACTTAATAAATGATTCCTAAACCTTGTTTACAACCAAAATTATTTGATATGGAATCAATAGGATAGGATAAATTTAATAATAATAAAAGATAATAATATTAAGACTAGATGCTTGCAAAATGATAATATATATATATTATAATATTTTGATTATTTTCTACATCATGAAGGTAACATAACCAAAGGAATACCTTATTTCCAACTTTGCAAATATTTATACACAAAATCTGTTGTTATGATCTATATATTTTTATTATAATTAATTACAATTGATATCATTTAAGCCACCATCACAAAATAACCACTTAACCAAGGTGCCACACTTATTGTTGATTCATCTGCACTTCTATTAAGTTCTTCATAAGAATAAAACCAAAAAATCACACATATTACTTTATTGATTGCTTGAGTGATTACAAAATTTGATGTGTGATATTCAATTATTCCCTCTATATTATTGTTGAATTCTAACCTCTCTTTGTAAAAAGGTGTATCTATGGCAATATTGCAAATGATTCCATATATAATGCAAATACCCAGGATATGTCACAAAATGAATGTGAATTCAATCCTGGATGAACATAATAAGCAGTCACCAACATTACAGGAGTGAAGTAATACCATTTGAACAATTCTTCTTTATTATTTTTTATGCTAAATGCAGTCAATATGCAAAAGATAAGTGATAATATTTCGAATAATCTATACACATAATCACCTGTTGCATCTGAAGGTAAATAACCCTAATTTATGCATAATTAATATACTTCAAAAGTTAGAATAGAAAATAATCTTGCTAATAATGCTTATGCACAACAGATAAAAGTTTATTTACTTAATCCACTTGTATCTTTGGTTATTGAAATTGTAGTAAATACTAATCCAAATCCAAAGCATTGTATTCCACAAGCAAGTGTTAATATAAAACTAAATTCTCCTGAACTGAAAAATAGATATATCAAAACAGTTGAAACAAGAAAACTAATCCAAAGCGTGTAATTTAGTTATTGTTTCATTAATAAAATTAATGGAAGAAAATCAAAATTTAGAAGAGAATACCTATTCATAAGAAGAAGTAGATCGTATAACATAAGAATCCATTGAAAGTGTCTTAAAAGAAGTATAATATGATGAATCTAAAGTAAATACCTACAATAACTCTAGGTTCAAGGTTGGATCAATGCTATTTGTGAAAAAGTTACATAATAATTAATTGAATTGGGAAAACCATATAAGTAAGACTCTCTTTAGAAATTTAAGATATATTGTACATTGCATGATTATGTAAAGAAATGGAGCAGGAGCATTTGTTACAACTTCACAATGGTGGGATACTGTTGCTGATGGATAAATCATCATATCTTGGCCAAAAGATAAATAAGCAAAACAAGAGCAATAAAAAAATACTCTCCATTGTATTTGTAGTGTGTTTGCAGTAAGCATGATTTGAATTATTATTATTATAATTTATTAAGTTATATCTATGACTCTTAAATATTTTTAAAATACTAAAACTTTAATCACATCTTATTTTATAAAACAAGACATTGATATTTAAATTATTATACTAAATACAATAAAATAATTAGCATCATAATAGAGTTTCAAAGATAAGTAAATTTGAACAATTTAACTAAAACAATATTTTATCAATTCTAAAAAGGAAAACAATGAATTAGATATCTAAAATTCAAATTTGTTGATTGAATTAAATAAGAATAATGATTTAACCAAATTTTTAATTTTATAATATCATATCTATCTTTTAAGTATCACTTTGAAAATAATATATGATGAATGATTAAATTAAACTAAAAAAATTATACAATCTTTTATGAATTATAAAAAATTAAATAATAAAGTATATTTTGCTTATAATTTTTAAGATTCATATTAAATTTAGAAAGAATATATTTATATTAATATAAATTATACATATAAATGCGACTAATCATTTTGCCATATTTCCCCTAATAAATGATTCAAGATCTGCATCCTTTTCGACTGTAGTAACATATTATGAATGGATCTTTTCAGGTGCATAATATTATCTTATCAACTCTTACTTTCTTTATTCTAATTAATCTTATTCATATTCTTCAGAATCAGAGTGTTATTCTATAAATATTAAAAAGAATTTACATTTTTCTTCTTCCATTCTTTTCAATACATCATCCCTTTTATCAATTTCATATTTGATAAAATTTAAAATTTCTTCTCTTGTATTGAAATCTTTTACTAGTTCTTAATTATCTTAAATAAATCTTTGTAATTCCTTTTCTTATGCTATCCTCTCCAATTCCTTTTCCTCTTCTAGAATCTCTTACAATTCTTAATTCTGACTTCCATAATAATTATATGAGATATTCTACATAATTAAATAAGAAATACCTTATACAATTCAGTTCTTGATTTTTTAGGTTCAGAAGGTGGTTCTGAGAAAAACAATTCACGAACTCCAGGTAAATCTTTTGCAGCTCCAAAATATCTATATCCTTCTTTTCCTGTCAATTCAATTCCTTGAGTATCATAAATCTTAGCACTTAATCTTCTATAATCAGGTCCTCCTAATTCTTTTATTCTATCCTCCCAACATCGTAATTCTTATATGACTTTATTAATTTCATCATTCAATTCCCTTATTCTATGCTCTCCCAAACCAGCATTTTAAATATCAGAGACCAATTTTGAAACCACCTTTAATACTTCCTATCTCTCTAATTCACATTCTTATAGATTGACACATTCTTAAACTTTTGGAATAGACTTATACTTTCCATCTGTAGTATTACGTATATCTCTTTTCAATCTGTACCATCTTGAAAGCATTGCCTTTGCTTTTTCTGCATTTCTAGCCATCTTTTAATATAATTTAATATATATATATAATATTGATTTAAATAATTATAATTCATGATTAAAGTATTCTTTTCTTTACTCAATAAGCAAAATAGATAAAAAGAATATAGAAACTAACATCTATTGCTCCAACCTTTTGTTAATTTAAAGAAGATCAATATATCATAAGATGAATTATTTAAAGTATTTGATTATCTCTAAGTATTAAATCAGCATATTCATTCAAGTTAATCATCTAAAACAGTTATATTTGTTAAATACCTATCAGACCTATTTTAAGATCAAGATGAATTTTAATTTCTCATGTCTTTGAGGATTTATCTGTTTAAGAACATGACAAACCTTCCAACATTGATAGCAGATATTATTTATACCTTAAGATCCATAGGTATTTATAAATTAAGCTTATGATTTACTTATCAAGAAATAACTTGAAATGAGAATCAAATAACTCTCAAATTTTAATTTTCAATAGCTAAAATTGTGAGCAAAAAATTTAAATGGATTTAAAAACTGATAACTTATAATATAGCTTAACTTTAATGCCTATTATCTAATAAAAAATAGCAGGATTTTAATGATCAATAAATCAAAATTAGAAACATTAGTTACTTATTAACAAATAGAAATTTATGAGACTTATTTAAAATTGTATTGAAAATGTTGTTCATTAATAAAGATTAAATCTATAATCTGTGATTTTGGGTGTATTTTAATTATATAAAACAGTCACTCAAGATCTTGTAGAAAAAAGCATTGAAATTATACTATAAGAGATATATAAAAAGGAAATATCTAAGATTTACTCATGATGATAAATACGATATTCAAAAAGGTAATAATGTCAGAACCTTTTTCAAGATGGTTAAATGAATAATATTGGACACTCAAATTAAGCATAGATATTAATTTTATTATTTATTTGATTCCAAATATTTCAACAATCAATCAGTAATCTTAAATTATTATGAAAAAATTCATAAATTAGTTATTAATGTATATAAATATATATAAATTAGATCGTAAATGAGAAAGGAAAAATAAATAGAAATTTCTATGAGAAATTGAACTGAGAATGTTATTAACATGAAGAGATTTAAGATAAGTTAAATAAATATTTCATTTAATTAATAGAAAAATGAAAGTATGAATTACTTTTTTAGTTTATATTTAGATATTATCTAGATATATCTATTAATTTCTTTTAAGATTAAATCATATTTTAACTTTAAATGTGTTTTTAGTTTAAGTAAATAAAAAAAATTTAATAATCTTTTAAAAAAACTAATATCTTAAATTTTTTGATCTTCTTTCTATATAAAAATTAGAAACTTATTTCAATAAGAATTCAGATTTCTGGATTTGGCCAAGTGTACTATCATCAGATGGTAATTTCTGAAATGTAGTAATTAATTGTGTGGAATATATTATAAATACAATCATTTTTGATTAAGTTTATTTAATAATTAAAATGCCACCTAAATAATAAAAAGTAGCCCTTAGAAGACCATAACCTGTAAGTTTATTAATTATAATTGATAGAAAAAACAACCAAAAATAGCTAACTAGAATTTAAATCAATAGGAAGCTGAGCCAGATGGTGATGAATCAGAATATTAACATGAAGTTTTGAAATAAATAAATATTTATAGAGAGAAAGAGAAAGACCATAATTAACAGAGAAGGAACTTAATGAAGACATGCCTTCTAAAATGTTGATACCTAACAATCCTCAAGCTCCAAAGAATATCACTTAATATGATTATTTATAAAGAAAAGTAACTACCCATCATAATGATAGTATAAAACAGACGAATTAGTTGAATAATTGATTATTCATTTCAGAATGGATGGTGAAATCATTCATAAAGACTCAAATGAATCTAGAATACAAGAGGAATTATGGGAAACAAAATAAGCATTGATTAAAGAGGCAGAAAGAAATTAAGAAATGGAAGATCCTGGAGCATCTAAGGACAAAGAGGCAATTAAATAAACAATGAGAAATAAGTTTAATTATAATGCAAGAGAAGCCTAAACAGATGGAAGAGTCATTAGAGAAAGAGGTGTATCAACTGAACCTCCTCCTAGTGATACATTAAAAGGTTAAATTACATAATGGGAAATTTTTGATGCTTATATATAAAATAAAGCCAAGGAGGAAAGTTAGAAAAAGAAAGATCACACTTCAGATAATACAGTTTATAAGCCATCTTTCAAGAGATGTTTAAAAATTATGGAAAGAACAGTAGTTCATAATGATTAGAAAGAGAAATACAATGATTATAAATATTATTGGAGTCAAGGAGAAGTAGTTGAAACATCTAAAAATGAAGGGTAAGATTAATAAAAATTATTAGACATTTATTACCAATTTGGAAATTTTCAAATGAGAAATAAAAGAAAAAACATGTAACATCATTATGTTGGAATCCAAGATATATGGATTTATTTGCTGTTAGTTTTGGTAGCTATGAATTTTCAAAATAAAGAATGGGTCTTATATGTTTATATTCTCTTAAAAATACAACTCATCCAGAATATGCATTTACATGTGAAGCTGGAGTTATGTGTTTAGATTTTCATCCTTAAAGTCCTGCATTATTGGCTGTGGGTTTATATGATGGAACAGTGTTAGTTTATGATATTAGAAATAAACATAAAAAACCAATATATTAATCAACAGTAAGAACTTAGAAACATACAGATCCAGTATGGTAAGTTAGATGGAATCCAGATATCTCTAAAAATTATAATTTTTATTCAATTTCATCAGATGGTAGAGTAATGAATTGGGTTTTGATGAAAAATAAATTAGAACCTGAAGAAGTCATTAGATTAAGATTGGTTGGTAAGAATGAGGAAGAAAGTACTTTGATTGGTTTAGCTTGTGGTTTATGTTTTGATTTCAATAAATTTGAACCTCATATCTTCTTAGTTGGTACTGAAGAAGGAAAAATACATAAATGTTCTAGAGCTTATTCAGGATAATATTAAGAAACATATATTGTATTAATATAATTTTTATTATTAGGGTCATAATTTGGCAGTTTATAAAGTTAAATGGAATAATTTTCATCCAAGAACTTTTATATCTGCTTCTGCTGATTGGACTGTTAAAATTTGGGATTCTAAAATCTCTACACAAATTATGAGTTTTGAATAGGGAATGTAAGTTGTTGATGCTATGTGGGCACCTTATAGTTCTACAGGTACTTATTAATTGTCTATTTTTAGTTTTTGCTTGTGCTACTTAAGACAAAATTTTTGTTTATGATTTAAATGTTGATAAAATTGGAAAACTTGCAGAATAAAAACCTTCTAAACAACCTAGATTGACTAATATTGCATTTAATCAAAGAGATCCAATTATCTTAGTAGGTGATACTCATGGAGGAATTACATTACTTAAATTAAGTCCTAATTTAACAAAATGTATAACTGAGCTAATAAAATTATAGCTGGAGTTAAAGCATCTAATTTCCCTGATGGCAAAGTACCTAAAGAATTTGAGAATATGCCTTTAGAAGAATATGAAAAATAAAAAATGGAAAATCTGTTACAAGTTGTTTCTAAATGGGAAAGGGAAGATTCCTGAAATCATAAATTATAAAATATATTTATTATCATAATACAAAACATATTTATATCTTAAATATATATATTTATATAAAGAAAAGTCACCAGTATTTGTTCTATCCAGAAGCATCTGTAAGCATCATTACTTTATTCAATAATTCGTCATCTTTTATATCAATTGGATGACCTTAGACTCCACGTGCATCAACTCCAGATTAACCTCTTGGTCTATATTTATCTTATGATTATTAAGTGAATCTATCTTATCTAGTTTATCTCTCTTATTTATCTTATTTATCATATCTATCTAATCTAGTATCAGTATGAATAGTTTATTATTATGGCCTTTATTCAACTGTTTAATTGCTTAATTATTAATAAGCCTCTTATCTAAATGGAGATTAAGAATGAGCATGTAGACCAAAATTAGATCTATCAAAATCTTATATTGGTGTTTATGAGTGTTATCTCTATATTTATTTCTCTAAGATAGTATTTTTCATAGAGAGTTCAAGAATTTTCTCATTTGCAATTTTAAGTTTTTTATTGAGTTTTTTATTTTTAGAAATTAAAGTTCTATTTTCTTCACTAATTTGTTAAAGAGATTATTTTTAAGCCTACATTTATTATTGATTTTATGGATCATTTTCTGATTATAATGGAGTTTATTACTTAATAGGTTTTGTAGTATCATATTGTTCTTAAATTTATTATGCAAATTAAGGTACTTAACTAAGTGTAGGAACTTAAGATTAACTCATAATAGGTTGAGTTTAGATTGGATTTGGAATAGGATTTACTTCTATTAATTAGATTCTATGTTGAAGTTCTCTATTTCTTCTTTTAACTGTTTCATTTTCATTTTCTAAATCATGAATTTATTCTTCTTTATTTTTATTTGATCTTTCTAAATCTCCAATCTCTTTTGTTTGTTGAGATAGTGTTTTCTTCAATTTTTCAATTTCTTCATTCTAAATTCTAGTTGAATCTTTATTATCTATATTTTCTTTTTGATATCGATCCCTCAATACTTTATAATCATCTTAAAGATCACTAAATCTTTTTTTTAAGTTATCAAGATCTTTTTAAAGTGTAACAGCTTTATTTCTTTCCTATAAATACTTATCATGTTCATCTTAATACAAACGTGTTAATTTATCTTGAACTTTTTATTCTTATTCCAATTATTCTTCTTCCATATCTGTAATTTTTCTTTATAAATAATGGATTGTATCATCTTTTTTTCTCAAATCAGTCAATAATTAATCTTTTTCTGTTTTTAAAATTTCAAAATCAGTTGCTATTTATTCTCTTCTTTATTTTTCTTTTCTAAATTCATCTTCTAAAAATCTAGTTCTCACTTATAATTTATCAAAATCACTTTTAAATTATCTTTTATCATTTCTTTCAGTATCAAGTTATCTGGCAAATTTAATCATAATATCATTTTTTTCTTCTCTAATTTTATCTCTTTCATTTCTTAATTCTTCATTTTCAGTATCAGTAGCATTAAATTTTAATTTATATTCTTCCAAATCTTTTCTTAATCTTCTTATTGTATCTCTATCTTTATTGTCTTCTACTTATCTTGTTAAATCTGATATTTGATGTTAAAGATCTGCCATATCTAATTTATGTTTTTCTGATAATAATTTCATTTCCTTATCTTTATCTACTTATATAGTTTCTACTCTTGATAATTCCAAATCAATCTTTCTTTTTAATTAATATATTATTTCATTCAACTTTTCAATCTCTAATTACTTTTATTCCAATTATTATCTATGTGGTAAATCTAATTCATTCAATAATTTAATTCTCATCATATCCTAATCAAAAGCAGGTGTCAATCTACTTTAGATCTCTTCTATTTCTCTTTGTTTTTATTCAATTAAAAGTTTCCAATTCTTAGTAGCATTATCAAATTATTATTCTGTTTATTTTTTATCATGCATAGCTATTTTATACTTCTATAATAAATCCTAATTCTCTAATCTCATTTTATCAAGATTCTATTTCAATTCATCATTTATTGCCTATAAAGTCTCATATTCATCTTAAATAATAATGAATTTAATTACTAATCTTTCTGCCTATCACAGCCTTAGAAGAAATGATAGCTTTCTTTAATTGAGTGTTCTCCTCAATCAATCCTTCGTATTATTGCATTATTTGTTTAAATTAATTCGTTAAATAGTTTAAATTGAATGTATTTTCAATTCAAAAAGTAAGAGTGATGATTTGAGTTGGACTACTTAATTTATGAGAAACTCACTTGGAACCAATCTTTGTGTGATTACTACTCATAATTTTGTTATTTTTGATAATAGGAAAGAATACAATTATGATCATGCATTGGAAATCAACTCAACACAAGAATATGTCTGTGATTAAATTTTTGTTTCTTTGCATATAACTAAACTGAAGTATGGAAAATTCAAGGATTAGGATTAAATAAATGATTTATAAAATGATATCTAAGAATATACTAACTTAAAATTTAGAAGAAAAGAATAATAATTAATTATTATATAGTTGAAATAAATATTAAAAGAATTATTGATTGCTGAAATTGAGAATTATCAGAGAGAGAATTAGATAAAGTTAAAGAAGATAAATCACAACAAGTTTTAAGAGATTGAAAACGAAAATTGCAAAATTAAATGATTTAATGTAATTTAAAAAAGATATGATTCTAATAAGAAATTACATAATCTAACAATCAAAATTTATATCATTAAAAGAATGATCGAAAAATAGGGAGAAAATATGACGATTAAATAACAGAGTGTATGAAATATGAAAAGCTAAGTATCAATCTCTTTTAATGGAAGTACTAGATGGCTTTTTTAAACTCTTAAATGTTTAGATATACTTTGAATGAATGATCTAGGAGTAAAAAATTCCAAATAGAATTTCAATAATATCAATTAAGAACCAATCTACATAGAATAAACAAAGTTGTATTATGATTAAAGAGGAAAATAGAATGCTGAAAATAGAACTAAAATAATGATATTTGTAATTATTATTTATACATTACTTACTATACACAATTGAATAGTTTCTATAAAGAATTTTAAGTTTGATATTAAATAGTAAATTTTATTAATAAATTAAATTAAAATAGTAATGTAATTAAAATCAATCACAAGTGAGAAATAGGCTAATAAAACAACAGGATTGGGTTCTAGTAGAACAGATTATTAAAGACTGAACACAGCAAAGTTGAAATCATTAGAATCCATAATTTCTGATAAAAATAATAAATAGGTTTTGTAACCATTAGGGAGAAAAGATGTATTAATAATTGATACATTTAGTACAGCAAATAAAAATGCTATAGGACTATTTATAAGAAAAAATAAATGAATATTCATAGGTTGAGAAAAAAATAGAACTTTACAAAAAGGAAGGAGATTAAATGAATGATTATGTTGAAGATCTAATTAAAGAATATTGTTTGTAATTAGTACGACAAGGTAAAAAGGAGAATACAAGTGATGATTAAATAAAATTATTACAAGAAAAGAAATAATAATTGAAATAGGAAACTATACAGTTACATAATTTGAATAAGGTATAATATTTTGAATTGGAAGTTTAATAAGGATTAAGTTTAAAGTTGAATGCTTAAAAATAACAATTAAAGAGAAAAATTTAACTATTTGATGAATATTATAAAAAGACAGAGTAAAAGATTAGATAAAAATAACCAAATCTTGATTTTAATGAGATGCCTAAAGCTTAAAGAAATAAATAAAAACCTAATGCTGTAGCTATAATTTAAAAGACTCCAGATGAAATTTTATAAGAAAAAACTATGTTAATTGAAGAATATACAAAAAAAATAGAATAATTGACATTCTAAATATAAGAGATAACTAGAACTTGTATTTTAGAGAAATAAGAATTAATAAAAAAGATTTAAGATACAAAAGAAGAGTAATTAAAATTAAGTGATAAAATCTTAAACTTAAGATTAAGATTAAATAAATTTGATAAATTAGAATAATCTTTATCCAGTGATAAATGTATTTCTGATATCAAATCTAATGACACAGAACATTCATAATAACAATAATAAGAATTGATAATATGAATTTATATATATTTAATTTAATAATGGACTAATAAATTGCACTTTATCTGAAAATGATCTCCTATTATGAACAGAAACTCTAAACTATCAAACAAACTCTATACTCTAATAATATTGACAATATAGATAGATCTTTTGTGTTATTGTCTAACAATGAAGATTCTATTACGAAAAATACTTTGTTAAACTTTTTCGTTTAGAATCTCTATCCTATCAATTATAAGGATATTATAGAATTTATATGGTTTATAGGTGATAAAGATAGATTTACTATCAGTAAACAATAATTTAATGTAATTGTTAAACTTTTAAAAATCATAGAATTACTTAACGAAACTTTTACTTCATAAATCAAATACTATCATTGACCATACAAACAATGATCTATAAGTATAGCTTCTAAAATTACTTGTTCAATAAATCAGAGTGATTAAATAAATTAAGGATAGCTAATTATAAATAATTAACAATGATGAATTCAATATGTTTAAAGTAATCTAATATATCCTATTTATAGATCTTTTAAAATCTAAGTGAACATAATGATATAATAAACTGTACAACTCTTCTAAATTATATGAAAAACAAAAAAATTTAATTTAACAATTTCGATTATGATTTACTCACTTTTGCTATATTTGGAAAGAAATGCAATATTACCCTAGATCAATTTAAGGATAGTTCATTATTTTCAAATAACATTTCAAATAAATAATATATTAAATCAAGAGAAATACCAGAAGAAAAATAGATGACTCATTCTTATATCATTAATCTAAGCAAATCTATAATACAACAATAATAATTAATGCCTATAAGTGAAGCAAATAGTATTGTTGAATTTAAAGCTTCGGAATGTAAACCTAAAACTAAAAGATATTAAGAATAAACTAATGTACCTAGACCATATTGATTAATATTTAGTATTAAAAATTTTTATATAAAATTAAAATCATATTACATTAATTATAAATTTAGTTTAAAATTTTATTATAATGAATTATTTGTAATATTATAGTATCTTTAATATATTTATATAAAAGATACTATAAAAAGGATAAAAATTCAATTTCAAATAGGCAGGTTTAAAAAAAAAATTGAAAAAATTGAAAAAATATATTATTAATAAATTTAAATAATAAACTAAAAGATGGCTTAAATAGATAGAAAAGTTTATGTAAAAAATGTTTTTATGTCAGATGAGATGTAATAAGATGCAATTAAATGTGCAAATTAAGCATTAGAAAAATTTTTAATTGAAAAAGAAATAGCTGTATTATAATATTAATATTAGGCATTTATAAAAATGGAGTTTGATTTAAAATATAATCCAACTTGGTATTGTATTGTAGGTAGAAACTTCAATTAATATATCACAAATGAGATAGAACATTTTATAGTATTCTATTTGGGATAAGTTTCCATTATCCTTTATAAAAGTGGATGAAAATAATATATTTTTAAATAAAATAATGTCATTTTATCTAGATAATAATAATATTTCTAGTTTAATTTTATTAATATATTTATATTTAATAAGTTTCATTCTTAAATATTTTTGTTTGATAAATATTTAGCTAATTTAAAGTAAAATATTATATTGAAATTCTCAATAATTAATATACAGTTGAGATAAATTAATGGTTTAGATCCAAATGTTTTTGTTTAAGAAGAAATTATCTATGTATAATTATGTATTAGATTTGAAGTAATAATGTGTTAAGAAAGTATTTGATGATAAATAAATTAGTATTTAATTTAAGTATAAAATTAAGAAATTATATTATATTAATGAATAAAAGGAATAAGAAACCTTCACTTATAGCATAATTGTATTTTGATTTGATTTAGGAGATGGACAATGTATGAATAAACATAAATTAGAGAGTATAATCGATAATGATATTGATTAGTCGTAAATACTTAATTAAGATGATACATCATTGTCATATAATATAATATAGCTCTTTAAATCAATCGATTAGATGCGTTAATAATTACAGTAATAATTAAATGAGCATATTAAAAATGATTATGAGACTGTTATATAAAATTTAGAAGCCTCTGTAAGAAAGCATATTAGAACATAATATTAACTGAATCTTCAGATTGAATTACTAAATAGCAAAATAGAGGAACTAATAAAAGAGAAAGAAATTTAGGTGAAGTAATTTGAGGAAAAAATTCATAAATTGTAATTGCAGTTGTAAGAGAAATATACTGAAAGTGTAGGAAATTAATAAACTAATTTTCTGAATCATTTTTCTCAATTGGATTTAAATACACAGAAAAAAACACCATCAGCTTATGAAAAGATTAATAAATTAATGTCAAACAAATCTTAATAGAATATACTTAATACCAATGGTTTCTTAAATTAAGATGAACGTTCACTTTCTTAAAGAAAAACGTCTTATCCTTTGAGAAAATCAATTGATACTAAATTATTACAATAAGATAACAAGAAGAGATAAATATGCTTTTAAAAAAGCAGACTCTAATAATCTGTTATAAAATAAGATTATTCATGCTCTTAAACATAAAGAGATGAATAAGTAAGTGTTGATCAGAGAAAGACTAAAAAGATAATATTATAATTAAAAGGTTCAATCCCTTAGTATAGTAATATTCACTTAACTAGATCTGGTTTGCAATTTTGATTAATTAATATATATATATATATATGCAAAGTAATACTATAAAGTAATTATTGTTGGATATTGCAGATATAATAGACAGAGTAATTTATCTTCTTTGAATTAGGACATTATTTAAACTTATCAACAAATCATTTAAGTGAGTGTAAAGTAAGTTTGTGAATAATCAGAAAAGTAATAATATGAATATATACTTTAAATCATTGCTTATTTAAATAGGTACCCTACTAATTAATATGCAAAAGAGTAAAAACTGTATTTGAAGAATAATTAGAAGAACATTTAAACAATGATTACGAGGCAGTAATCTAAAAACTTGAAGCATCTATAAGAATTCATATTAGAGTTGAACAATAATAGAAATTGCAAATTGATGCTTTATTATAAAAAGTAGATGAAATCACATCTGAAAAGGATATTATTATAAAATAATAATAAGAAAAAATAAAATCTTTAGAATAAGTCATTAAGGTAAAAGATTTATAAATTTTATAATAGGATTAACATAAAAAATTATAGGATAATTCACCTAAAGAGATTCATCATAAAAAGACACCATCTGCTTTTGAAAGATTGAGTAAATTAGTCTCCAACAAATCTTAAAAAAGTCTATAAAATTCGAATAATGAAGCCAATTTTAAAGCTTTATTAAAAATATGTAATACAGAGAAAGATCGTTCTCTCTCAAAGGGAAGAAAATAATTATCTGCTAAAAGAGAATGTGGTTATTAGAGAATAAATGAAGAAACTCAGTAAAGATATGTATATATAAAGAAATTTAGAGCCCAAAATGACAGCAACAGAAAGATAAAGGGATTCAAAAGGAGAGAAACGACATAGACTTTAAAAATCCGAAAAATTAAATGAACAATCATAATAATCTTTAAGTACAGAGAAATTGACTAAATATAACAAAAGCAAGAAAAAAGAATCACCATTAATTAGAGTATTTATTATTATATTCTAAATAAGTAAAAACCAGAATAAACATTATCTAGTCAAAGTTTTGATTAAGTTGGTAAAAGTTTATAAGCATTGCAAAGATAAATTTCAAATACTCGTCTATAAAATAATCAAAGCTCTCAACTACTAAAATTCTTATAGAAGAAATGATATATATTAAATTCAGTAACCAGGCTTTTACTAAGTACTTCTAATTTAACTTTTTGGTCTTAACTTTTCTTCAACTTATAAACATTAACTAGGTTAAACAGGTACTAATCTTTTAATTCTTCTTCTATAATTATCAATCCTCTATTATTCAAACAATTTTAATGCATTTTCTCTTTGTTCATCTAATTCAATAAATACACTTTAATAAATTAATAAAATATACTTTCTAGTTTAATCAACACTTGAATCTCTTCTTTTTTTATATGAACTTTTTTAAATCATAGATTATTATACTCTACTTATATCATATAATGGTATTTCCATAGTTGTATTCTATGTTTATTATTATTATTGTCTAGATGAATATATTCCTAAAGTATTGATAACTTCATTGAATTCTTCTTCTGTAAGTTTTTCAATTAATGGTTTCAATTAATGCCATCTAGGATTTTCTTATTTCTATTGAATATATAATTTATCAAAAACTGAATTATGCTTTTCTATTGAAGGTTCAGGAGTCAAATCTCTAATGCTATTTGGTTTTTATTCTATTGAACATTGTAATTATTTCAATAACATATTTAATGAAACAGTTCCACATTTTTCACTTTATGATATAATAGTTTTTTAATCTTAAATATTTTCATGATATTAAGTAGAATTAAATTCATTCATAATATCAGTTTAAGTAGAAGCAATCTTTAATTTATTTTTTTTAATAGTTTCTTATTTAATTTCTTCTAAATGTTTCAGAACTATTTTTTATTCTTTTTTATCTTTAGTTTTTTTCTCTTCTTTATATTCAATTAATTCTTAATTATAATTAATAGTTTAAGTTTATTTATTAAGTTTACCTCTTCCTAAAATTTAATTTACAACTTTAACAGATTCAATTTAATATAAAATAAATCTAACTTCTTAAATTAAAGTAACAAGATCATACCCTTCTAAATTATTTAATTTACTAAGAATATCTTTAATTGGAGCAGATTTCTCTTTTATTAAATCATATTTATCTAATCCTTAAATACTTTAACTTTATTTCTTAAGTAAAATATTTAATATATGTTTTAAGTTATTCATCAAAAATTAATTTTGTTATTTCAATTATTATGAATGTTATTTTTAATTTAACAACATAGTTGAAAGATTATGATTTTCAGATCTCATATGATCAATCTTTTATTATTAATTTAGAATCATTTATTTAGAATTTTCATTATTATTTTAAATTAAATCGTCAATTAATTTCAATTATTACTTATATTCAATATCTTATTAAGTAATCATTTAATTTAACTCTTATATTTCTTCTTACTTTTTCTCTAAATCAACAAGATATATTGCATTTATTTATGCTTAACAATCTTCCATCATAATTCTAGTGTCTATTATTTTTTTTAAATCTTCTTCTTTTGTTTTAAAAGCTTTATTAATTTTATCATAGTCAATACCATATTAATTTTATTAATTACTCAAAACATTTAAAATATAATTTATAGATTTAAGATCTTATATATTCTTAAAGAAAATATAAGGATTATTCTCTTTATCAAGAGCAATCTTTAGTAGATCTTTTGATGTAAAATCTTACAATGATGGTTACTTAATGTTTTCTTCAATATTATTTTGAACTCTCTGTTTTTAAAATTTATCCATAAATTATTTTACATAACGCTCATATTGATTTTTAATATCATTAATCTTTTCATTCATTAAAGCAACTATTTCTGGATCAAGCATTTATGTTGAATCAAAATACTTAATATCAAAAATAGATTATGGATCTTCTGGTTATGGATTTAATACAAAATGTGCTTTGAGAACAGAAACTTCTTTATGATGATTATGTGCCATTTATTCCATACTGCTCTAACGATACTTCAGTTTCTATTTCAATGCTTCTATGGTTTACTCTTTTTGGTCTAATTCAATACGAAGTGACTGTATTTCAGGGTTAAACTCTTTCATCTTACCCGTCTGCCTTATAAGTGGACCTAGCTCATACCAATTTGATTTAAAGACTAACTCCATCATCTTCACTCTCTGATTCACTAAAGCCTTCTTTAAAGTCATAAAATTTCAAAATATTCTTTTTTAAATTTGCTACATCTTTGCTTTATACAAAGTCTTGAATACAATCAAGTTTGTTTCTTAATTCTCTTTATAATTATTGTGCATTTTTATTGAAAGATATTGATGTATGATCTGAACCGTTAACTATTAAATCAAGAAGGAAATGCATTATGGAAAGCACAAATGCTTCCACCTTATTTTGGCAATCCTTAATCAATTAGGAATCAATACTAGGATTATGCGATTATTATCATCTTCTTATTTGAAATAGGTTCTGAGACTACGTATTGACATCATTATTGGATAAAGTAATTTATCCATATTGACTTAATTCATTAAATTAATAATAATGGGATTTGTATTTTCTAAAATATTCAATTCACTATTAGGATAAAAGGAAATGCGTATTCTAATTTTAGGATTAGATAACTCTGGAAAGACAACTATATTATGTATTTATTATTAATCTATTTAAAAGATAAATTACATTTGAATGAAGTAATCTAAACTGCACCAAGTAAATAAACTATAATAATTATTATAAAGCTATGGGATTTAATGTGGAAACACTTACTTATAAAAATCTAAAGTTTCAAGTTTGGGATTTGGGAGGTCAAAATGCTATAAGGTATTCAACTAAATGTATACGTGTAGATTATATTGGAGATCTTATTACCCAAATACAAATGGTATTATTTATGTGATAGACTCTTTTGATTAAGGTAGACTAAAAACATCAAAAGAAGAGTTAATGACCTTATTATAAGAGGAAGAACTCAAAAATGTTCCATTATTGATTTTGGCAAATAAACAAGTTTTATTATGGTTATATATTTAATTTTGCAGGATATGTAAGGAGCCTTGAGTGAAATAGAAATTTGTGAGTTTTTGAAATTAGAAGAAGAGAAATCAAGAAATTGGACAATGTATGTGAATTATTATATATACAAAAATTAGAGTTAAATGTAGTGCATTAACAGGTTTAGGTTTAAGTGAAGGTATGGAATGGATGGCAAATACTATGAAGAAATGATTAGATTAGTTTCATNGCTCATACCAATTTGATTTAAAGACTAACTCCATCATCTTCACTCTCTGATTCACTAAAGCCTTCTTTAAAGTCATAAAATTTCAAAATATTCTTTTTTAAATTTGCTACATCTTTGCTTTATACAAAGTCTTGAATACAATCAAGTTTGTTTCTTAATTCTCTTTATAATTATTGTGCATTTTTATTGAAAGATATTGATGTATGATCTGAACCGTTAACTATTAAATCAAGAAGGAAATGCATTATGGAAAGCACAAATGCTTCCACCTTATTTTGGCAATCCTTAATCAATTAGGAATCAATACTAGGATTATGCGATTATTATCATCTTCTTATTTGAAATAGGTTCTGAGACTACGTATTGACATCATTATTGGATAAAGTAATTTATCCATATTGACTTAATTCATTAAATTAATAATAATGGGATTTGTATTTTCTAAAATATTCAATTCACTATTAGGATAAAAGGAAATGCGTATTCTAATTTTAGGATTAGATAACTCTGGAAAGACAACTATATTATGTATTTATTATTAATCTATTTAAAAGATAAATTACATTTGAATGAAGTAATCTAAACTGCACCAAGTAAATAAACTATAATAATTATTATAAAGCTATGGGATTTAATGTGGAAACACTTACTTATAAAAATCTAAAGTTTCAAGTTTGGGATTTGGGAGGTCAAAATGCTATAAGGTATTCAACTAAATGTATACGTGTAGATTATATTGGAGATCTTATTACCCAAATACAAATGGTATTATTTATGTGATAGACTCTTTTGATTAAGGTAGACTAAAAACATCAAAAGAAGAGTTAATGACCTTATTATAAGAGGAAGAACTCAAAAATGTTCCATTATTGATTTTGGCAAATAAACAAGTTTTATTATGGTTATATATTTAATTTTGCAGGATATGTAAGGAGCCTTGAGTGAAATAGAAATTTGTGAGTTTTTGAAATTAGAAGAAGAGAAATCAAGAAATTGGACAATGTATGTGAATTATTATATATACAAAAATTAGAGTTAAATGTAGTGCATTAACAGGTTTAGGTTTAAGTGAAGGTATGGAATGGATGGCAAATACTATGAAGAAATGATTAGATTAGTTTCATATATATATATATAATGAGATTTAATATCAATAAATAGAATTGAAGTAAAGAATATTTAATAGCTTTGATTATAACTATTAATCATTTTGTTCATCTCCTTCAAATTTTAAATGTATATCATAAAAGAATTCATATAAGTCTACATATTATCCATTTTCAATTTATTAGAATGAATTGTAAAATATATTTGACTCATAGAATTTATTACTAATCTCACTCAACTTCATAATCCAACTTATAGATAGTATTATTTCTTAAAATAAAAAAAAATTTATATGCTTAATTAAAATGCTTCTAGCTTTTGTTTCTGTTTCTGTTTCTGTATTTTTAAGAAAATAAGATTGATTTTGAAAGGACTTCATAAAAACAAATATAGATTGTAATCCATTTATAAATATTATATATTTCAATTAAGTAATATGTATAGATTCATATTGTTCTATAATAAAAGAATGATTAAAGAAAAATAAGGTTAATATAATATTAATAAATATATGTTATCTTAAAAAAAAGAGTAATTTAGGAATCAAATTAGAAAGCAAAGATTAGAGGCATTTTTAATGGAAAGTAGGAAAAAAAATATGTTAAAAAATGATGTTTAATAATATTAAGATTAGATGGATGATGAAATAGTTGAATTATGCAATCAAGTAGAAGCAGATTAAAATTTTAATATTTTGAAAATACCTCTTCTAAAAACAATTTTAGAGAGAGATTTAACAAATTCAACAATTTTGTTTATATAATTAATTGTGAAGAAGTGCAAAGAGTCTAAATAAATAGATGATTTAGAAACCCTCTTTGAAGATTATCATTTAGGCTAAAGAATATTGGGAATTTGTGAGAAAGAATAGAATTTAGTATATTTAGATGAATAATTATATCTACTTGGATAACTATCATAATCATCATTGCTTTGTTAAGCTACATTAATATAAATTTAAATTGTTCAAAGTTTAAACAAAATAGTAGATCTTGAAATTGAGTCTGATGATAATCTTATGTCTACATTTATGTATCTGATAACTACATTTGTTGAACCTAATAGTAGAATACCTTTTTAGGATGTTAAATAATTTATATCAATTTTAGATAAATTATGCAAGAAATTAAGAAGCATTAATTATTTAGACATTGAACTAGATTTAGAAAATAATGAAAAATATTCTGAGACTAAACACTCTTTTTTAAGTAGAATACTCTTATTTGCTCGCTACTTTGTTGATAAATCTCAATTCACAATTAATCTTACACTCTATCAAAATTTTTGGATAATACTCACAACTTTAGCATTTATAGTTTAAGAATAGTATTCACTTAGATAAACTGCTTTATAAGTAATATCTGAATCTATGAAATTAAATGATTAATAATTGAAATTTGATATCATTGAAAAACATCCAGATATATTCTTTTAGTTACTTATTATTATTGATCATCATCAGTCAAATAATAAAACTACTGATAAATGTATAAGAACTTAAGCATCTATTATAATGAAATAGTTGTTTTGTGATTAATCTTAATACATAATCTAAAATATTCATTTGAATTAAATTCCCTTATAATTTTTATAATTGGTTGAAAGAGAAAGTAATTATTTAATTAATCTTAGAGGATCGTCAAGTCTTATATCATTAATTAGAAGGTTTATTTCTTTTATGTTCAAACAGTACTTTTGAGTAATGTATCGATCTATATAACAATGGATTATTGACTCTCTTGATATCAACATATTAAGAAATGAAGGAATGGCAAGATTATATCCTTTGCAAATAATTAATTAAATGTAATCTTTTATTAATTTAGTGACCTTTTCTATTTTATAACATAATTCTAGTGATAATCGAATAGTGAACTTTTTAAAGCAAAATAAAATAACATTATATTTAAATGATATAGTCATCCATTGCAAACATGAAATTACATGTCAAAGAGCAAATTAATTACTTAAATATATTTAATGATACAATTAATTTCATCATAATATTCTTTATTAGTAAATATTCCATAATGATCACTTTTATATATTGTGATTTTCTTATATCCTAATAAAGTATAAATTCTATATTATTTCCCATTTACTCATATTCAAAAATAAATATGTATCTTCTAAATATGTTATTAATCTCCAATTACAATCTATTATATTATTCTATATGCGCTTATCTGAACAAATTTGTGTTATTTTACTTTAGTTCCTTTGCTAATTAATATGGGATTGCTATCTATCTATTATTCTTGGTCAGGATATAACAGAAATTATAATAAAATTGAGACAAATAAATTTCTAGTAATCCCCTGTTACTTTGAAATAACCACTACTTAAAAATAGATTATATCTGCATCTAATATATAATATCTCTTTTCTCAAGATATTAATCCTTTATATTTCTCATATTTTATGTAGCAATTCTTATTAAATTTTAATAATGTTGTTTAGAAGAGTCATTTTCAGATTTTCAAAAGAAAAGATAGATAAGATTCTAGACCATGAAGACTATCTATCTTAATAAATAGACAAAATGGCTGCAGCTTTCAATACTCAGAACAATAAAATATTCAATAATTACATAGTTTTCTAAAACAAAATTAATGTAGATGGTACTTAGAATTTGCTTAAAAATAAGGATTTTCAACCAAATTGAATAGATCTGCAGCAATATATATTACTCTATGGGGTATGGCAGGTGGACTTTCCTATTTTTATATAAATCCTTTGGTTACATTGATTCCTGCATTTTTTTCAATTTAAACAATATCATCATATGTAACTGGTAGAAAATATTTGGGTAAATTGGTTTAATCAATAACTTTGGCTAAGGATTAAAAAAAATGTTTAATTGAATTAGGAAATAAAAAAGTTTTAGATGTCAATGTTATAGATAATGAATTATTAAATATTAGTGATGTGATATCAGTATCAAACAATAAGATAGAAGAAGAAGTGGTAACTAATAAAGTATTATAAAGAATGAAAAATATAGATAATCAAATTATGTTATATAATTTGAGACAAAATATGATAGTAAATTATATGAAGATTTGAGAGTATTAGTAACAAAAGACAATGCTGAAATTCCTAATATAAAATTGCTTTAAGATATTATTACAGGAGAGGATGTTAGTGGATACATTTATGAGGAAATTGTATAAAATTAAGAAGATTTAATAAGAAAGGAGACTGATGAGGAATTGGAAAAAAGGTTGAAAGATGAATTGAAAATATGAATTTTTATATGTGATAATAAATTAAACTATAGAATGTCAGAAGATCCAAATGAGAAATGGAAAAAGATTCTATTAAATCCTTATGGAAAAAGTAAAGATGATGTTTAGAATGAAATAAGAGCTATGCATAAAGAATAGCAAATGATTGATGAAGCAATAACTAGAGAAGCTTTATTATAAACAATTAAGGCAAAAAAGACATATAGAAATTTAACAAATCCTAATACAAATGCTGATAAATCTAAATTAGTACCAGTTGATGGTGATTTAAAATAAGGAGCAAAAGTATTTATGCGTGCATGTGCTTCTTGTCATTCTTTGGAAATATTTACAGGAAAACCATATGCAGCAGATTTTTCATTTTAAGAATCTAGTGGACCATCTTTAGCTCAAATTTATAATAAACCAGCAGCTAGTTAGAGAGTATATGAAGAATATACAATGGCCTTATTGGATTCAAAAATATTTTGGAATAGTTATAATCTATATATGTGGCCTAAAGATCCTTAAGCTATGTGTAAAGGAACAAAATGTTTATAAAGAGGAGAATTATTAGAGAGTGCAGAGGAAAGGTATAAAATAATATTAATAATATGTAGAGCTGATTTAGTAAAATTCTTAAAAGGGTTTGCAAAAGCAACATCAGATTTATATAGAAGATCATTCACAAAATATCATGGATATGAATGGTAAAATTATAGAGAATAAGGATTGGTTAAAGCAAGAGAAGTTGCTCATTAAAGATAAGGATATGAACCAGAAAAGAAGTGATTTAATATTAATTATATCGTTTTTTTGTTTTCAATAATGAAATATTTACTAGTGTTTGCTTTGGTTTTTGTAATAACAACCAAAGAGATTAGTTATATGGAAACAAGTAAAGAAAGAGATTGAATTTAGATTGTTTACCTGCAACTGATTTGAATGGTCAAAAACATGATCCAACATATGCAGAATAAGCAAGAAAACATTTTACTAAATATGCTGAGTAATCAACAGAAGATATGAGAAAGTATTCAGATAGACAACCATATCCTAATCTGAATACATATTCTGAATAAAATTGTGCAGGTAATGGAGTAGATTTACCTAAAAGAGATAGAAGATTTAGAAGAGGAGGATGATTATAATTTATAATCTATTTATCATCAATAGAATTATAAAAATATTATAAAACATAAATAATCATCCATTTATCAAATAATCCTTATAATCAAATTATTCCTCAGGATAAAAAGAAGTAATAACAGTTCTCTTATTATATGTACGACCAGCTAAATGGAATTTAGCTTTTTTAGCAGGTATTTAATAATAAAATTTAACAAAAATCTTTCCCACAGCTGGATTACAAAATCTATTATAATAAATAATATCTTACCCTGATTCTTTGTCTGGTCTTGGTATTTCTATCTTCTCTATCTATCCAAAACGTATGCATTCACTTCTTATATCCTCCATTAATTCTTCATATATATCATCTTCATATAAATCTTCAATTGAACACTTTTTAATATATCATTTAATTGATACCATATTCAAAAATTATACAACCTTACTTGGAATCAAAGCAGACTAAGGGATTGTTAACATTTATTACACTTATGGCATTCGCAACAAATCACATGATGCTAAAAATGATCCAGCATAATTAGAAGGTTAATCTCTTCCATTAATTTTCTTATTTTATTATGGTTCTCCTTAAACCTTACATATTTTTAATTTCTTGTCTCCAATTTATAAATTATTGAGGGCTTTTAAAGCTTTTGCAGTTGAAACAGTGTTTTCATATTCAAAAAAACAATAACCTTTAGAAATCTCTGTATTTGATGTAGTATCTTTAACTAAATTAAAGTATTTAATTGTTCCAAATGATTATATTAATTTCATCACATCTTCATCTCTTAGATAAGTAGGTAACCCTCCCAAATACAATCTTGTATTATCTTCCTATTTTTATTCAGCATTTAATTCCCCTTCTTTAGTTTATGGATTTAAAATCCTTTCTAGAAATTTTCTTGGTCTTTCTACTTTTATTTTACAATTATTCACAAATTAAACCTAATCTTAAGTAACTAATGCCCTTTTAGCTTCTTTTGAACTACATTCCAAAACTACCCAAGACTTTGTAGCACCATATTCAATAGATTTAATGGGTCTTTCGGCTTATTTATAATTATATAAATACTGATTTTTGGATCAAGAGATGTGATAAGAGTATTAAAATATTCTTCCAATTCTTTTAATTATACATTTAGAGGTACATTTGATATTATCATCATATAAGGATTATTTTCATAAATAGCATATTTTTCTTTAATATGCTAAGGTAGATCAGGATCTTGTAAAATATGAGATGTCTTAACTTTATTTTACCAATCATCATCAAAATCAGTCATAATTTCTTCTAATTTTTATTATTTCAAGAATACCTTCTTCTCCCCATTTCTTTTTCTTTTTATTTTTCTTTTTCTTTTTTTTCTATTCTTATTATAATATCTATTCTTTTTTCTCATTTTTCTCGTTATCATCTGATTCTTATTCAATTTAGTCTTTCTATTCTTTAGTTTCTTTGTTTTCCACTTCTTAATTCATATAATTAAATAAATTTATAATTTTGATTTTTCTATTTATTTGTATTTATTGATTTCTATATTTAATTAATGCAAATGATAGATGATCTAAATATAAATACTCAATCTTAATCAAATGTGTAAATAATTGTTTCTCTCATCAATTAGCAATCAAATGTAATTTTAAACTCTCATTTTAAAGTAATAACACATAATCATCAATTTCTTTCTCTTTTCTAATATGTTTCTATTTCTCTCTTTTTAATTCTACTTTTTCATCTTCCTTTTATTATTCATCTTCATTCTCATTTTATTGATCATCTCTTTATTATTGAAGTTCCTCATTTCCATCTATATGTTTTCCTTCTACATTACCTTCTAAGTCTTCATCATACTTCAAATCTGAATATTATTTAATTTAATACCATTTTCAAATTCTAATTAACCTTCTGAATCATCATCAGAACATCTCTTCTAAATTTCATAAGAAAATTCCTCCTCATATTTCTCACTATAATGATATTTTCTTCCTTATTCATCTACTTTTGTTTCTGATCTACGAATTACACTCGAATTCACTAAAATCAACTATATAAAAACGATTATTAACATAATATAATAATAAAGTGAATAATATATAAAAAATCAAAAGTCTATAAGAGATTCAGTATTTTATAAGATCTTATCAAATAATCTATCTAATTATGATTTCCAAATAGGCTTTGATTTTTCAAATTATTAGAGTTATTCTTATTCAATAAGTCCTTCAAGAACTTAGTTATTATCACCTATATTATATGCAACCTTAATCTCAATATTAAATAAATTATTTTCTAAATATTCTATATTTAATCTTTTATTGACCATATAACCATTAGGATTTTTGACTTTTCTCATATTTTAAAATCTATTTATAAATTATTGATGTATTAAACTAGCAATAATAATAAATATTTTTTAAGTTTAAATTTTACATTTATTATTATTAGAATGTACAGATATATGATGATTTCTTAGTTTCAATTATTATTTATTCACTAATTAAAGTAAATTTGGAATTATTATTTAAAAAAGTAAATATTCCATAGCTATTGCTAATTTTTATTCCCTTAAAATATGGATTCTATTTGTTTAATAGAAATGACATCTCTCTCCTACAAAAAATGAAGTCTATTGTTTTGATGTTTTATAAAGACTAGTTATCAATTAACATTTTAAAAATTCAGGAAAATTATTTTCTCTAGTAAGTAATTCCAAATTTTGGTATATTAACTTAGAAAAACTTTGAACTCTAAGTTTTTTAAAGTCCATACTTAAAATAGGATTAGATAATTCATCACTCTAATTACATTCATCAATATATTTTTGACTATTAAAATAATAAATGACTTTATTTGCAATTACTTAAACAAATTATTATTATTATTCTTCAATATATTTTAATCCATTTTAGTTTATGATTCTCTAGCAACTTGAAAGTTTAGTATTTAGTTTGAATATAATTTGAGTATCATCTTTTTTAAGAAATCTTTAAATATGATTTTTATAAATACCTAAATTTTTTTGAAATGACCATAGCTGAAAAGACAAAAATTACATATATGTTTAACTTTCTTCTTATAAAATCAATTCTTTAAGTCAACTTCTCAATTTCATTTGATTTTTAATTATGATGAGAAACTAAATTCAAATCTGGAATCAATTATTGGGTCCTATATTCATTACTAATTGTTTTATATTAATCTTATTCTATTTTTAAGTTTTTGTCTAAAGAATATAGTGAACCATTATTTGATTTGCTGAAATTTTGAACACATTATTTTTCTTGAGTAGAATATCTTCTTTCTCTTATGTTTTCATATTAAAGTCTAGTAGACTTTGTTGGTTCTATTTTTCTTTATTTAGTGATATTAAGGACTTTGTTTTAATAGTACTTCTCTAGAAAATTGTAATTTGGAAGCTTAAGACTTTTTTCTCCTTAACTAATCAAAGCTTATAGTGGTATATTATTGTTCTATTAAGTAAGTGATTAATTTAATTCATTCAAATTTTCAATTTTAGATATTTTGTTCAGCTTAATTATAGGAGTTCCTTAATTTCCTATTTAGCTTTTAGTTGATATCATAGGTAAATTAAAATATTCATTCAAAAGTACTTCTACATTGGAATGACCCATTGAACCCAATGTTTTCATTTATGAGGGTGCAGATCTCTAAGAATTGGCTAAGGGAGAGAATTTTTACATTAATTTATAATTATAAATTAAATTTATCAGTCTACTTAAGTATAAAATTAGATAAATAGAACTTGCTCGTAATAAGTTCAATATTTATCAAAGAATATCAAAGTTAAAGATCATCTATTTAAGTGTCTAAATCAACTTTTTTTGATATAGAAAGGTTTAATTATATGTTAGAAATTTAAGTATTATAAATATTTTGAACTTCTACAGATTTATTTTTATAATAAAGTAGACAATAATTACATATAAACTTCTTATATTTCTTTAATAGAGTTAATAGTTGATGGTTAAGCAAATTGAATTAATAATTTAATAAAGAATTAATGGTAAAACTTTGAATGTGATGTAAAAATGAGTTTTTTAGATTTATATTTAATAATATTAGATTTTAAATAGTTTAACTTTATAATTCTTTATTTTATTGAAATATTAATTATAATAATTATTATATTTATAATAAATGTAGAAATATCATAGTTTAGATCCTTTTTGTATGTGTCTATTAATTTCTAAAAATATATTAAAACGGATTTAATATATGCTATATAGAAAATAATATAATTTAATTTTTCCAAAATTTTCCTTATCATAATAATATGCAAATGATTAAGGATGACATGATAATCAATAACTCAAATCTAGATTTTAGTATGACAGAAAATCAAAAATTTGAATCAATCTGTCAACAGTTAAAAAATATTTGTACTGTTTCTTAACAACTCTTGGCACCTAAATTAAGATAAAAACGAATAAGAAAGAAGAGAGTAATGAAAAAACTATATAAAAATCAGAACTCAGAAAAAGTGTCAAGTGACATTCAACCTAAAAAGACTATTCTAAATTATTTTGAAGTCTCTCGAAATGAATTGGAAGAGAAGATTGCATTAATTAGTGGATTATAGCAATAGATACAATAAATAAAGTTGATGATGTCTCAAATATGAGTTATGAATAATCATTTTCTTAAATTCTTTATAAATAAAATTTAGATGTCTCAACTATTTTATAAATGGTTAATGTAGGATGATTTAATTTAAATACAGAAATACTTTATCAAAATCTCTTAAAATACTATTTCAAGAAATCGATACATGAAAATAGAAAGTAAAATGATATAACTGATTTAGATTTGATTATTTCATTAAATTTAATTCTTCAATATAATAATAGGTATTAAAAAATTAAAATTTTCGTAACACAGCTTTTATACAATTTTGTTGTAATATCAAGCATTTAAGATGCAAAATTAAATTGTTGACTTTGAATATATCTCTTTCTATTTTAAAAAAGTCGCTTGCTCTTTTAAGTTTTAAAAGTTATATATATAAATGGTATAAGAATATTTTTGACTCTATTTTATTATATTATTATTAATAAATTAAAATAATATATACAATAAGTGATTGTTTTCACCAAATAACGCAGCATTCTTTTCTTTTTCCTTTCCTCTTATTTTTTTCGAAATTATAACTCAACATTTTCAAAAACGCTTCCTCCTTTGAATTGAGTTCTAAGCTTTTTAAAGTCTTTAAGCTAGTTTTAGTATAGCATTCTGTATTCTCTTATTTAGAAGAATTTGATGAATCTAGATTAACGATTTGATTTTATTCACTATTCAGAGTGAATAATTCTGCTTTATCATTGATAGTGATCTCATATTTTGAACCTTATTTAATTTCTTGTCCTTTTCTATCAAACCTTTTAGCTTAAGTTATTTTGATCTGAATACTCTAATTCCCTTTTTTAATTTCTTTTTTTAATGCACTTTTAGGTTAAGTGTTTTCATTGATTTTATGCTACTCTTTCTTCATTTCTAGGATTATTTTGTTGTTTTAATAAATTGATATATTTTTGAATGATATTATTGAAAAAAAAACATTAATTATATGATATAGCATATCATTTTAATATATTGATGACGATCATTCTCAAATTTTATATTATATTACTTACACTAAGTTTTTCAACTTGTATTAATTGAAACTATTTGTTCTCCATTTACTTATGTATCTTAATTAATCAGATTAGAATATGAAGATAATTTATATAAATTTTGCTTAGAATCACAACTCTTATTAAAAAGAATTTACTAGAAAAAGTAATAAACTTGAAAATAATTATAAATTAAACAAAATATAATTTTATAAATGCTTATAACACATTTATATTATATTATGTATATTTGATTGTAAAATAAATTAATGAGCAAAATAATGTAATTTTAATTGTTTATATACAAAATGTATTTACTAAATTTAAGTTTTGAATTAGATTAATATGATAATGATTTTTGAGAATCAATTATTCATTATTGAAATTATAATAAAATTTAAGGAACAATTAGTAATAATAAGGTTAATTAGCTTTTTTAATATTAAATAGATTAATTTAAAATTGAGTTATCATCTATGAATTTAAATAAAACAAAAACATATCAATATAATTTATCTTCTTCTACTTCTCTAAAAAATACTTATTTTTCAAGCCATTAAGCAAGCATTTTAGGTTGTTATTTAAGAACCTCATCAAATTTAAACCATTTCTTTTCTCCATTCTTCAATTTAACAAGAATATTATCTTTTTAATGTTAACACACTTCAATAATTTCTGAGTTCATTTAAAAAATTAAATTTATATTCTAAATTTTGTATGAAAATAAACTTTTTTATAGTTAATTAAAAATAGCACACTATTATTGATCAATTTTACTTATATAAGTTTATTTAATAAATCTAATTGTATATCAACTTATCTTTACTTATAATATTATTGAATTATTTGTATATGAGTTATTAGAAGAGAAAGAGAATGATCTAAAAATGAATATATTGTATTAGAAGATTAACTTTATCTTATATATAAGCATATTAATAAATAGAGTGTAAAACGGATTTTTATTGTTAATTATATTAAAAATGAAAATAGCATTGCTTCTTGTATTGGTAATTGTGGGTAGTCTAGCAACAGAATTTGAAGATTAATTTGCTGAACTCGAAGAAACTTAATTTGGATAAACAATTTTACAAACAATTCAAATGGAGATGTAAACAGATGATCCAGTTGTCTCTAATTTAGTTGATATTATGCAACACTTAGAACAAACATTAGAAGGAGAATAAAAACGAGATGATGAAAGAATTGTAAGGTTCAAATAAAACTGTGATATTGCTTTGAGCTAATTGACAGAAATTATTAATACAAGCACTGTCACATCACTTACTTTAAAGAGTGATTTAGATTCATTAAATCCATAAAAAGTCTAAGCAGTTGCTAGTTTAGAAAGAAAGAATCTAGAAATTGCAGATTTAAAAGCAGAATTAGATTATTAGACTTTAAAGAGATAAAAAGAATCAGCTACTTATTAAACAATTCTTGATAATCTTGAATAAGCATTATTTGGAGTTAATTAAGTTAAAGGATATTTTAATAAATATTTAGATGTATTGGTTAAAAATAGAAATAGATTCTAATAACCATAACCATCATTCCTTTAAGAAGATTTCACATTCTAATATAATGATGAAGATGTAGAAGAAGATATTGATTCTAAAGGAATCTCTTCATTTGCTTAAGTTGCACAAAAAGTTAATAAATTAAAACATCATGTAATCAATTAAAATTATTATACAAGGTTCATTTAGAAGGTTATAAATCCATAATTGAAATTTTAAGTCAATTAGCTAGTAAAGCATAAACATCAGCAGATGAACCAAGTTAATGTGAAGTATTAACTAGAAAAGTTTTATCCATCCTTAAATAAATAGAAAATTACATTTAATCAGAAAGAATTAGAGAAGATCAAGCTGAAAATCTTAGATAAAGTTCTTATGAAGATTTGAGAACTTTATTATCAGATTAATTGGTTAAAGCCAATTAAGATAAAACTTATATGGAAGGTATAATTATATATATATCAATTTAAGGATTGATTGATTCATTATCAAATAGAATTCAGTAAGCTAAAAATGAAAAATTTGAAGTTGATTAAAAGATTACAATTAAATCTAAAGAAAAAGAAAACAGAGAAAATGATTGTAGATTGAAGAGACAAGAATATGAAACTGACACTGCTAGCAGGTATTTATATTATTGATAATTTTAGAATTAAATAAAAAAGATCTGTTGCTGTAGCTGTTGATTTGATTTCTTCGAAATTAGGATAACTTAAGAGAAAATTATTAGCAAATTGATTAGAATCATTATTAAAATACAAATATACATATTATTTCAAATCTATTTTTCTTATAGATATTAATATTATAATTTCTTAATATAATTATAAGTTTATATTAATAATTATATTTCAATAATATAGTATAATTATATTACTTAAATTATCTTCTTATATTCTCTAAGATATTCAATTTAATGTTTATCATAATCATATTTTTTAAATATTTAATATTCTAAAACCTATTATGAACATTTGTCCTTGTTATTATTAATTATTATTTAAACAATTCTCTTTGGTTTTGTGATTTTTAATTTAAAGTAATAATATTGAAATATTGTAGAAATACTAAGTATGCAAACATCCTCAATTTAATTAATAGTTTAGAAAATTAGTATGTTAAGCGAAAAAGAGTAAATAGAGTTCTTGGGTAAAAAACCACCAGCATGTACTAAAAGTACAATAGAAAAGCTTATGATGAATTTTTAACAAATCTCCAGGAACATTGATGATTTAGATTAGGATTTAAATCAGTTGGCTAAACGCCTTGATTATTTGGAAGTAAGCCAGATTTGATGAGTTTTGTTAGGAATCAATCACAGAACATTACACCCTCGTTTAACCATAAAAATAAGAAAACAAAAAAAAACGTAGAACTGCCAACCTTATCAAAAGAGATTTTTAAGTACTTTTTTTTTATACACATTAATAGTGTCCTTATCAAAAATGTGATAAAATATATGGGACTGACATTTCATTGAATTTACATATTAGACTAAAACATAATGGAGGATCAAAAATTGAAAGAGAAGAATTAGCAGTAATCTAAATGTGTTTAATCTTAGAAAAAAATATTAGAAGCTAAATTTTAAGATGAAGTAGAGCCAGAACACAGCTTTAATCTTCCTCCTAATTTTATTGAAGATTTCTACATCCATCATCAAGAATATATAAACAATTTAGAAAAAACTTACAATAAGAGAATATTACTTTGATTATAATTAAAAATATTAATAATTGTAATTCATTACCTTTAAACTATTGATCTCTAAGCTTTTGTATAATGTTTAATTCATTAATCCTCAATCAATTCATATAAATATTTTTTTTAAATATTAAAGTGAAGACGATATTATTTATTTTTTATAAATATTATTTTTTTTTCTATTATAATTAATATATTTATATTAATTTCTTTAGATAATTATATTAACTATGGTATTTTTTCAATTTTATATTATAATTTCTCTATCAATCATTCTTTTATTATATTCTTAACAGAATCATATTCTCTTTAATTATAACATCAAATTATGTATATCAAGTTAAAAATAGACTCTCATATTGAAAATTATTTACTGATTAGATTTTACAACTAAATTTTTATTCACTTAATTGAATAGATTTAGTATATGAGAGGGTTTCTATGGATAATTAATTAAATTTAGATCAATCTAAACCATAATATAAATGTTTTCTAAGAATATTTATTATTAAAATGAATATAAATTTATCAACTTCAAGGAGGCTTTAAATTTCAATGATAATTTTACTTATCTTTCATTTTATTAGATTGTTATTGTTATATAGAGAGAAGGATTAATACATTACTTTTATGATGGTTTTATTTATATTGCAAATTACTCTAGAAATATTATGCTATTCAAAAAAAACCCTCTTTCAATATTTGTTATAATATTCTATTATACTTGTAGATTTTATAGTTTTTCAAATCGAGTCCATAATTTATGGTTTTAATGAGGTTCATTAAAATTTTGTTTTTATTATTATTATATATGTTTAAGGAGATTTACATAATGAGAAAACATCAAAAGTGTAATTGTAAATTGCTAAATACGCTCTTTTATTATTGCTATTTTTTGGCTTTTCATTTGAAGGAGAATTTTAGAAGAAAAACATCAAATTAAATTTAGAATATTTAAGTCTTATAAACTATAAAATACATATTTTACTTATGATATTTTTATTATCTTAGAATTAGAAAAATAATAATAAAGAGTCTCAAATATAAAAAATAGGATCTTTATAAGGAGAAAAATGTTAATTTACTCATGTTTAAAATGAAAATTAAATAAAACGTTGTTTTACTTAAAAATCATCATCCTCTCATGTCAGTGAAATGATGGAGGACTTTTAAACTGTTAGCAAAAGTATTCTTCATTAGAATATTGATTTTAATTTGATATTAGAAGCACTTTAAGAAGGTGTGATTTTAGTTCATTTTGAAAAATCAGATGATCTAAATTAACCTAATCTTAAAGTGGAGTATTAAAATTAACTTAGTAAGAAAATGTTTTAAAAGACAAATAAAGAACTTTTATAATTATTTGAGAAAATGCCAAGTGAAGTACTCTAAGATGAATCTCCTATGTTAGCTAGAAGTTCTCTAGTATTATTATAGAGTTTTGCTTCTTAACAGTATAAAAATATTCCTAAAAGAACATCAGTATTGAATGCTGTTTATTCAATTTCTTAAGATTCTAAAAAGGATAGTAAATAAAATAGAATTAGTACTTAATCTCCAGGAGCGGGCTCATTTTCATATTAAGTAATTTATTTAATTTTCATTAATTTAGCTTAATACAGTTTTAAGATGTATACTATATGTATTTACAACAAAGAAGCTTAAATTTGAGATTAATGGAAAAGTGGAGGCTATGATTATTGAGACAAGTTTTGAGATAGACAATAATAAAAAATAGATAGAATTAATTATAACTTTTGGGGGAGAGAATATTTTATTAATTATAGCTCGTGATGTTGTTCATAGAAAAAATATTAAAGAATTATTGGATATTAATTAATCAAAATCTAAGACATTATCTTTTGTAAGTCACGAATTTCGTTCTCCATTAAATGTAATGCTAAATATTTTGAGTGAATTAAAAGAAGGTTCTTTTTAGAATAAACATATTTTTAAAAGTGTTTAGATAGTTAAAGAAAATGCTGCATATATGTTAAATTTAGCTAATGATCTACTTGATTTAGCTCAGATAAAAGCAGAGACATTTAATTTGAATTTAAAAAGCTTTAATTTATTAGAGTTAGGAGAAGAGTGTCTTGAGATGTTTAAATTATAAGCAGAATAAAAAAAGATAGATCTCAAGATTTAAACAAATACTAGACCATTATTTTTATATTCTGATAGAAATAGATTAAAATAGATTTTTATTAATTTAATAGCTAATGCTATGAAATTTACATAGTTTGGTTTAATTATTATAAAATTTGAATAGAAAGGATTACTGGTTAATGTTGGAGTAAAAGATTCTGGTATAGGTATATCAGAAGATGGATAAAAAATGCTATTTAAGGCTTTTGGGAAAATAAAAGATGCTCAAAATTAAAAGTTGAATGAATAAGGAGTAGGATTGGGATTATTAATAAGTAATAAAATAGCTTAATAATTATCATATAATAATTAAGGTTTATAAGTGATTTCTAATAGTAATGATGAAAAGAATCATGGATCTTTCTTTTATTTAACATTAAATATTTAAGATTTTCATATTAAAGTAACATCAAATAAAATAGAATAATTAAGTAATTCTATTGATTTTCCAATATCTTATGATCAAAATCCTATTAAAGAAAATTTTGAATATAATGATTCTATTTTTTAATAAAAAGTACTTGATATAATGCCAAAATCAATATGCTAACATATTTTAATTGTTGATGATAATGTCTTTAATTAAAATATTTTAGAGATGTAAATATCATAATTGTAATATGATTCTTAATTTAATTTTAGTACAAAATCTACAATAGATAAATCATTTAATGGTTTAGAAGCAATAAAATGTGTAAATTCAAAAAAATGCAATGAATAATGCCCTGGATATTAAGCCATATTTATGGATTTAGAAATGCCAGTTATGAATGGAATGATAGCTTCAGAATAAATACTGAAGATTAAACCAAATATTAAAATATTTATTGTTTCTGGATATGATGATAATAAATTGAAATAAGAAGGTGAAAAGTTAGGAATTAAATGTTTTATAATTAAACCAATTTTAAAAGATAAAGTTTAAAAACTTATTTAAGAATATCATTTATGATTATTTATTTTTATGTTATAGATTTATAATACTTGATTTTATATATTATAAGACTTAAAATTTATGATATAATTAAATATCTAATAGTTTTTATAATATATAAATAATAATCATTTAGTAATAATAAATTAAAATTAATCTTCTTTATTTGATTCATTACGTTGTTAATCTAAAGAAAATGAACTTATTGGACTAAGTTCTTCCATAATAGATCTTTATTTTGGTAATTCAGGAGTGCTAGCCTTAGGAGCATATATGGGAGTACGAGTAACAATTGATAAATTCTTTTTATCCTTATTCATTAATTTTTAATCAGGACTATTGTATGTATCTAAATAATGATCAAAAGTAACTTTAGTTGGACTCTCTTAACTAATTTTTAAATAATAAAATCTTACATTTTTAATTTTAATTATGGAACCATTTCATTTTAAAAAAATGTATGATTAAGACATTATGTTGCTGTGTATCTTTGTTCAGCATCTTAGGCTATCATCTTAAATCTAATAATAGTCTTTAATACAATACAATAAGTCTCTGGCATCTGAATCTAATTATTGATATTTATTTCTTCCAAAATCAACTTAGAATTATTTGTTCATACTCAAAATCTCTTAATGTCCATTTCCAATAAATAAGCCTTCTCCCAATAACAAAATATGGAAAATAACTCCAGCTGAAAATATATCACATGCTGTTGTATAGGATTAAGTTTTGTCTATCATATTTACAATTTCTGGGGCTACAAATCCTGGAGTTCCACATTTAGGATATAGATATGGATATGAATCAACTTTAACAGATAAACCAAAATCAGCAATCGTTAAAGTGTTTAGATTCCCCTTTTCTTTGAAGAGAATATTTTCTGGTTTTAGATCTCTATGCATAATTCCTTTAGAATGAATATATTTTAATCCTGATAATATCTAATACATAATCTTTTATTTAAATTATAATATTTACTTTCTAGACTTCTTATCTACTATATAAGGTCAACTTATTTTTCATTTCCTTATATAAACTACCTCCCTAAGCCAAATCCATTATCAAATAAATATTATTATCTCCTTCATAGACCTCAATCAAATTAATGAGTTACTCATGGGGACTTAAAATTCTCATTATTTAAATTTCATTCATTACAGATTCCTATAGGATATAAATAGATTAATTACCATTCCTTATTCAATTGCCTATAATTTTTTCTTATCTATACATTTTGAAGCAAACTTTTGATTTGAATGTAAATGTTATAATTCAAGAACCTAATATTAAATGAGTTAAATTTATACTAAAGCATAATTTCCTTATCCAATTACTTGAATAGCCACATATTCCTCTTGAACTTTAGCCTAAAAGAATAACTTAGAAATATGTCTTTTTAATTCACGAAGTACATCATCTTCTCCAAAGTATTCTTATTGTTAATTACCATTGTCTAATGTGATTCCCTTCAATTTGATTGGTTGTTCTGTCGTGTATTTCCAAATAATTCTGTTAGTATTTTCTATATTAAAAACACGATCTGTTCTTTTACGATTAGACTCCTATTAAATGAATTTACTCACTATTTTACCTTATTTACAACAACTTTATCCAAAAAGACATAAAAATATCTTGCAGAAGTTCCCAAAAACTTTTTTTTGAAGAGACGACATTAAAATAATTCATCACAAGATTTAGGAAACATTATAATTAATTATTATATCTTAGCTATTTGCAGCCAACAATTAAAGCATCTCTTACTATAAATTTGAAGGTTCTTTCATTGTTCATTACCTTATGATCAATTACTTTATTAAATATATTCATTCATTACAGATCAAATGTTTCTCCAAAAAACATAATAGAACAACTAGGTCTATTTTAAATATTCAAATAAAAAACATACAAATTAACAATATATATAAAAAAAGAAAAGAATCTATCAAGATACTCATTTTTCTCTCTAAAGTTAGTAATTAATTTGTAATTCTAATGTTTGTATTAATTATATTTTGAATATTTGATTACTTCAATTAAATTGAGTATTCTTCTTTACTTATTGGTTAAAGTATGACTAAAATTATGATCATATATTTATATATATAATAAGAAGTTTATGTCTTATTCAAATTATCTAAGAGTGATAATCATTAAATAAAATGAATAATTACAATTAAATAATATAAGTTATTTATCAAATTTATTGATAATAGGTATTACTTTAATATTTAAAGTCTACAACTAATATTAATATTAAAGATGATATAAGCATAATCATTATAATTAAATTATAGGGGATATAAATCAATAATGTTGGAGTATATCATTCTAATAGATTAGATATTTTTTAATCATATAGATATACTTAAAATTACATTGATAAGCTGTAAAGAAAAGATTATTTAATTAATATTTATTTAATTAATGTCTGACTTATACGAACAAGCAGAATTTTTAAATGGTGGAAAAGTGGCTCACTAGTAAGATACTAGGTTTTAGGATCAAGATTAATTACCTCATGAAACTGAGAAAACCTTAAAATAATTAGATTAAGAGCTAGCTGTTGATGAAGAGTACAAAGAGGCATTTGAAATAGCCAGAAGATTATTGAAATTCTATAAAAGTGAAAATTCAATTAGAAATGGGTAATATTTTGCTGGTGCAGGTAATGAATTTATAATAATTTCAAAGCATTATATTTTGGGTTCAGATGCAAAAATGCCCCATACTTACTTATAGAGATTTCAGAATTGATAAAGAAAGAGTCTGCAACAAAAGTAGCAAAATGTTATTTAAAACTATTAAAATTTGTAAAATTAGATGCTAAAGTCCCTTAAATTGTTCAATTAGCAAAAAGTTTATAATATTTAGATCCTTCTATTTATATACCTAAATTTGTAAGACTATTAGAAATAGGGTATTTCAATCAATATAATTCTTAGCCGAGATAAACATAAGCAAATTGTTGATACAGCTATGAAATTAATTAAAAGAATGATGTTAGATTGGATGGCTTATGGAAGAAGACCTTCATCATTATGTGGTGCTGCATTGTTAATATCTGCTAGATTTCATGGAGAAAATGTATCAACTTCTTAAGTTTGTAAAACAGTTTAAGTTTGTGATGAAACTATTAGAAAAAGATTAGCTGAATTTAATTAAACAGGATTATCCTAATTGACAAGAGAATAATTTGAATAAATTGAGAATATTGAAACTGGAATCCCAGGACCAGTGAATGATCCTCCCTCATATAGAAGGATCAAACAATAAGAGGAAGAAATGAGAAAAGGATTGACAGAAGATGAGATTAAATAATTGGAAGAAAGCACATTAAAAAAAGCATTAGAAATGATAGAATTACTAAAGGTTTAACCTGAAGTGTACAAATTAGAAAATAATTAAAAATAAGAAGATCCTACTTCATTTTCTGAAGCAGTTAATGAATAAAAAGATTGTGAAGTTTTATCTTCTTTAAGTGAATCAGATGAGTAAGAATATATCCTTAGTGAATAAGAAAAAGCATGTAAACAATTAGTATGGTAAGCAATGTACAAAGAATACATCTATGATAAACTTAACAATAGTAAGAAGTAAGCATAATAATAAAAAAATCTATAAAATGGAAATAAATAATAAAACTAAAAATCTAAAAAAAAAGTCAATATTAAATAATCATTTGCGACACCACAAGAATCAGTTACAGATAATTATAAAAATGATGGAATTAATCCATAAGCTGTACAAAATCTATTTTCAAAAGAAGCTGCTTTTTTTTCATAGTTTAGTAGATGATAACGAAATTGAATATATATAAAACCTTTATTTCTATGTATTTTTATTTAAGGGTATAAATGCAATTTATCATTTTATGCCTCTCTTTCCTTAATGAATTTTAAGTATCTAATCTTAAATTATGATGATATTGTTTTCTCAGATAATCTAATTTTAACTTTTAAGATTAAATATTAAATAATAAATTATTTCTACTATCCATATTAATATAAATCTTCATCAAATATTTAAAAAAAGAATAAAAAATAATTGTTTATCTATTTTATATCATAGCTTCAGTTAAGATATGATCTAATGTATAATAAATAAATTCTATGTATATTTCTTAAAAATATATTTTTTATAAGGATATCTTAGGCATTCAATATAGTTTTAATAATTAAATTAAAATAGATAATATCCTAAGTATAAACCTTTGAAAATTTAATTCCATATTTAAAAAATGTTATCTATTTGATTCCTTAAAATTTGATAGTTGACTTAAAATATATTTAAGATATTTTTGAAAATAAAATTCCTGAATATTTTAACATTTTGTTTTAAAAATACAAATCAAAATTTAAGATAACACTAACTAGATCTATATATTTTTTTTATATTTTATTTAGGTGATTAGGAAGAGTATAAAATTTTGGAGTAGGAAAATACCAAAATTACAACATAATTATTTATATGTTAAATTTATAATTCACTACATAATTTAGATTTCAATTTATGAAAAGTTCTGGATTTCTCATGTGATAATAAGGTTTTGTAATTTTCATAGAACCATGCAGCATCACAAAAATGTAGAGTGGTCTCAAAAGATATCTGATAAAATAAAATAATTAATAAAAAAAACTGGACCAATTCGATTAAATTATTTCAGATACAATTGCATTTGATTTCGTATTAGTTATGAATATAGCCACTCTTTCAATTACAACAATAATAAGCATAGCCCCACTAATTAAAAAAACATACATAAAATCTCTAAATATAGAAAAGCTTGAATACTTAATTAAGAGTTTAATCATTCCCAACTTTAGTGGCTATGTCTACCACATCAAAGTGCAGAATAATACAAAAATTATACCTGTTATAATTATGTGGACGGAACTCATCCATAAAATTTAGGTTTATCCTTCCTTATTATCTTAAGATATTTGATTCATTGTCGTTGGCTCAATGAAGGATGACCAAATTAAATCAAATATTAAAAACACATAGAAAATGCCTAATTTGATATAAAGAGTTCTCAATTCGGATTGTAAACTAAATTAGAAAATGTTGTTACTCTCTCATTTTTATTTAATTGTAATAAAATATATTGATATTTTGGTCATGCCTTAAATAAATTCTAAAATAATAAGTCCAATCATCAATTGAATCTCATATTCTACATCTTTTTGATCCAAAATCCTATAATACTCAAAAGTTTAATTAATTGCTACTATCTTATATTTTATAGATTTGCCTTGAATTTATAAATAATGATAATTATATTTGACAACTATTTTTTCTTTTTCAATCAAATAATGGATCTAAATAATCTAAAATGATTTAATCATATTAGCATATTTATGGATATAAGTAATCAATAATTGATTTTAAATGAAGATTACTTCTTATTTTGTTTATTCTATTTATAAAAAAGAAAATTTAGAGCTTAAAATTTTATTTGATATACAAAAAATAGTATATCTACATCACGATATAATTCAGATAGTATTTTGGTCAAATCTAAATTATATTAGTACTATAATAGAAAATTAAATATGGATTAAGTGCTAAATATTTAGATTTTTTCTAATATTTATTTAGATTATTCTATAATAATTTTATCACAAAAAAAATAAAAAAAAAATAGGAAAACTATTTTTTAAACAAAATTATAAATTAAAATATGAAGACTTTTGATAATTAATTTTTTCTTATCAATAAAAGGATTATTTATTTAAGTTTCACTTATAAATAGATATTTTTGAGATAATTTAATTTAAGAATTACTAAAAAGATAATAGATAATCATTTTTGTTATATGAAAAATAATATAAAGTATTTATTAGTGTATAGTATAATTTTAAGAATAAGTAAAAAGATATTAATTATATAAAATAGGAATAGATAGAAATATTGGATTCAAAAAATATTTGATCTTTAGTAAAAATAAAAATTTATATTAATAGTTATTTCACAATTTGACTGGATTAAATTATAAAGATTCTTCATAAACCATTTTTTATAAAGTTTCTCTTTTTAATTCAAAATTATCCCAACTCCAATCAAATACTTTGTCACATCTAGGTTCAGCTTCTGGATTATGTAATCCATCAAAATAATCATGTTCCAAACATTATTCAACAGTGTATCTTTTATCTGGATTAAATGTAATCATCTTAGTTAATAATTCACAAACTTTTGGATTAGCTTTAGGATATAGTTAAGTAAATGACTATTTTGTTCGTTTAGGTAAACTTTTTATATAGTTTATAGCATTTGGATTTCCAATATATTTCATATCATCAGGAGTAGGTGTTCCTAAGACTGAAATAATTCTTTATACTTAATCTAAATAGTCCTCACCTTTATTAATTAATTTAATAATTACCTGGAAACAATGGAGTACGACCTAAAAGTTCTGCTATAATACATCCTGCTGCATAAATGTCAACTGCTTTTGTATATTCAGATGCATTCAAAATAACTTCTGGTGCTCTATACCATCTTGTTATCACATATTCAGTTTTAAATTCCTCCTCAGTTTCATAACCTCTGGCTAATCCTAAATCACAAATTTTCAAGTCGCAATCTTTATTCAAAAGGATATTGCTAGGTTTTAAATCTCTATGTATAACATTTGCTGTATGTATATATAGTAACCCTCTTAACATTTGATATGCAAAATATTAAATATGTTCATCTGTCAAAGCTTATGATGAATAAATGACTTTATGCAAATCTGTGCCCATTAAGTCTGTTATTATATAAATATCATTGAATCCTGTTTTTGACTCTGGTCTAGGTAAATCAACTAAGGAAATAATGTTCTCATGATCAAAAAACTCTAAAAATAGCAAATTTGAATTACTAAGCAATTTAATCTCCCTCACTATTCTTTTAGCATCCACTAAATCTTCAAATGCATTTGGAATCTTAACTAATTATATAATATACTTTCTTAACTGCAACCATCTATCCGTTCTTTTTATTTTTAGCAGAGCATACTACACCATAAGCTCCTTATCCTATTTACTTAATGAATTCATATTTCTCATCCACCACAAATGTCTGACCTAAATATTAAGAAAATACTTTAACCGCCACATTCAAAAGCATGTTTGCCTTTTGCAACAGGAATTTTTGATTTGATAGGATGTTTATCATTTTATCTCATTTTTATTTATAATATATATCAAGTAATTTCAATGCTTAATTATAAAAATGAAAGAAATCTAAAAATTAGATTAAATAATTAACTATTAATCATTTGAATATAATAATATATTATCTATAAATTTTTATATATTTGATTTAATTTAATGAGATTTTACTTAACTTTTTAAAATACTAATTACTGCATATTATATAATTTAAAACAAATTCTTAAATTAGATTTAATATTGAACTCTGATTTAAATAAATACTATTATTCTGTTATTTTTTAATTCATTCTCTTAATTTATTTTTATGTGTAAATATAATTCTATAAACTAATATTATCATTTGGAATTGTATATTCTTGTTAACCAGCTCAAACCTTCGTAAAGTCCTTCTCCAGTTTTAGCACAACAAGGTTATATATAACATTATCTATTTTGATATGGAAGATCCAAAAATTGTTTTAACTCATCAACAGTAAATTTAGCAATATCTTACTTATTAGCTAAAACTAATAATGGTGCCCCTTTTGTTTCATTCTCATTAAGAAACCTCATTAACTCCTATTTTGCTTCTGGTAATCTATTTGGATCAGATGAATCTATTATAAAAATTATTCCTGTGCCTTCTTCTATATATTATTTCCATAATAATCTTATTTTATATCCACCTCCTATATCGAAACAAGTAAATTATATATTTTAAAAATTAATTTTTTCAACATTAAATCCAATAGTTGGGATAGGGGCTTTTAATTCTTAATTCAAATTTAATCTATAAAGTATAGTTGTTTTTCCTACTGCATCTAATCCGATCATTATTAATCTAATCTATTTTTTATTGAACAAAGATGAATATAATTTTGTAAAGAGTGATCCCATGGTATTTAATTTACTTATTTATCTAATTATTAAGAGATTTAAATTTTATTAATTTTCCCATAAGGATTTACCGGGATTATAAAGTTTTTTCTTTCACATTAATAAATTAAATGACGAATTAAGAATTTATTGGGCATAAAATTATATTTAAGCATAATTGATTATTATTATCAAAAACATAAATAATAATAAAATTTAATGTTTTCGAAGCCCCAAATTTTATTTGGATGTGACTCTTACTTCAATTCCCCTGTTGTCTCTTACTGTAATTCCCCTTTAAGAAGTGAGAATGAATATAGATGGATGTCAGAATCTGACTAATATCCAATTTATCCTGCAAAGGTATTTATTTTATTTTAAATAATTTAGAAAGAAATAATAGTTCAAGAGTCTGAAGAAAATTTTGAAGTATGCTCTGGCACTACGAAAATAAAAAACCTTTATAGCGGAAAAATGAAGCCCTCAATAGATACTGCACTAGAAAAGATATCAGCTTAATAGGAAAAAGAAATACCTCAAATAAAGAAACTAATATCAAAAAAGGAAGTGCATATGTTACCTGGTGAAAGCAAAAATATTCCTAAAAATTATACTAGAGCCCTAAAATAGTTTATAAGTATCTTATTTTTCTTATATTTAGTCTCCAACTTTGACTCTAGTGTATTACAAAATGCAGACATTAAGAAGTTCTTAGCTACTAAACCAGAAAAGGCTTGTAAACAAACCTTAGAAAATTCATTAAAAAATTGTTAATAACTCAAACAAATTTCTCAAATTTTCTTTGGCAATCTTTAATGGGGAAAAACATTTTTAGAAGAAAACAAAGTTGAACTTGAACCCTACTTCAGATTCAACTCAATCTGGTTCGGATCAAAGAATTGATAAATTAAAAAAATTTGATCCTTAATACATATTTATATATATTTATAAATTCTTGAAGAATAATTATTGAAAGATCATAAATTTAATGGAAACATTAGATTCATGATTGATATTATTAGACTTTTGTTAGTAGAATTAAATTTTTGATATATTTTTTTGATTTTTCTAAGATTGTACTTATAGGATTCATTTAAAAATACTAAAACCTATTTTATCCAACCTGATTCTATCTATTTTAGAGGTCTATATTATGTGATATATCTATTTCCATTAATATATATTTGAAAAATAATATTTTAATTTAAAAATTATGAGAAAGTCTATTTGATAAATTAAGAGACTTGCAAATAATTTTATTAAAATATGAAAAGGTCTAAAAGTAAATCATTGTAATTATTTGTCAAATCTAATTGTCTAAGATTTATAAGAATTTTTTTTTATGAATATAATTATTTTTGAATAATAATTTTTAATTAACTAAAATAATTGAATGCTGAAAATATATAATGTATTTTATTTATAATTAATTATTTATTATTAAATAGCACTGTTATATATTAATACATAAATATTTTAAAAAATCAAAAAATGCTTCCAAAATTTTTGAAATGATTTTCATATTATTCTATTTTTAGAAATTTTAATTGTTTTCATTAATATTACTGCTGGATATAATTTTAATTTCCTTTTAATACTATAAATTTGAGAAAATAGAAAGCTTAAAATTATGATTTCAGAATAAAAATTCTTGTAAGAATTTACTTAATATTCTTGATTGATATTTAATTCTTATATTTAAAAAATTAATTCTGAAATATAATTTTTAGTATGTTTATATTTCTGAACAATTTTTTGATTGCAAAAAAATGACAATAATTATTTATACAAATATATTATTTACATAAATTATATGTTATCATTTATTACATTTGATTATATTTTATGAAATTGAATTATAAAGCTCTTATAAATTCACCTTTTTATTCAACTTTTTCTTACTTAATAAATATATAAACTTTGTAAAATACAACATTAAACTAATTATGTAAAAAATTATAAAAATAATCCCTTAAATATCTAATAATTTAGAATAAATAAATTACTAAGATGTCTAACTCAAATAAAATTGATTCGATTATTGCAAATGAATTCTAATGTAATTTCTTCGATAAATTAACTTATGAAGAATTGAAATCTGATCTTTAAAAATTCGTATGTTTTATCAAATATTTGTTGTAGATACAGCTAATTCATAAATAGTACTAAAATAGAGATGACTTCTATGAAGCTTATCAGATTTATGTGATTGGAAGAGAAAAATTAGTGTGCATATAAGGTTTTGATAAAGTAAGAACATTCTTAAATATTCTTATAAGGAACAACTTACTGATTTAATCAATGATCTTGACACCAATGAATAAATGATCAAATTTTTTGATTTCTATAGGGACTGTAAGTATTTTGGTTAGTGAATGCGCTTTAGAACACTTTCCACCACGACCATAATAATTGAAGAATTTTTAAACACACACTGAGAGAGAAAAAAGAAAATAATAAGAATTACTAACTCCCTAAATTCTTAATAGTTAAACTAATATAGTATTTTCGGCCCAAGAAACTAATATTTTATAAATTGAAAATCAATAAATTCTTTCAGAGATTCAATTTGTTCCCTCTTGCCAAGAACTGTATAATATTGTATTAAATTATGATAATGACTCCAAATTGGATAAAGTATTGTTCTTACATATTCTAGGCATATTAAACTATATAATAAATAGATAGAAGTTAACTCTCTTAAGATTAGATAATCAAATTATCTGTAATAGAGAGTTCATATGAATTTATGATGAAAAATTTAATAGAACTGGATTCAAGTGGATGGACATTGGATAAAAAAAGTCATGGAATTAGTATTTCTTATAAATTTCCACCTAAATCATCTACAGTCTCTTTATTAATGGAAGCAGAAATAGAAGCAGATTGTGCTAAGCTCATGTCATTGATTACAGAAGTGGAATTATTTTCAGAATATGTTCCTTTTTGTAATCATGCAACAACAATAAAAACAATATCAAAGACAAAGAAGGTTTGTCTGAGTTAATTATATTTTCCAGTTATTTCTAATAGAGAGACAATATTTTTAGGATAAGGTATAGATAGATTAGAAGAAAATGGAACTATTTTGTTCTTATGTAAATCAATCGATTAAGATCAATAATTTCTAGATTACTATAATTTATAACTTAATAAATCAAAGAATGTAAGATTGCAATTAAATTATTACATCTTTTAAATAACTCCAATCAATAAAACAAGATGTAAAATTAAAGCTGTCAATAATTCTAATCCATAATTGTCTTTTGTACCAACATGGTTAGTAGCATTAATTGCAAGAAAAGTATTTTTATATATTTTTAATTAGTTCGCTTTTTAACTTATTGAGAAAATTGTGAAATACACTAAAAGTTTTGAGAAATATCCTTGGTATAAGAAAACATAAGAAAATCCAGAATTTTATTAATGGCTGTAGAATAAAATTGACAACTATTTTGCTTGATTATTTAATTCTAAATAAACATAATTTTAATATAAATGTGATTTTTATTGTTAATTATAGAATTTAACATGAATCATGCACCAGTCATTTCAGCATATGCTGTTAAATAGCATTTTGGATCACCCGAAGTAATTCCTTGTATTTAAGCTATCACTTGATTCATACCAAGTAATTCTCCTCTAAATTTAAATCAAATAAATATATTTAAAGGATTACCTAAATATATTCAATTCATTATCATTGCTAGTAACTTAATGAATAATCTCTGCCAATTATTGAAGCTTACTAGTAATCTTAATTTCTAATTGAAGATAAATTTCAATGAAGGGAATGTATACATTTATTCTTTTTATATCTGTTTGATCAGTCATAGTTATTTAATTAAATTATATATAAATATAATTAGTTTAAATGGTAAACAAAAGCATTAAATATCATCATAAAGAATGCAAATCAGAAACCCTATTTCTCATGATTTTTATGCATTTAAGAAATTGAATGATTAAAACACTTCATCAATTCTAAAAAGCATATAGGAAGAAGAGGATTTGGCAAAGTGATATTAATTTAACATAAATAGAATAGTAATTACAATTTGAATATATTAATAGATTAATTATTATACGCTATGAAGATAATTAACATGATAAATCTAAATGGATGAAGTAATTATTTGAAATTTTGGACAGTCCTTTCTTTGTTAAATTAAATAAAACTTTTCAAACTTGATAGAAACTTTGGTCGGGGAATATATAAGTAAAGGTGAACTATTATATTATTTGAAACAAAATGAAAAATTTTCAGAGGAAATAGCCAAGTTTTATGCTGCCTAGATATTATTATCTTTAGAATGTCTAAATTAAAATAGTATAGTATACAGAGATTCTCAAAGCCTTAAAATAACTTATTTTAGAAAGGATATATCAAACTTATAGACTTTGGATTATCAACTATAAATGATGGACTGTAATTCTCACAATGCAGAACCATTGATTATTTAAAACCTGAGGTTTAGGAAATCAAGGACATACTAATAATATGATGTTTAGGGTTTTGGAATTGTACTTTATTAAAAGTAATAGGATTCAATGCAGATCAAATTCAAATTCGATATGAAAATAGTTCCATTTCAACTTAAGCTAAGGATTTGCTATCGCATTTGCTTGATGTGAATACTAATACTAGATATAATCTATAATAAGTTTAATAGCTTATCTTCTTTAATGAATTTTCAAAGTAGAAGATTGTACCTCAATCTTGTTTTTAGAGCATTGTGTATGATAATTAATTACTCTCCTAGAGATTTAAGTTATAGATTTTGGAATAATAGCTGTAGACTCTCTAGAATCAGAATTCGCTGATTAAGTGAATTTATTTACATATAAATAAACAGAATTTATTTACATATAAATAAACATCTAAAATACATCATATTAAGCTTTAAATAAAGAATATGTTATTAAATAAATATAGTTTCTATGACTATAATCAAATTCTGTTCACCGTAAATTATGAAAGATATTGTTAGAGTAGCCTTAAAATAAAATTTAATACCCTAGTAAATATAAAAAGAAAATGGATAGAATACTTCCTTTAGTAATTATTGGTTTTGTAAAAAAACATTATTATTTTAAGCAAATATTATTTATTACTTATATACATAATATACATAACACTCGTGGGGCACCATCAAAGTCACAGGTATTTTCAGTTAAGAAGGTTTCCAATGATTTATTCTAGCATATTATTCCATTTTTACCTATTTTTATTGTTATTATTATATACATGACATATGCATATTCTTGACTTATAAAATATATTTCTAATTTCGGAATAAAAAATTTCAATAAGGTGATCGCTGTTAGGCATCTGAACCGCAGCCTATTTATAATAATGTGCTAAATTCAATAAAAAAAATGCATATAATTGCTTTTATGTTATTTAAGAATTAAAAAATTTAATCCCAATACTACCCCTAAAAGAAAAATAATATATAAATTAATGAAATGAAATCAAATTAATAAATACCTTGATAGACTATTTTAAACAAAATGAATAACTGGCAATTAAGGAATAAAATAACTACAATTCATCCAGATAACCTAAATGATAAAATTAATTAATAAGAGTGGGGTTTTAATTTAGTTTTTCAATTATATGATGATGGATAAGAATTCTAAATTTTATAACTAAAGATGCCTCATTTTAGTTCAATCACTATGGAAATGTAAGAAACTAGCGAGTATTGATATTATAATAATTATTTAAATTTTAATTTTTCAAACTAATTATTTTGGGATTGAGTGAAACAAAAAAGATGCCTGGTTTTTTATAATGAAAATTAGTCTTTGAAGTGTCAAGAGCTGATAGATTATAAATTAAAGTATGTACTTTCTTTTTATTCTGTATGATAAATCATGAATTGCTTCAAATAATCAAAATATAATCAAATATCAATTTATCATATGTAAAGAAATCAAAATTTTTAATCATTGTTATAATTCAAGTGTTACTCCTTGCAAAATGTTTTCTAATTATACTACTCTTCTTAATAATAATTGATGTTTTTCTTCCATAATTTATTTTGATTTAGCTAGTCTTTAGTATTCTTTAGATAATTTATATTATTCCTCAATAAATTACACATTATCCTCTTTCAATAGTTTATATTTTTAGTTTAGAGACTCTCTAAAATTTATTTATAATTGATTTAATTCAGATTCTTGTTTAGATATAATATTCGACATTTCCAAACGTATTCTATTCGACTAATCACGTAATTGTGCTATATTCTTTTTACTCTCTGTAATATAACTCTGAATTAATATTCTATTACATTAATATGTATGAATGGATGATCAAAACCCTCTAAGAAATGGATTTAAGAATTTTAATTCTGATGTTCATCTACATTAAATCCATATCTAAAGTTATGAATGGGTGTTTAAGTTTGTAGAGTGGTAAGTCTAAAATCACTTTAAGCAGTAGATCTCAATTAATTAAGTCTATGTTGCATAGTTTTAACTGTTCTAAGTGATTACTAAGTTGGATCTACACAATAAAGTTAAAATAATACTGGGATTAACTTGTTTATAATAAAGCAGTTGTCTTATGTTGATTTCTGAACTCATTAATTTTTATAATGAAATTTATAATACTTCTTTTTATTTTAGTTTTGATTCAAGTCTCCAATTAAACTTAATAATTCACTAGATTTAAGAATCAATGCAACTTTATACCTTATTAGAATAATATAATTGGTAAAAATTTAGATTTAAGAAAGTCTAAATCTGGGGTTATTGGAATTAATAACAATGTATTTAATGTTAACCTTGGTGTACTTGTACAGAATACATGGGGTGTACTTAAATCAGTTGTCCTATTGGTCATGTAGCTTATTAGAAAACAAAAATATGTATCCCTTGTCCCAAAGGTTGTAAAGAATGCAAATTAGGTTATGAGATGAATATTAAAAGTTGCTAAGAATGCGAAGATGGATATTAATTAATAGGTAAATTTAATAAATCAGATTTAAGGTAAAATGTGTGTGGAATTGACAGTTTTTCAAATCAGAACATCATAATTGAAAGAAGTATATATGGTCTATAATAATCCATACAGTCAACCATTAAATAATAAATTTGCTATATGCTAAGAATTAGATTCTAGTACATCACTTTGTTCAAAATGTCCAGATAACTATTTTTTGAATGAATTTAATTAATGTGAACAATGTCCAACAGGATGTATATGTAGTCAAAGGGGAACTTGTTTGTATTGTATGGATGGATATTTTTATAGTCCAGTGGCTAATGAGAATACAGCTATATTGAATGCTGGTTAGCGATTGCAAAGTGGATTTTATCAATATGGTAGAATAATTAATATTTATAATATATATAGGAAGTGGTAGTTGTGTCAAATGCAAGGATCCAAATGCCACATAATGTACACCTTCATTTTCATCTTCATGTGCATAAGGATATTATATGAATAATGCTTAAACATAATGTGAACCTTGTAATGTTGAATGTATTGCTTGTAAAACTTCATCTGATAATTGTTCAAGTTGTTAAAATGGATATTATTTATAGAATTCAAGTTGTATACTTTGTAATAGCAACACTTTATTAGAAATGAAATGTTTAAATTGTTATCAAAGTGGTTATTGTTTATAATGTGCAACAAATATGTATTTATCAAAAGGATAATGTTTTACTTGTAGTGAAGGTTGTGTTTAATGTACAAATACTACATGTACTATGTGTGATAATGGATATTATTTGAAATCAGGATCTTGTTAAATTTGTGCTTAAAATAGTTAATATTGTAATGATGAAACTGGAACACCTACTTAATGTATTTAAGGATATTTATTGGTACCTGATATAAATAATACTAATAATCTTATTTGTAGTTAAAATATTAATAATTGTATGATGATGATTAATAGTGATTAATTATGTTCTTAATGTTATCCTAATTATGTACTATTTTAAGGAACATGTGTATAATGTTAATAAAAGATATTAGGATGCACTGCTTGTGTTGATAATAATATTAATTTAGTTTGTTCTTCTTGCTCTTCCAATAATTAAAATGGTAATAATTATTATTTAGATATTAATAATAATGGTTGTACTCTTTGTAATTAAGGATGTTTAACATGTTCAGCAACTGCATGTAATTCTTGTCTAAATGGCTATTATTTATAAAATGGATAATGTGTTGAATGTCAATAATAAGCATGCAAAACTTGTACCTCTTAAACTTGTCAAGTATGTTAACCAGGATACTATTTAAAATCAATTGATAGTTAAAATAATTGTATGCTTTGTCCTTATGGTTGTTCTAACTGTAATCCTAATGGATAACAATGTTCAGAATGTTTACCTGGTTTTATTTTAAGAGTAAGAAATTCATCTTTATATTCTATAGAATAATGGTTGTACTATAGGAACTATCTTTTGTGCAGAATATAATGATTCTGGAATTTGTAAAACATGTATGTATGGATTTGCCTTAAGAAATAACATTTGTGTTTCATGTATCGATTTTACAAGTGGAGTATCAATATTAATTTAATATTAGTATGTATGTGGTGAAAATGCAGAACCCTGCAATAGTTTTATACTTATAGCCATCCTCTTAATATAATTTCTAAATTGAATTATTTATGAATATTTTCGTTAACTTTATTTTTATTTTATTTCTCCTTCCTCGCTTCCTATTAATATATGTTATTAATTACCTTATATATTTATTATTCACTTTAATATTTTTGATAGAGGTCTTAGAATGTTGAAGAATTTACTGATCATTTTCAGATGGTCTTAAATTTATATTCATTACGTTACTATCACTGATACAGATCATATTTGAATAATTTAAATTCCAATGATATTAAGTATGAGTTTAAATGTTTTTATAAATTTAATCAATATTATTTTTGAACTAATCAAATTTTTGTTTGTTTCTATACTTGAGTTCTTACTTTCATCTTTTTTAATTGAATTTATTTTAATTAATATTTAAATTATTCTGATTCATTTCAATTAATAAGAAGATAACATATATAATATTCATTACTTAATCTATAATATTTATATTTTATAGAATTGATTGGTGAATTTGATTATTTACAAAAAAAGCTTATTCAAATTTTGTTACATTATAATATTTCAAAGTTTCTTAATATGTGAAAAGCTTTTTGGATTTCTGATTCCTTTATATATTTATTATCTATATCTAATATGCCAATTATGCTATACAATTTTTGAATTAAAAATATAATTAATTGCGTATTTCTTTATAAAGATTTAACTATTTTAATAGAAATAAGTTACCTTATTATTCTAAAAGTTCTATTGAATTCATTTTAAAGTGGATCATCACATTATTGTAATAATGCTTTGAATACTCTTATATTGAGTAATTTCTTCTTTTGAGTTGTTAAGTATTCTATAAATTAAGCTACTTTTAATTCTTCCTTAAGAATTTCTCTGCATAGAGGTTAATTTTTTTAAGCATAAGTGATTATTGCCTTACAGTAATTCTTCGGGATATTTTTAGAGTCTTTTTGTTCTAAAGTTGAAAATCCCTTTCTTTTTTAAACAGAGAGTTTTAGTTGAGGTATAGGCTTAGTTGTTTAGTAATATTATTATTAATATTCATATTTTTTTAAATCTTCTATCTGTTTTAATTATATTTAATGACCTCCTAGATGAACCTACAAAAAAATTATTCTAAAAATATACCATTATCTCATTGAATGCGTATTAAAACACAAAAGGATATTTTGGTATTACTTAATTTTGATCTTGATATTAAGCTTCTTATAGTCTTATCAATGCAAACTAAAACTTTTCAATAGTTTTTGAATACTATTGTAACATAGTAGAATTATCTGATTTTTAAACTTTTATCTAACTTATTGAAGTATATTTACTATGCTAGTACACTATGTAATTGCTGGATTATACTTTTCTTCTTCTTTAACGTCTTAAAGTTTAAACATTCCAGAAATCTTATGTTATTAAGTATTTATTTATTATAGTATAAAAGAATAATGGAAAAGCAATATAATTAATCATCAACATGAATATTTACTATGATTATTTGATATTTTTATTTATCTAATCAATAATATCTTACTGAGGTGATAGAATTTTAAGAATCTTCTATAAAATGATCTTCAAATATAGAGTTATTCTGGATAATATGATAAATCATTTGAGAATATAAATTTTGATATGTTTTGAGTTTCTTTAGATAAAAGGAATCTAAATATTGTTTTATAAGAATGAATGAGTTAAAATAAGAATGAATAGAATTAAGATTAAGTTAAATGTGAGTTTGATTGATTTTTGCATATTTAATAGAATATTTTAAATAATTCAAAAAAAAAATTTGATAAAATATTCATTATGAATTAAATGATAAAATTATATTAATTTATGTTTATAATAATATTTTCACTCCTTAACATATCAATACAACTAAATTAATAATGTAATACTATTTTAAACAAGGATTGTTGTATTGATTCATGTGAATGGGAGAATGAGTAATGTCAAACAAAAAAAGCATAAAATTATTGCAATTCCAATAATTTTAATGAAGAATAATGTAGATAAAATCCAATATGTGCATTTTATAATGGTAAATGTGAACCTTTTTTTGGATGTTAAACATATTAAAATATAGGATCAAATTGTCCAAGAGTATCAATTAATTGTATTTCTATTACAGATGAACCTGTTTGTATATAGAAACCAATAAATTGTATATAAATATCTGAGAGTAAATATTGTGGTTAGATTGATCATTAATAAGGCAGTAAAGAGTCATGTGAATGGAAAGATGATAAATGTTAATTTACAGGATGTGAAAAGGTAAATGAATTTGGATAACTGTCTGAATTAAAATGTTAAAAATTTCATAATGTTTGTAAATTTGATGGAATAGAATGTAAAATAAAATTATAATATTGTTCTTCATATCTATATAATTGCAATTAAATTACAGCAATTACAGGTAAATGCTAATTAAATTCTATTAAATAAAGTTGTATGAATGCATCATGTTATAATTATTTTGAAGATAGCTATGAGAAATGTTAAAAACATTTTGGTTAATATGGATCTTAATGTATTTATAATAAGAATTATTTTGGGGGAATATGTCTAGAAATAGATTATAAGACATAAGTAGGTAAATGTATGGTTGAGATGTAAGATAAATCTTGTAATTAATATTTATTGATATCTAAATGTTTTGGAATAAACTCATAGAAATATGATTAAAAAATAAGTTTTTGTTAAGAAGGTAATATAGATTTAGAAAGAAGAGAATGTAATACTAGTTTAAATGAATAAGAATGTAATACAATAGAGACAATAGAATTGAAAAAATGTTAATGGATTAAGAATACTTGTTAAACAATTAATTAATGTTCTGATTATGAATTAAATTTTGATTCTACAGAGAAGACTTGTGATGAATTGAATTTAGGTTGTAAATAAATCCCTTGTTAAAATAATATTTATGGATGTTGTGTTTAAATATAAGGATGTAATGGTTATTAGACAAAATAAGAATGTACAAATAATTCTGATAATTTTATTATTGATTTATAATATATATGTATTTGGGAGAATAACTCTTGTAGATATGGTAAATGTGAAGATTTTAATAATGACATTTATTAATGTAATAATTTAGAAGAATGTAGATATATAGGTAAATATTGTTAAAATAAAAAATTTATCTCTTGTGAAGGATTAGAAATAAAAGATTGCATTAGATTAAATTGCTTCTATATAATGGGAAAATGTTATAGTGCATATGAGATTTATAAAGATATTTAAAGTTTAAGCAAAACATTAGGGTAAGATGAAAATACTGTTTGTTAATATTTTTCTGATAAACTAATGTATAGTTCAGATACTAAAAATTGTGTTTTAAAAAGTTAATGCAAAAATTATAGTTACAATTGTTAAAGTATGAAATAATATGATAATGTTTAATGTGTAAATATTAATTCAGAATGTCGACCTATGACATCTTGTTCTTAACTATCATATTCAGAAGTAGAAAAATGTTATAAAGCTTCTAGTGTATGTAATACAAATGGTAAAACATGTGAGATTGCTGAAAAACTGTGTACATCATATAAAGATAAAAATTCTTGTAATTTTTAATTAGATCTAAGTATTTGTTAATGGGATTCTAATGGATGTCATTTAAAAAAATGTGAAGAAATAAAAGTTATGAATGATTGTGATTCCAAAAATTTATGTATGAATCCTTAAGTTTGTAGATAAAATATGTGTGTCTAATCAAATAATTATTGCATTACTATAAAATCAAGATGTAGTTTATACTTATCAAAAATTAGTTGTTATAAATCAATTAATTCTTTTTGTTTTTGGAATGGATAATATTGTATGGATATAATGAATTGTTAAATACTTTCAATTAGTTAATGTTAAAATGAAAAATATAATCATACATGTATTTTTGATTATGATTTCAATGAATGTAAGAATCGTAGACACTCAACTTCTTCATCACTTAATTAAACATGTTTATAAAATAATTATAAAGATGATTATTATTGCAATTCTTAAGAAAATAGAGATAAAATAATATCATTATTCAAAAATACTTGAATAATATTAATTTATATTTGAATAATAAAATTAATAATGTACCTTAAATTAAGAATTAATTATAAAATTTTAGCTATCTATTTCAAAATCTCATTATAAATATTGTAATATATATTAATTATGATGATGATTTTACTCTTCACTCTTAATTTGAATGCTTAATCCATAGATTTTTGTTCTCTAGGATGCTAATTCTTTAATGATCCCACTAAATGTGATTCACTTAAACCTTTATGTTCTTGGAATTTTAATAATCGTACTTGTATAAAAGGATATATGGAACCATAAATAGATATCTATTAATCATAAATCACTTAATTCTGTTCATATAATAAAGATAAATGTTCAAAAACATATGGCTGTTCATTTTATAATAATATGTGTATAAAGTTTTTAGGTTGTGATGCTTATTAATCTTATTCAGATTAAGATTGTTTGAATATATCTTATCTTTGTAGTTGGGATGAAGAAAAACAAAGATGTGTACGTAGTCCCTATTATGATTATAGGGGTAATATAAAATAATAGAGAGATTGTAGTTTAGCTGATTTAGGTTGGAGAAGTCAAGATGGGTGTCCTAAATATTCAAGTTAATGCATTTTTAATCAAATTGAATGTGTAGAATCTTTAGGAAGTTGTAATTAATATTAGACAACACCAGAAAATTGCCGAAAATTAATTGGAGTAGATGGATAATGTGATTATTATGAAAATAATTGTAGGGCTAAAAGATGTGGAGGTTATAATAATTAAACTTAATGCAATTAATATAGATTAGATTGTTATTTTGATTAAAATAAAATATGTCAATAGAAATAGAAATGTGAACGTAGTAATGTTAAAATAAAATCATAATGTTAAAATACAATAGAATAAAATTGTTATTTTGATGGAAGAACATGTTCACTTATTCCATTATAATTATGTTCAGTATATTCAAAATCATTATGTTAAGGTACAGTTGGAATAGATGGGATTTGCATATTATAAAATGATAAATGTATTAAATTAAATTGTGAAAATGATTTAAAATAATAATATAAAAATATGGAGATATTTTAAGATTATTGTTAAGAATTAAAGTATTGTGAATAAAAGAATATAAATTGTATTTAAATAGCATAAGATGAATGTTTAAATATTAATAAAACAATTTAAAATTGTAATTGTTAAAAATGTACAATCAATAAATAGGAATGCATATATGCTAGTACTTAATTAGAATGTGAATAGAATTAATAATTATATTCTACTATTCCATGTTATTGGAATTAAGATTAAAATTATTGTTAATCTGCAACTAAATGTTCATAATTATAAAATAAATCTTCTTGTTAGAAATTGAAACCATCTTGTGTATTTCGTAATAATATTTGTGTGGATATATTAGAATTAAACTGTAATTAAATATATAGTATTGAAAATGGAGATTAAATAATGTAGAATTATTGTATATTATCTCGTGGTTGTGCCATTTTTAATAGTAAATGTATAACTTTATATCTAAATTGTGATAATTATTAAAGTGAAACAACTTGTTTCAAAGATATAACAAATTAACCATGTGTTTGGAATTCAGAAATAAGAAAATGTTTAAATTACAAAGAAAGAGAATAAATTATAAATAATGAATGTGAATTAATAAGTAGTTTTTGGACATATAAAAATGGAATTTGTGATATCAGAAAAAGTTGTGCTTAATTAAATTAAACAGAAATAGGTTTAGAAGGATATTGTACACTATATAACTTAAAATAAATTGAATCTAAAGCTACTACTTGTTCTGATATAGATATATCTATATGTTCAAATTTTAGTCATATTTGTAAAAAATATAATAACACTTGTTAAAATCTTAGTTGTTCTGACTTGAATTCAACTTAATGTAAACCTATAATAGGATTACAATTAAAAGATTATAAATATTGTAGATTATTTGGAGAGGATTGTATTGAAACTTTACCTACAAATGAGAGAGATTGTTATTTATTTGGTGCAGGATCTAAATTCTTTAATGAAAATTATTGTGTATCTTGTATAAGATATGGTGAATGTAAATCATTACCATATGTAAATATAGAACCATCAACTGAAAGTTTTTAATTAAAATTATCAATAATAATGATTATTTTTTATATATTTATAATATAATGAATGAAGATAATTATTTTTTAAAAACTAATATTCTCTTATCCTATTTTTTGTTACATTAATTAATAGCTAATTATATTATATCATAATAGTATAGAAAATCTAAATTTAATATTATATTGTTTATGCAAAGAATTTATAATCTCAATAAACTTAAATTATTAAAAGATAATATATATGTATATAAGTTTTTGGATTGATAAACTAATAAAATTCTGAAAATTATTGAATATCATCATATTCTAAAAATATTAAATATATCTATAATTTAGTTATGAATTAAAGAAATAATTTGATTATATTTACATAATTTATAACATACTCATTCAAATAATAATTTTGGTAATTCATTGAATCTAAGATATAAATTTAAAATTAATGGTAATCCTTAAATGATTCCCCACCAAAAAAATAGATTACCAAATTTAGTTCCTTTTATTCTCTTTGTACATAACATTACTGGAATTTAGATCATCATAAACATTACCATTATTGGAGTAATCTATTTTAAACTTACTGCTAATGTATATTCATGTAACATAGCTGAAAATAAAAATGTAGCTAATTATGCTTTCCTTACTCCAAAACCAAATTCAAATATTAGTTCCAAATATACATGACGATATAGAAATTCATAAACTGGTCTATTCCAATTTCTATTAAATTCTTCATAATCTGTTGAATTCCACCAATCTGTATAAAATTAACGATCTCCAAAATGAGTAAGTTCAGCCCAAAAATTACAATAATTCTCAAATATCATGTTAAATAATGTTAAACATAAAAATATTAAAGGTAGAGTCATTTAAAATATTGAATCAACTAATGTTAAAGCATTTACATTCAAAATTATAGGATATATATGATTTGAACTTATCATATATCCCATAATTAACATTGATATTGTATTTATAAATTTAACAATTACATACCACCATCTAATCTTACCAGATTATGGATATTGTGGTTCATAAACCAATACAGGAGTCATTATAAATTTAGTAAAATTCCTAAAATTAATGTTATTTGGATAACTGAATGGATCATTACTTTTTGGACATCCTTAATCAATCCACTCTCTTCTCATTTTATAATTTGTCATTGTATAAGAATGCATTTTAAAGAAGAATACACATGATTAAAATGTAACAAAAGCACCTTAAGGTAAGTACCAATCTCTAGTTAAAACCAAATAATGTGCATATACAAACATACATATTTGACTGACATGTTGAATTAAAAAGATTAATAACTTTGGTATGTTCATCATTGCTAAATATTGAATCAACAAGGCTATGTGACTCCATGCATAGAACTATTTATAATGATAAATCAATTACTAATGGCCATGTTACAATACACATAAAGAGATCTCTACGCATTTAATTGTACAATGATGTTTCAATCCATTAACCAGTCTTCCAATATGTCATAATTGGATTTATTATAAAGTAATAGAAGGCCACAACATATAACATATTATAAAAGCCAACTAATTTATTCTTATTTAAATCTGAATCCTTATCCATATCATCTAAGAATGAAATCCTATTGACAAATGCATGCTTTCGTAAGTGTTTGATTTTAGCCTGCTTTTAAACACTCTTCTCATCAGGTGTTGAATATCCTGAACTGACAGAATCTTACTCAGGTGTATCAATTTTGCGATGTTTCATATCTATTTTAATAATATTATATATATGTATATTCAAAAATCAATATGAAATAAAAACTAATAATTAATTTTTTATTCATTCAGATGTTTTTATTATTATTATTATTATGGTATTTAGAATAAATTATTATAAATATTTCATGATATCTTTTTAAAATCTGAATCAAAAAATGTTCCAGGCAATACAGCTTTAATATGTCTACCTGTTGTGACTAATTTCATCCCTGATTCTTCATATATATCACAAATTGAATATGCAACATTCTTACCTACTTTTTAACAAACTGCATGTACAATAAGAGAATCATTCAATTTTGCAGGACTTATAAATGACAATCCCAATTCAATACTAAATTCTATATAATATATACCTGACTGTTCTAGATAGATTTCTATCTCCTCTTAGAATAGCTATAGTTGTAGCACAATCTAAAATTGTAGCTAAAGCACCACCATGAACAGATCCATTCATATTCATAATCTCTTAAGGAACCTTGTATCTCAAAATCAGATGATTAGAATTTCTTTCTAAAGCATGTCCTGGTAAAAATTAAAATGCTGAATAGAAATGCTCTGCATATGTATTTTTAAGAATAGGAATTTATATGAATCTTTTAAAGATATCCCCAAATTCTTTATGTACCATTGTATTTATATAAATTTTATTATATTTATACTTCTATATTATAAAAATACTTTTATTTATAAATCTCTTAGACTTCTATATCAAATATCAGAATATAAAAGTAGTACTAAGATTAAATTAAAATACATACTGATATGCTCTACTCAATTCATTTTAATAAATATTGCTAATATATTTGATCAATATAAAAATGATATTGATCAAATATAAAAACTAATTATATCTATTAAATCTTAGTTATCTTATAATTGTATGCAATTCAAAATTGCTCAAAGCATTAAATAATTTATTATTATTCTAAGAGTAAATTCATCACTAAAAATATATTAAGAAATTATCAATATCAATAATCTGTCCATTTCAATCATTATGGATTCATTTCCTGATTAAGATATAAGCAACTTATGCAAAATTAATTTTTAATCTATTTTTATGATGATTTACATTTCCAGAAATCTGAAAAATTTTACAGAAAAAAATAACATTTGATCTATTTATTATGCTAAATTATTATTATTATTATATTAATCAATTTTATCAATAAGGCTTATTATCTATAATGTTATAAAATTTATAAGATTATTTTCACAAAAAATTTCATATACATAAATTAAATAGTTTAAAGATGCAGTATATTTATTTTATTCTTTATGAATAATGTTTAACAAAATATTATGCTTTCATTTTCAATATAAAGTATCCCAGAATAATTAAAAAGAATTTATTACTTAAATTAGATATTATTGGCCATCATAAAATGTTTAGTGGATATATTTAATTTGGTTTTTGAAATTATATCCACTTTAAACAAGGTATCTTAAATATAAAGATATTATACAATAATAATAAAGTTAATATTTATTTTTTTTCAATAGTAATATTAATCTTATATTTTAATTTATCAATTCTACAAAAATATTATATTTATAAAAGGGCTATAATTTTCAACGGTTTTCTCTTTAATTCTCTATTTGATAATTGTTAAATGAATGTATTTTTATTTAATTCTATATGCATTATAAATTTAATATTTTCGGTTCTAAGAAATCTTCTTTTTAAATTGACATTTTTTATATTCTTACACTGGATAAATTTAATTGAATCTTTGAATCTATACAATACTTTATCAAAGCAAGATCTATCCAATAGGTTTAAATATTAATGAATTTGTTATATCATTTCTCAGATTAATCTTAATAGATTTTTCAATGTATATTTTTTTCAAGATTTAGAGATAATTGAGATGTAAAATTTTAATAAGCTAAATGAATAAAATTTACATATTCATACTGAATTTTCAATCAGGTTATTGGAGAACCTAATAGAATTTTATTAAATAAATAAATTTATAAATGATATTTTTCTTTTTAACTCTTTTGTCATGTGGAAGCAGCATTATAGTTGATGCTAATTAAAGATGTGCATGTTCTGAGATTTTACTGCAAGAAGATTGTAATACAATAATGAATTGTAAATGGGTTAATCAAAAGTGTTAAGATTATATTTATGAATGTTAAGTAGAAGGTTAAGCTGATATTCGTACTTATATATGCAATTGGAATAGTGATTTAAATAGATATGAAGCTTAAAAGTTTGAATGTAGTTAATTCAAAAATTTGTATGATTGTTCTAGACTTAAACCACATTGTTTTTGGAATTCTACTGAAATGTGTAATGATTTTACAAGTTGTCAAGATTACAATGAATAATATTGTCCAATTTATAATAAGAATTGTTCAATTTAGGATAAGATTTGTATTGATGGTTTACAATAATGTGAAAATTACAAAAGTGAATAAACCTGTAGAGGAATTTAATCTGGAGAACAGGAATGTTTATGGAGTAATGATAATTAATGCAAAGGGTAGAGTTTAGTTGATTGTACATCACTAACAGGATTCAAAGTATGTGATGTAAATCTTATTGAATGTAAAAAAAATGCTTAAGGAAATTGTGAGTCTTTAACTTGTAGTGATAAGAAGTAAGAGAATGATTGTACAAATGCAAGAATAGTAAAACATGGAGAATAAATTTTTTATTTATGTGTTTGGTAGAATGGTCAATGTTATGAAGCTATAAATGCTAAACATTTGAATAGAGAAACTTGCTCTAAATAAACTGCTGCAAATTATAAGTGGGTAAATAATAATTGTTAAGCTTGTTAAACACTTCAACCTAAAATTTTAGATAGACAACTAGATGGTTATGTAGAGTATGAAACTTAGATTGTCATCATGTACCTTTCTACATTTATATTGAGTAATATTGCATTTTTTATCCTATGCATAGAATGAAAGCTCTAAAAATATTTAATCATTTAATTTCATGAATCAATCTTCATTTTAATCAATTGTTATATTATCTTTTAAAATTTTAAGTGGCTTTCCTTGTCTTTTTATTTTATGATCAAATTTCTTGCTTATTTAGAATCCATAGATTCTAGATCTAATTCTATTTCCATTTATGATTTAATGTTTATAGCTAAATCATTTGACTTAGACACACACAATAGAATTAATGAGCATTATCTCATTGAATCTTCACTCATTAACCACTTTAATAATTTTCTATGATCATTCAAAACCTTTTAATCCTAAGTGTGTTCAAAAACATATAAAACACCCTCGAATTCTATATTTAATATAATAGATTCGACTGTATTCTATAATATTTCACAATATTTTGGACACCATAAAAGTTGATTAGGTTTCTCACTAATGTTTTTATACAATGTAAAATCCTAACAAGAATTGACTAAAATAATAAATATTTAATTAGTACTTTAATCTTTTTACCATTCAGAACCCATAAGCTTCTCATCTAATAACAAATTGACTCCAAAAACAATGAAATTTTAACTAAGTTTTGCATTAGAATTTTCTTATCCCATAAGAATTATTATATTTTCGAGAATTAATAATCTGTTATTACATAATTGAAATTTTATATATTAATTATTATTATCTAATCATATTTAAGTAAACTTTACAAATTTATATCATAAAACATTAACAATTAATAGAAACAATTCAAAATGGTAATAAAAATTATTAAGTTCTAATTTTTTATTTCTTGAGAACTTAATTTTATTAACCAATATATTTAACCTTTTTAAGTTTTTAGATGGTTATTATACCAAAATTTTACTAATTGATTGGTTGAGTCTATTGATTAAGTTTATTGATTAAATCTATTAGTTGAGTCATATTATGTATCTTTCAGATTACTTTGAAAAAATATTATTCTATGTCTTTATAAAAAAAGATAGAAATAAATGATTTCATCTAGATACAATAATACTTAAAATCCATTTTTTATTGCAATATTAGAGTTAACATAAAATTCTAAATTTAAGAATTCTCAATTAAATTAAATTATAATTGCTGTTAAGATTTATTAAATAACTAAGATATAAATTAAAAAATCAAAGTTTCTAATTAAGTAATATATCTATAAATTCTTCCTCTGTTATTTCTCCTTATGCTTTACATTCAACTAGAATTTGTTACCATATATTTTCCTCTAGATTCCCAATCATCATTTCAAGTTCTTCTTTTGAAATTTTACCATCATCATTTGCATCAAACATTTTGAATGCTGCCTTCACTCTTTCTAAAGATACAAGTTTCTCCTAATTCATTGAAGCCATCAAAAATTCTATAATTATATATATATTCTATTAAATTACCTGAAAAATCAACTTAACCACTCTAATTTAGATCAATTATATGTAATATCTTATTAACCTCTTGCATTGCTAATTCTTTATCTTTTAAAACTTATGAATAACCTTCAATTAGTTCATCTTTGGATATAATTCCATTTTAATCCTTGTCTAAAACTTGAAATGCTTTAATTAATTCTTCTTATTCTTGATTAGTTGTCATCTAACAAGCAATATATGAAAGAACTGCTTGAGTGAACACAGATTTTGCCTTAATTTATATTGTTAATAAATATACTTAAAATCGTTGTAAATTTTATAATACTATGCGATTAACTTCTTCATTTGAATTATGTTTATCTATCCAAGGATCTGCTAATGCTTATTTTGCTGAGATTCTTTAATTAGGATCCACTTAAAGCATATTAGTAATAAGATTTTTTGCATCTTTTGATATCAAGGCCCAATCATTATCTACCCTATTTCTCGAATATTGTTTACCATCAAAAATGAAATTGCCATCACTTATTCTTTACATTATAACTTTGTCATTTATACCAGTAAATGGAGGATATCCACACAAAAGAATATATAAAATTACTCCACATGACCATACATCACATTTTTCATTATAGTCTTTTCTCAACACTTCTGGAGCTATATAATAAGCCTATAATAATGAAATCATTATTTACAGTTCCAAGTTTTTTAGTCATTTTTTTATCAGCATCATATTTTCTAGATGTTCCAAAATCAATTATTTTTAATGGCGAATTTTGTGATTCATTAGCAAATAATATATTTTCTGGCTTTAGATCTCGATGTACTATATTTTATTCATGACAATAAACAACTGCAGATAATATATCTCTCATAAATGAAGCAGCCTTCCTTTCACTAAAATAACTCATCTCTTTTATCCTATCAAATAACTCTTTGCCTGATAAATATTCTGTTATTAAATAGTAATTCTATTCATCTTAATATAACTCATATAATTTAACTATATGAGGATGATCCAAATTTCTTAGTATATTCATTTCTGCAAAAAGTCTCTTCTATTCTTCAAGTATTAAAGAGCTTTTCTTAAGTTATTTCATTGCTCTCACCATCCCTTTTTTATCATACACATTTCTTACCACTATTCTTATGAGTCACCTTCCAAACCTTCCCATATGCTCCTTACCCTAAAACTTCCCCTTTTACATAATATTTATGAATGCTTCCTTATTTTAGATTCACAAAAACATCTACTCCAAGTTTTACAGTTCCAACTGATGACATTGATAATTTCCTCTTTTGACCATAATTTAGTGATTCTCAAGATAAATGAGTAATTTTTACTTTCATCCTACTACATATAAGCCTTACTTTACTATACACATTTATCTTCTACACCTAAAATAATTACAGGACTATTTCCCATAACCTTAAAATCTTCATTTTAGTCTTTTATCTCTTCATTACAATCTTACTTAATCATTTATATTACTATTAAGGTTTTTTTTTGTTTAAGAATGAAAACTTCCTTTAACATCTATAATCAGTTCAATAGTTTATTATTTTTAAGGAGCAGAACAACATTGAGATCCCATTAATTTAATATTTAATTTAAAAAATTGAAACCTAAGTTAAATATATTCCATTCAGTACTGTGTTTATTAAATGATTATTTTTTTTTTATAATTTCAATTGGATTTTCGATAATCAAACATTAGTTTTCATATATAAATATATGACTTTAAAATCTCAAAGTAATATTTATTAAGTTATTTTAAGAAGATAAATTTTATAATATTTCATTTTTTTGAACATTAAAATTGATCAAATCCAAATTATATCTAAATAATAGTTAAAACTATCAATTATATTACATTTGATAAATGAACCATATATGAAATTATTATAAATATAGATATAATTTACATTACAAATCATAAGTTTACTATTTGATTTTCTATAAATATATTTCAATAGATATGATTCATTAAAAATATTGAAAAAAGGTAAAACCATTCTGAATCAAACTATAGGGTTGAGTATTTAGAATTCTAAATTAACAAGTGTTAATTGACGATATAATATTAATATTGAGGTGGATATGAGTTTTTAATGTGAATATTAATTTATATTAAAATCAAAAAAAAAAAAAAGAATAAATGGCAACTACCCTACCTTTTATATCTAAGAATAAGAATTAGTATATAATCAATATATTTGTAGTGTGGAAATGAAAGCTGTTACATGGCAAAAAGATTCTCATGGATTGTTTGATTATGAGACTAAATCTTTAAGCGTTAAAAAACATAGGGTTGAAGGATCATGCAAAGTTAGCAGAGAAGGTTTGAAAGTGTTAGTAATATAATAGAGAATGAAATAGTTATATAAGATGGAAAGATTAAGGATGAGGCACACTTACCTCTAACATCCATTTAAGCTTAAGGAGGTATAATTCTTATTAATATTCAGACTAATATTTTATTCAACCTAATTAAAACTCAACAGAGAATGAAAATTATTTAATTGTTCGTAGTTTAAAAAATGCTGATGGTGTTTAGAAGGTATTAATATTGATTACAGTTTAGGGTTATATATTATAAGAGGGAGATCTTCTAAAATTAGGCAGAGTTGAATATCATGTGATAGAAATCAGAGACAGTAAAGGATAAATAAGAACAGTAAAGGATGTTTTCTAGTCAGAAGCTAAAATTACACCTTCTATAGATGGAAGTGTAATTTAATAATGCAAAATATGTTTAAATGAAGAAGAAACCCCAGAAGATCCATTTATAACTCCTTGTAAATGCAATGGAAGTTGTGCTTATGTGCATTTTAATTGCCTTAAATAATGGTTAGAAAGTAGAGGCTATAAAAAAGAATCTGGCAATACTATTTCATATAGATGGAAGAAGTATCAATAATTATATATTATTTAGATTAGAATGTGAAGTATGTTAGGAATTATTGCCACAATAAATTAGATTCAAAGGAAAAGTTCTAGATTTGGCAGCTTTGGAAAGACCCAATCAACCATATATAATTCTTGAAAACACATAAATATCAGAAAAGGATAAGAAGGCTTAAAGAGGAATCTATCTTATTAAAGGAACTCCAGATGACCAAATAAAATTAGGACGTGGACATTAATGTGAAATCAGGATATCAGATATATCAGTATCAAGATTACATGCTTTTATCAAATATGAGAAAGGCAATTTCGTTATAGTTGATAATAATAGTAAATTCGGTACTTTAGTTCGTCTTTAATCTCCATATCTTTTATGCATGGATAAAATAGCAATTCAAGTAATCTAATAAAAATTATAATTTTTCAGGTTGGTAGAACTGTATTGACATTTGTTATGAAATCCTTTGTTTAGACTGTCCATATGAATGATTAATAAAAAGCTGCTTTATTAGGTGGTTAAACTGGATTTTATTAAGGGGCAAATAAAACATAAACAAATAATGCAAACAATAGCTAGAAAAAAAATGATAAGAATTTAGGTTGAATGGAAATTTATAAATTTTATTCAAATTTATTATTAAATACTCTATAAGATTATATTTATTGGTTCTTTTGAATTAATTTTCTCTCTTAATAATTTTTAACAAATTCAATTCAAAATATTTGATAAATTAATTGTTTCATAATAAAATTTACTTATTAAAATAAATCAAAATCATTTATTCCATTTGAGAATAACAATTCATGTCATTAAAGGATTTTAAAATATTATCAAAATTAGGTATTGGATATAGATATAAAAGGTGACGGATCTTACTCTAATGTTTACAAAGTAAGAAGAATAGAAGATCATCTTGAATATGCTCTTAAAAAAGTAAATTTAAGTAATTTATCTGACAAAGAAAAGCAAAATGCTTTGAATGAGGTAAGGATTCTAGCTTCAATTCATCATTCAAATATTATTAGTTATAAAGAAGCCTTTTTTGATCCAGTCAGTAATTCATTATGGTAAAAATTAAATATATAATATATAGTATTATTATGGAACTTGCTACTGATGGAGATTTATAGTAGAAGATATAAAAATGTATAAAAACAAATAGTTTTTTCTAAGAAAGTGAAATCTTAAGTTATGCTTTCCAAATATTAAATGCCTTAAAAATACTACATGAAATGAAGGTGATGCATAGAGATATTAAAAGTGCTAACATTTTTTTAATAAATAATGAAGTAAAATTAGGAGATCTAAATGTGTCTAAAGTAGCAAAATAAGGATTACTTTATACTTAAACTGGTACACCTTATTATGCAAGTCCAGAAGTATGGAAAGATTAACCTTATGATTTTAAATCAGATATTTGGTCTTTGGGTTGTGTATTATATGAAATGGCATCATTAAAATTACCTTTTTTAGCAGATGATATGGATGGACTCTATAAGAAAGTAATTAAAGGTAATTTATTTTATATAATTTAGGTTATTATCAAAAACTTCCAAAATCTTATACATATGAATTATAAAATTTAATAAGAATGATGTTATAAGTATCTACAACTTTGAGACCAACTGCATCATAATTACTTGAATTAATTTGTTTCCAAAAATTCTAAAATGATACTTGTCAAAATACTGGATAGTTAATAAAAACTATTTAATTTCCAAAAAACAAAAGTTATTAAAACTTATTCCCAAAGTCTACATATAAATATAAAACTGATTTATAAAACAAAAATGAATAAGATACTTCTTTAAGGAAAAGATTAGCAACATTAGGAGGAAATGACTCCATGCATTCTAATCCAACTAGACTTTCTTAATATGAAAAAAATAGTATGAAATATATGTATATTTATATAGATTAAGCCTAAAAGATTCATAAAAATTATAATTTAAATAGACTTGACCTTGAGAGTCTCAAATAAAATCATAATTCACTAAATAAAATACTATCAGAAGGATCTTTACCTCGTAAACTTAGCAAACTACCTGTTAATAATATCTTACAAGAAAAAATAAGAAAATAAATTATCATGCCTATTTTATTTTAGAACGCGTCACCATTTTCTCGTTAAAAAAATTCTAGATAAATTAATGAAACAACAATACTTCCTTGCATTTTATGATTATTTCATAATATATAATTTATGATCAGCCTAAGCTATTTTTTTATCAAGTAAAGTAATTGATGATTTCTAAAATATTTAAAAATACAATAAAAATGGATAGAATTTTAATGTCTTCACATTTATAGTTAATGAAAAAGTAAAAATAATTTGCCAAGAAATACCCAAACTAAATTTCTTCATGTTCTTAAGTATCCATTTTAGCATAACAAAATAAATGAGCGATTTATGTAAAAATATTAATATAAATAAGAAAAAATGTCAAATATGTTCTAAATATTTTTCATTTGACAAATTATTTATTTTATATTCCTATTTATTGTATCATTTTTAAATCAATCATCACGGGTTTCTTACATTTCATTTCTAATTAAATGATACACCTATTATTATTAAATTTTAGTTTCTATTTCTTCTTAAGCAAATGCTTCATAATTAAATGAATTAAAGTCAGACTCTTAAATACCATTAATTTATTTGTTAAGGCTTTTCCAAATTTCCACTTTTTAATTTTTTTTTTGTGTTATTTTTGCTTTTAATTTCAAAGTTGGATTGCTCATTAAAATTTATTGTAAAATGAATTATTTAAAATAATTAATAAAAAAATAATCAGCTATTTCTATAAAAAAACAGCACTTCAAACCATAATCAACACAACTTTAAAAATACTTTTTTTTACTAAGTCTTTTTTAAGGCTTTCAAACAACAGTAAGCATTACCCATAGGTGATCTTTGCGTATACTATTTTTTAATGGAATCAAGCAAGTATCTCTATTCTATTGATGATGTATTTAATAACCTTTTTCATCTTTTTAATTTTATAGGATTGTTTTTTCGTTTTATATAACTGGTGTTAAATCATCACCATATAGTTATAAGGATCTATTTCTTTAACGTGTGTTTAAGACACATTTCATCAATTTTTATCGAGATTCTTAAATTTACTTTAATTCTGTTTAAATGGTATCTTCTATTTTCTTTTTAAATAACTAATATTCATTTATTCTATAAATTGATTCATTACATTAAGTCTTTTATATGGTCTTTTTCTTTTTACTTTTAATTATATTTGTTTTATTAACATCTTCTTAAGTAGAATGAGATAATGAAACTTTTAACTATTCAAATTTATGAGTCATAATTTCCATTTAGAATATATTATTTATTCTTGATGAATTAAGTTCATTTCCAATATTGTATGATTAATCATTATTTAAAGTAATTTATTTCTTATAATTAACTTGTTATTTATTTTATTGCATAGTATTAGATCGTACTCTAACATTTGGTAATATTATTTATTATTATTCACTTTTTGGAGTCTAAATCACATTAATATATCTCATTCAATATAAATAAATTAATAAAATATTATAAGCAACAATAATTAATCATTTTGTATATTACATATAATATTTTCATTATTTTTAGAATTATTAATCTATTGATTGTGAATCTTATTTTTATTCATTTTATTCTAATTTCTAATAATAAACTGATTTTTCACCAAAATTTCTTTTAAATCTATGATCAATAGCCCATTCTTTTGGTAAAAATTAAGGATCCATAGAAGATAAGAAATGTTTTCTAAAAATCATTATAAATTCTTCAATTTTCTCATCAGTATCTAATTATTTAACAACAGCTTCACCATGTGAATTTTTTAATTCTTTTTTCAATTTATCATTAATTTTATTTAACTCTTATTAATTAAATTCAATAGGTAATTAAATTAGATCTTTAAATTAATTTCTGATTTCTTCATATTAACCCATATCAAAAGGTTTACCTGCTTTTGTAAGGCTTTCATATTTTTTTAGAATATAAGTCAATTTATCAACTACTAACTTTTCTTCTCCATAATATTATAAAGGAACACCATATAATTTAGCAACTTCTGCTCTTTTCTTATCTTATAAAGCTGAAGCCTTTTCATGACAACGAGCACATAAAATTACAACATCATGAGCTCTATGAGATTTATAATGATTGGGCAAGTAATGCTTGTACATATATGGAATAATCTAGTATTTCAATATATTAGAAGAAGCACCACAAATAACACATCGATTAGACCTTTCTTCATTATAAAATTTCATTTCTTTTTCATCAAATTCACATACAGGATCAAAATTTAATTTAATACTTTTTTCATCTAAATATTCTCCTAATCCATTCTTTACATACCATTATATTTTCTTTTAATCACAAAAACATAATTATTATCCACTCAAACTAAAAATACGACAATTACTATAGACTGGTTTATGAGTAGTGAATTTTTCTTAAAATTATAAAAATCTTTGTCTTTTCTATTCTTTATAATCTTCATGATGTTTTTTAGTCAATTATTCAATAAGTCCTATAACTTTTTAATCATCTGTTTAAAAAGGATCTTGAAATTTGATATGTCTATAAATCTTTTATGGCAAAAGAACATCTTAATTATCAACTAATTGCTTTTTTAAATATCTTAATAATTTAGGTTCTTTAAGTTCAGTGGAGAAATGAATACAATTTTATTCATCTTCTGTATATTATTATAATAAAATTTCTCTTAAAGCTACTAAATACTTACAATCAAGAGCAGCATAATATAATTATTCTTAAGTTAATGGTCTTGCAAACCAATCACTTCTTTATAATCTTTTTTTATCCTCTCTTTCAAATTATACTCCACAATATTTCTTCCATAATGCAATTAAACTTTAATCTGGCTCTTTTTATGCTAACACTTTTAAATCACAATAATTATTAACTACTATTTAATATTCATTTTTCAACCATTTTAAGTCTTGAGCACCACTATAAAATATTTTGATGGCATCATTTTTAAAAAAATCTTTCATGTATTACTCTAAATTCAAAGCTATAGGATCGAACAAATATATTTAATCTCCATCAGATATTTATATAAGACAGATTCGATCATTACTAAATTCAATGTCAATACCAAATGCTTTTCCTTATAATTTTGGTAATAAATTCTCAGAGTTTATATACATTAATTAAAATGTTAAGAGATTTAATTAATAATCATACTCCCTTAAAAAATAATTTTGAACGATTATCAACATTATTTTAATGTGCTATAAATGCATACAAATACCCTTTAAAGTATAATTATTTAACAATTATTTATTAAGTGGAAATCATCTTTCACAACTTGGAGAATTATCAGGTTTTTATTGTGTAAAGGATATTCATTAAAGAATGCTTTAACATCCTGTTGGTTAAAGAATATTAAATGATAAACCTAGAGTTACACCTGAAACATTCAAAATAGAAGAATTATTAAAATTAGATGAAAATACATTTGGGTAGTATATTCATATATAATATATAGTTATTAATATGGAAAATTTATGAGAGACAGAGATTTCTCTAGTGGTGAAAGACCAATAGTTAAATACATTCCAGATTTAGAATTAGCATACGTTTATCAAAGATATAAAGAAGTATAATTCTTATTATATACAAAAGATTCATGATTTTATACATGTGTTACTTATGTATGATGTAAGTGTCTATGATGAAATTGTTGTTAAATGGTTTGAAATGGCTTAACTTGGATTACCATCAGCAACTTTAAGTGCATTTGTAGGATCATTCAAATTAAATTGTTAAGAAAAATAAAAACTTATAGAAACTTTACCTTCAATTTTAAAAAGAGCAAATAAAAGTGAATTTATAATGAATGTTTATTTTGAAGAACACATAAATACAGACATTACACAACTTAGAAAATCCTTGAGATTATTATGATAATAACTTAAAAATTCCAATTTTTATTTAATACTAATGTTCATATTTATTAAAATCCTTTCACATATTCTTATTCAAATTTCTTATTTCCCATAAAATCTAATTCATCTATATCATTCAATTTATTCATAGCTATCTCTAAATGAATATATGATGATTATCCTGGAGCTCCTAAAATATTTCTTTCCAAATTTAATTGCATTGCCAACCCAGAACCATAAACTGCAGCTGCTCTATGTAATGCCTATTATTCTTCAACATAATATCTCTTAAACATTATTCATAATATTATACCATTAAATGCTTTTACTCCATCCCTTAATAAATATATATATTTAAATTAATATAAAATTCATACTAATCTTCACTTTATATTTATAATACTGTTAATTAATTAAATATATAACATATTATATTTTCTAGTAGAAGTTACTTTAGCTTATAGTGTATCAATTTACTGTCTAAACTATGTAAACAATAATCCATTTTATTGTATATAGATTTAAATTATATACGATTGAATGTTCAAATTTCTTAAAATAATAATATCTAAAATAAAATGGAATTCTTCTACTTTTTTTCACTAAAAATCTTGTAATAATTTAAATAAAGACATAGATTAATTAATATAAATATCAAATGATAATTTAACTAAATGAAGATTATATAAAAAATCTATTAATAAATCATTCATAAAATTCAACTACTCCTGTTTCACTTCTATGACTTTGTTTAACTCTAATTCCTCCACAAGCACTCTTTTTTCTAGACTAATCTATCATTTTTATATTTGATGCTCCCAAAATAGAATTTATGATTTTAGATTTTTTATTTGCAGTAATTTAAGTTTATTATTACATTTTTTCTTCTACTTATAAAATGATCATCAATAATTCTTTAATTTCAGGTAAAGGACAAATCATTTTAATCATTTCTACTGATTTTACTGACCTTCTCAAAATCTCTTTGAAAATCATAATTGTATCATCAATTGACATAATTTCTGGTTAAACTAATTCAACAATAGAAAAATGTTATTCAGGTGTTTTACATGGGAGAGTCTTTTTATGATCTTGATCCAAGAACGAGCGTATATTTAAAGAATCCCCAGTTTAGGCTGATCCTCTATCATCATAATTTTTTCCATGACTAGCTTATGATATTTCGTCCTTTAATGCATTATTTTCTTGAATTAATTTAAGATTTTATTAAGTAATTTACTGATTAGTTTATTATAAGGATGTTAAATTCTATATATATATAAATTATATAAATTACTTATTCTTAAGCCTTTAATTTTTCAGTAAACATTTTTTTTAAATGATGAAATTCCTATTAGTATTGATTGAACCCTTCAACTAATTCTATGACAGCATGAGGAGTTTTATCAAAACTTCTGACAGAAGCTTAGGATCTTAATTTTTCTGGTATTTAAGGACTCTATTCAAAATGTTTAATTTCATTTTCAAATTAATTCATTTATTATTAGAGTAGACTTAATCTATTATTAATTTCTTAATTTTTATCTTGTAACTATTTATTTTATTCTAATAACGATTTAATTTCTGTATTTTTTAGTTATATTTATTTTTTTTACTTTTCAATTTCATCCTTCATTGATGAAATTTAATCATCAAGTTCTTTTTATAAAGATTAAAGAGTTCTATTTTGATTATAGAGATCTATATTTTTTTTATCTTTTTCTTTAATTTATTAATTTAATTTTTCAAATTTATCATTTTTTTCATCATCTAATCTTTTTGTTTAATAAGTTTATTATTATTCTAGATGTTAAATTTTCTATAAGAGTTTACTTTTTTCATCATTAAGATCACTTAATTATTAAGCATAAGTTTTAAGTTGAGTTTATTCTTTAGTTTCTTTTTATTCTTTTTCTTTTTTTTACTTTTTAATGGATGAAGTTTATTATTATTACATTTCATCTATTTATTTTTTTTTTGAATATAATTCTTTAGTTAATTCTTAAATTTATTCATCTTGATTATGAAGTTTATTATATAGTTCTTAAATTTAATTTTAGAAAAGTGTTTTCATATTTTCCATTTCTTAATTAATCAACATCTTTTCTTCACTCTTTAATTGACTTTGTTAAACAACTAATTTAGTCTCATTTTATTTAGATTATAAGAGTGTTTATTTATTAATTTAAATTTCATGTTTTAATTGTTTGATTTCATTAGTATATACTTAAGTTTCATTTCTAAGTTATTATTTAATTTATTCCAATTCTAATTTAAGTGTTTTATTTTCAGACAATAAATTTTAATTAATTTATCTAAGTTTTTCATATTCTTCAAATATTTATTATTCTTATTCTTCTTTCTTCTCTAAAATCACTTAAATTTAATCAGAAATCTTTTAATTTTCTTACATAACTTCATCATTTTATTCTTTAAAATAATCTATTTATTAAGTTAACTCTTTAATTTATTCTTCATATTATAAAAAGGCATGATCTATTTATTCCCTTTACTTAGTTAATAATAGAGTAACAACTTCTCTTGCAATCTGAGCAATACTTTAATTAGCATCTATAGTTTTAGCTTCCTCTTCTAAAGAACATTCTTATATAATATTTGCTAATTCATCTTTACATAATTTACATTACTCACATTCCTTATAAGAATTAGAATTAATATGTTATAATTAATGCATTTACATCTATTATGTTAATTAACTTTAAAGCTGAGAAATTAAGATCTTTTAATTAATACATTCTGCTTAAAGTTCTTCTATAGCTCTATTATGTACCTCTGGCATAGTATTCCCAGTCACTTATTAATAAAGTAATGCTTCTTTAGATTTAAATTCATTAATTACTTTTTCATCTTACTTTCTATATTCAGTTTCTTTTAATAATCTGACTTATAAATTTTAAATTTATGCATCTTATGATGTTATGATTGATTCCTTCTCCTCTAAAGCTTTCATTTATGTTTCAATTTAGCTTTTCAATTTTGCAATAAATTTATTACCATCACTCATAGTTTTCTCATATTCTTATAATGCCTTTTATCTTTCATTATCTTCATTATTTTATTGATTTTTTAGTGCTCTAACCATTTAATCCTTAATATCTAATTAAGCATGTAATTCTCTTAATTCTAATTCTATAGCCTCTTACATTCTTTTTTCATTTTCTATCATTCCTTTTGTTTATTCATTTAAGTCTCTTAATTTTTAATCTTTCAATTCCAATTATTACTTAAGTTATTTCATTTACTACTTTGCCATTTCCAAATATTTACCTCTTAATATTTCTAAACATGAATAATCCTTATGTTTTTCTTATAACAACTTTGTCATTTCTTCTTATTCTTCTAATTTTTAAACTAATACTAAATTTTCGTTTTCTATTTTTCTTTATTACTTTTTCATTCCTTGTATTTCACTCTCCATATATCTTTTCTATTTCTCCCAGACTCTATTTTCCAAACGAGAATTTTAATTATTTTGATTTTAATGAGACAGAATTTATGGTTTCTTCGGTTCAGGATCAACATTTTTAAATTAAAGAGATAGAGAGTTTTCATTCGAAAATTCAATACTAGGAGCTATTACTTAAGGAAAGATATTCTTAGCATCCCCTGGTGTTACATGTTATTTTGACCAATCTACAATCTTATTCATTCGTTATGGAGTCATTGATTCTAAATAAGATCCTCCTGATGCATAGAAATCTTATAATTGTTATTATTATTATTGAGGTACTAAAGGAGGTTTAATTTCCTATTGGTTTATTGGTTATTATTGAAGAGGTTTTCTTTTTTAATCTACTTTTTAGGATTTCAATTCCCTTTGATCAACTTCACTATCAGTAGCATAGGCATCTACTTAAGTTCGATTTCGTTTAACCTTTTGAGGTTGAACTTCTGTATTTTCTGTATGAACTAATTTATGGAGATATTTCTATGGTGTGTTATCAGAGAATTCACTATAAGAAGTTATAGTTATATCTGCATGAGGATAAGGAATATTCTCTATAATCTATTTCAAATCTTCACCCTATTTTGAGTTTTAATCTCTTCTTTTGAATAGCAAATCGTCTAATTCATTGCCGCGGCTCATTATTCAAATTTTAATTAATTTTTATTCAGCTTTCAACTGATAAACTCTTTATTGTTTAAGAATATGGCATTTTATTATTTTATTAAAATTCTTGTTCCTCTCCTACAAATATATTGTTAATGTATTAAGGAAAGATAAAAAATCAAAAAGAAATTGAATATTATATTATGAATAGGGCATTTTTATTATTAAACTATTATAATATTTTAAATTAGATTAAACTAAATTTATATTTCACTTAAGATATATTTTTAATCCATTAAAGTTTATCTTAAACTTCTTTTCTTGTATGATTAGAAAATTAATATAAGATTTTTGTTTAGATTAGTAGGATTTTAAAGCATGTTTACTATATATTATAAAATTTCCATCTAGTTAAGGTTTATATACTATATAGAATATATGAGAATTTTAAAGAATTGGATCTGATTTTTGATTAAATGTAATTTTAGTATTGGATTAATTTAAAATATGATTCTAAATTCTTAATTTAAATAATTCATTTAAAAAGTTTGTTTATTTGTATTGAAATAAAATTCAATTAATAAAGTACTATATGTTATAAAGGTTGCTTATAATGTAAATTAGATAGTTCCCATATATTTGAATAAAACTTGAATTGAAAATATATGTTTATAAATTTAATTAAATATGTCAAGGGTTCAAACAGCAAAGAGTTAATAAAATATACGTTCAATTGAGGAAGAGTTAGAACATTAAATAAAAAAATCAGGACTTCTTGATGCTGATAGAAAGAATTTTTATAATAATGCTGAAGAGACTAAGCGTAAGAACAATGAAATCATTGAACAATTAAAAAAAGAGAATAGGGATTTAAAGAAACTGTAAGATGAATTAATTGCAAATAAAAGAGTATAAGAGTTTGCAAATAGTAGGGTGCAAGTGCTTCTTTAGCAAAGACATAAGGGGCATTCATATCTTGGTCTGGAGACATAAAAGATGAGAATTATTGGAGACGTAAATTAGATGATGCCAAACACTTAACAAAAGCAAAAAAAGAAAGATTGATTCAATTACAGGATAAATTGAATGAAGTAAGTGACACTAAATTTGGAGTCCCAGAAGAATCACCTTTGATGAGATAAATTCGAATTTTGGAAAATAACTTAGATAAAGTGATGATAAAATATAATGAAGCATAATCAATTAGAAAAACATATGAATAAATAGTAAAGAGATTGAAAGAAGAAAGAGTTGGATATGATAATTAATTAGCAGCTATTGAAAGATCATTAAAAGGAAAGGAACATGATTATGAAGAATTATTGTTATTGGCTCATGATGCAACACATGCAAAAGAGTTGGCTTAAGCTGAGTTAAAGAAATATGAACATAAGAAAGCAGCAGTGAGAGAATTAAGAAAGACATATTTAGATGCAAAGAGAAAAGCAATTGAAGAGAGAGAAAAAGTGATATAGAAGTTGGAGAAAAGAGAAAAGGATAATGTTTAAACTTAAGTAGAATATAATACTTCAAATATTCCTATTCAAGAGTCATCTAATCCTAATGTGGATACAAATATATAGAAATAAAAGTTGGCTGATTATGAGGAAGCATTTCATAAGTTAAAAGAAGCTACTGGATTTAGAGATGTTAATGATATCATTTAAAAGTTTACAAGTTAAGATGAGACTAGCAAATCTTTGAGTGATCTTAAAGGAGAATATTAAGATAAAATAGAATAATTAGTAACTGAAAGATAGAAATTGAGAGATCATTTAAATGATTTAAAGTATGAAGGAGGAGAAGCTTTAACAAGAAAATAAATTGATGAAGTAAATAAAATATTTTATTATTATTAGATAGAAAACAATGTTAATAATGCTATTAATAAATGTGAAAGAACTAAATTAAAATATGAGAGAGTTTAAAAGATATTAGTTAATGTAAAGGCTGGTATTGAACATTTGTATGAGAAATTGGAATTCTTTAAATTAGAAGGAAAACCTAATATTGTTATATCTGATGAAACATTAGTTGATGGTTTATCTTAGGTTGTTGAAAAAATGAAACTCGTTTTATAATTGATTAAGAATGATGCATCCTATCGTGCATAAGATTTTAAATAAACTTGGAAAGATTTCAATAAAGAACATATTGATTAATTCATTAATTTGAATTTAAGAGATAACAGTTTATATTTGTATTATTAATTATAGACATTAAACCAGAAAATGTTAGTAGAAATATTAGAGTTAGAATTTAAGATAAAGAAGATGATGATGTTAGTGATGGTGAAATTGAAGATGATATTGATTAAGAAGTAACAGCCAAATTAAAATAAAAATATGGAGCTTAAGCTAAAGATAAGAATGCTAAGAAGTTAAATAAACCAAATAAAAAATGATTATTATTATTCATAATGTCTAAATAGTATAATCTTATTTATAATTTCAATGAAATTATTTCAGCTTAATAATCTATGTTTAAGCTATAGAAGATTAAAATAGATTTGGGCTGAAATTTGAAAATAAAAAGAATAAGAGGAATAAAAAGGATCAATTCTCTTATCAAATTACTAAACATAAAATTCTAATACATTTAGAAATCATAATTTTTTGTAAGGCAAAAAAAGATCTGAAGAAAATGGAATTTACATTTCAAGTAAGGAATATCCATTTAAAAAAAGAAAAGGTAAATGCCATAAATTTAATATTAATTTGAGATATTATTAAATAAATTAGCAATTGATTGAATTAAAATAAGAATAAACTACAATCTAAAAATAAATGGATTTAGAATCCAAAGTCCAATATTCATTTTTAGAGATTTACCAATTTACTAAGACTTTATTGAAAATTGTATTTCACAACTAAACAAAGTGATGAAAAATTTAGAATAGCTTATTAAACAATTTAAAGAGGCATAAAGTCAGAAAGTTAACACTACTAAATAGTAACCTTAACTAAATGAATAATAATATGTAATAAATCAAAAAAAGGTGTTAAATTTTAGAAAAATTGTGATTATTAGATAACATTAAAAATAATTAATTTCTATCTTTCTAAAGAAAAAAATTTACATGATAGTATCAATAAGCTTGATTTTTGGTTACAATCACAGAAAGAAAATTGAAGCTTTAAAAATGAATAATATTATTTACTTTGAGATAACATATTTTATTCTCATAGAGAACATACACATTACTATTTACATTATTTATTAGAATTTACATTAATTTTTAAGTTCTTTTTTACATTTTCTATTTGTTTATTCTTATCTATGTAAGTAAATTACATGTAATTAAGGATAGAAATTATTAAAAAGTACTTTGATCATCATTCTAAAAAAGTTATACATTTCGATACTTGCTTCTTTTAAAATTAAAATGTAAAAATTATATAATTTGATCTTTAGTAAATAATTTTCTTATTAAAATTAATTAAAATTTGATAATCAAGATTTAGATATACGATTTAAAACTTCACACATTTATTATAAGGAATTCTTGAAATTAATGAAATTATAGATGAAAAATATCATAAATAAAAACAATTATTATTATAAAATATTTATTAGGATGTCTCTTTTCGCTTAAATGGAAAAGAATGCCTAATTTTAAGCAGAGCTCTAAAGATATGAAGAGCAGGCTGACTTTCTATTTCGAAAGTAAAGGATGGAAAGAATAGAATCCTTTACGGATTAATTTGAATTTTTAGCAAATGAATATCCATGTGCTGTTTATTATTAAGTAGAAGAGTAAATTAATTAATATAGGGTTTGATTTATAATTCAGTATATGCTGCTTATTAATCTGCAAGAACTTAGGATGAGGAAATGAGATAGAAGTTTGTGAATGTAAATATTATTTTTGAGTTGAATAGGCATAATCAGTTTAAGAAGTCTATTAGATAGCTCAACATATTGATGATCCACCACATTGGACAAAATAAAGATTGCGAATAATGGAGGTATTGTTAAGAGACAAGTTCAGGAGAAATGCTGATATTAGAGATTCGTTGAGAGCCACTAATAACTATTAATTGATTCATACATTTACACATTCTACTCCAAGCAATCAATATTGGGGAGTAGTAGATGGAAAGGGTTAGAACCAAATAGGAAGATTACTTGAACAAATTAGAACAGACATTAATAATTATGAAGATTAAGATAAATGGTTATTAATGACATTTCCAATTGAATAAGAATCAAAAATGATACCAAAAGTTGAGTTGAAGGTTTTGAAAGGTAAAATAATAAATAAATAAATTAATAGAGGGAGAAAATTTACCAAAAATAGAAATGAAACATTCAACTTTTTTATATTTTGGATCTCATTAAAGAAATCATGTTCATTTAGCTCATCCTTCTATATCTAGAAGACATGCAGCAATATTTGTCAATAATTAATCATAAATATGTTTAGTAGATTTAGGTTCTAAGGGAGGTACTTTTCATAATGAATAATTTGTTGAACCCCATTTACCAGTGGTATTGGCTAATGAAGACAAAATTAAATTTGCTAAAAGTACTAGAATATATTAAGTGTTAATATCTTATGATGATTGTAAGAAGTGGTTGAAAGATAAAATTGATAAATTACGTAATGACGTAAGATAATTGGAACGTATTAATAAAGGGAAAATGAGTAAAGAAGAGTTAAAAGCAACATTATCTGGAGCTATAGAAGATACAATTCTAATAAAGAATTTACCTGAAAAAGCTAGTCATTTAGAATTGATGGAATTATTTAGAAAAGAAGGCAAAATAAAAGAATTGAAAATTCCAATTGATCGTCAAACAGGTAATACCAGAAATGTAGCATTTGTTAGATATGAAAATGATAGAGATGCTAAAAGATTAATCAGTGACCGAAATAAGGTATTTGAGTATAAAAATGAAAAACTTCGAATAAAATTAGTAGATTATGCATATGTTGAAAAGTTTTAAGAAGAATTGAGATGGGGTATTACTGAATAATTACCATAACCAATTCAACAATAACAATAATAGATCTAATAACCTACTTAATCGATTTAACCAACAGTTACAAAACCAGTAGAAATCAAATAAAAAGTACCTGAATCCAGTAGTTCTTCTGATTCTGATAGTGATTCATCATCTGATTCATCTTCAGATTCTAGTAGAAGTAGATCTAAAAGAAAGAAACACAAAAAACATAAACATAAAAAGGATAGACATCATAAGAAACATCATAAAAGATGATATATATTTATTTAATAAAAAACATCTTCATTATAATTATAAAGTAAATCTATACATTGAACAAGAATAAATCATTTTAGCAATAATTCAGTTTTATCTTGTCCCAAACTAAATGGACCCTTAAATACTGAGTTGTATTTATAATACCCAGGTTAACATTATTTATATGTACATTCTAATCCATAAATTAATATCTCATCAATTATAAGTTCTGAATGACTTTAAGAAATCGTAATCTTTATATTTTTCTCTTCAACTGATAATTTTATATTAATAATTTCAGCTTCAAGTGCCTTTTCTTCATCTTCAAAATTATCTAAATCTGCAAATACTCCTTTTGCTTCTTAATTTATTGGAGCAGCAATAATTCTATAATGATTATCTAAAGATTTCAGATTTTTTATTATTTCTTTTGTATTTTGTATTACTAAATAACCACTTCTAATAAATATTGGTACTATTTCATTGTATGAACAATACAGAGTATGATCTTATTTACCCTTTAATTCTAATCCAGTGATCAGATCATACCAATTTGAATCTGGGAAATATGCTATTCTTGTTACACCCTCATTTAAGATTGGGGCACCCATTAATTCTTCACCTATTAACAATTGAGTATCCATTACAAAATCTCTATATGTAAGATAATCTTCAGGGAATATGAAAAATAAGGGATTAATTACTAATAATTAATTATTATAATATACTTGAACCATGATTTTATTCTCGAATGAAAATTGAATAAAACCATTTTAATAATGAATATCTTAAATGTATATTTTTTTAAGCAGATTAAATAACATGAAATCCAAGTTTGTAGAATTCTTATGGTTTAGATAAATCATTATTATGATTTCTAAAAAATGGATAAAAGAAGGCCAATTAGATCCATCTACAACATAGTTTATCATTTGTATCACCCATAAATCCACAAACATCAGCTCCAACCATAGGAATTCCGAATATTTAAAATTAAAATACTTGTCCCAATGATAAATAAAGAAAATTCCATGATGCTCCATTATCCCCTGTCCAATGTTAAGCATATTTACCAGTACCTGGAAATGTAGATCTAGTAATCTAAAATGGTTGTACTTTCCCCAAAGCTTTTTGAGCTTAATAAGTATAATAAGAATCCATTATTCCATAGAGATTATGAACATCCTTATGTAAATATTGTCCATGATGTAATAAATGAGGAGGTAATGTTTTATTAGCTAATGGTATTTCTCCTGGAATGTATGGAAAAATGATTTCATTATTCAATTTGTCTTCTCTTTTTGGATGATCTCTAATATGTTCATTCCAATCACATTCTCCTTCACAAAAATTTGCTGGCTCATTCATATCAACCCAAAGACCATCAAATTCTACTTAATCATATAAGTGTTAATGCATATCATTCCAATATTAACTGATGTTTGGATGAAAGAAATCAGGGAAATAAGAATCGCCTGGCCAAACATATCCCTAAAAACGATATCCAGTATATGGAGAATATAAAAAAACATCATATTCTGTTCCTTTTTTGTAACCTTCATCTTCAATCCCATATTTTACACCAACAGCTACATCTAATAATGGAATGTATCTAACACCTAATCCTTTTAAATATTAAAAATCTTTTTAAGGAAATTTACTTTTATCAACTGAAAATATTTATCTATCATCCATATAGTCAAGATCAGTCCAAATAATATCAATAGGTATCAGATTTTTTTAATATTATTATACAACATCTATTAAAACACTACTATTTTAATATCCCCATCTACATTAATGAAATCCAAATCCCCAAAAAGGTGGTAGCATCCAACCTCCCAAATATTGATGATATTTTTTAATTGCTGTTCTGGGAGAAGAATCACCTAAGAATAATTTTATATGTATTATTCCTCCTATAGTTATAAATTTCATTTTATCATCTTCATAATGTACATCCATTGGAGATGATGTTTTGTAAAACATCACATTGAATTTACCACTTTCTTCCATACTTAATAAGACAGGGTGACTAGAATAAACATGTTTTCCAGGTCTCTTACCATCTTCTATTATATTTGGTTCATCTCTAGCAAATAATGTATAAATTCCTTCTTTAAAACGAAATCCAACTTAATTTCTTTCTCCTAAACCCCACATTTATTTATTTTGTGGAATATGAGTGAATTCAATATAGGTTTCACTAAAGATTAAATCTGTTATTGTAAAAATTGTAGTTTTATCTCTTTGTACTTGTATCACAATAGGATTTTATTAGACTTTGATTTCATAATCATAATGATCAAATTATTAAGGGTCTTTGACATCATTGTAATTGAAAGGCTATTATAAGTGAATTCTATTACAGGGCTTGATGGTATTCTAAAATGCTTATTTGCCTCATCATAGATTTAAATATCAACTTAATCAATGTTTTCTTATCTAATTTCTAATATGAGATTTTATTCTAAATTAATTTTATGTCCTGCTCTTGATACTGTATTCTCACTTGTATGAACTTTAAATTATTTAAAAGCTACAGTATTTTTAACTTGTGTTGTTGCATAACGCGTGTATACTGCAACTTATAAATTAAACAAAATGATGATTAACATCAATTATTATTATTTATTTAATTAAATGTCTAAATAAATCTCATATACCATTTGTGATTGTGGAGAATGTCAGGGTGCTATCTATTTAGATAATAATGATCATAATCAAGATTACCATGATGATGATGATGATGATGATGATTTTGAATCTTAATTAGAACAAAGTCAAGATACAGAGTTTATCAAATTCTTATTTGGAAGTTCAGATTATAAATAAGCAGCTATAATAGCATTTTTGTATATTGCCTTAGCTATTTAAGCTTTTTATTCAGGATTAACAAGTTCAAGTGTACATTTAACAGAAGAGAGCTTTGATTGTATTTTAAATTCAATAGTAATTGTATTTGCAATCTATTGTGGAATTAAAGCAAAAACATTTTAACCAACAAAAACTTTTCCCTTTGCTATGTAAAGATTAGAATATTTATCCTCATTCACATTATGTATCCATGTATCAATATTAACAATGTTCCAAATATCAAGAAATGCACATGAAATTTTAGAGGATCTTCATTTTATTAATCATCCTACTGATAAACATGAAGAAAATTAACATAATGAATTGTACTATGCTTCATTTAGAATAGTTTTGTCATTTACAGGGATCTTTTTATTTGTTGAATACATCCAATAAAATTTCGTTACTGATGAATTAATTTAATAATTTATACAAAACTACAAAGATTTAATAAATTCAAATCCATCTAATTATTACTATACTCATTATTTGAATATGCATGCTATTACAATGTTATTTTTATGTGAACTACTCTTTAACATTGGTACATTTCTAGAATGTATGCTTGATAATACCTTGTCTTATGCAGCTATAGGTACAATAATTGCCATTACTAACACAATCATTATGATAGTAAAATATTTTTTTATATATAGATTTAATTATCACCATTGGTCCAAACTTCTATATAGGCACTTCTCTTGGCAACAAATGAAAACTTCTCAAGTATAAGACAAAGACTCTCAGAATTCAATAGTGATATATATATTTGGAATCATGGAGCAGAATATAATGCAATAATTATGGCATCAGGATCAAATAAAAGAGAAACTAGATAAAAGATTAAGGAAATAGCCAATCAAAAATTTAAAAATTGTTTTGTGAATATTGCTTGATTATTTATAAAGTAATATCTTTCTAAAATTCTTACTCAAAACCATTGATTATAGATCCAAAAAAACGCAAAATTGATATTAAAATAAAAAATTATTCCGATACCGGGGATTGAACCCGGGTCCCCAGGGTGAAAACCTGATATCCTAACCACTAGACTATACCGGAAATGATAATATAAAATAATAAGAGTAGAATATATACAGAGAAATTTTTATCATTTTTTGTATTATTTATATACATTATTATATCTCAAATTATATTTTTTCTCTAATATGCTAATTCAAAAACATTTTCTTATTAATTTTGTTCTATTTCTGTCAAAAATGATAAGAATTTATTATCAATTAATTCTAAACAAAAATTCTTAAAATCTGTATTTTTTTGAATACTCTCAATTTTAGCAGCTTCAAAGCATTTTTTAGCTAAATCTATATTTAGATCTATTTAAATAGGATCTTCATAAATTTGATTAAGCTCCTTCAATAATTATGTTACTTCATCCACATATTTATCTAATGTTAAATTTGGATCTTGATTCTTAGTTATAATCAATCTTAATTTTTCTCTTATTTTTCTTTTAAATCTATCTAAAATTGTTAATATTAAATTACATTCTAGTGTTTTTAATTTAGCTAAAGAGAAACACTCTTTTTGTGAATCACTAAAATATAATACATTTCCTTCACCATCATCTTATAATTTTGATATTGAAATATTCCTAGTTAAATCCAATAACTTCTTTATAAAATCTTAATAATTTTCAGCAATAATATGATTGAACTTAACTATATTTAATTCTAATGATTATAATAAATTTAAAGTAAAATCTGGATGAAGACAAGTTACTGAAGATTCATTACTTAATTTAGGAACCAATGCATAAAATTTAAGTTATACATGATCATATTATACAAGGTGCTAATATTCAATATTTCCACAATATTCTCCAATTAATGTATGTTCATTTAAATAATTCTTTATGGTATCAACATTTTTAGATAATGCAATTATTTTTAACCATTCCTATGCAATTTTTATAGCATATTTGTATCTTGAATCAAGAGGATCATTAGTAATTTAAGAATCATATTATTTTAGTTCAGATTCATCTATACATAATAATGTCACATTCTTTGATCCTATAACCCAACGATCCAAAGTTCTAATATAAGAAATTTATGCATTTTCTCCATTAACCTTTTCCATTTAAGTTATTTTGATTTCAGACTCCTTTGGCAAACAAGATAATGTATAATTATTTATTATTTAATCTGTCTTATTGGTCAAATTTGAATTGCCTTAGCTGTAAAATTACTTTAAATTTCTTTTGAATCAATATAATATTACATATCAAAGAATTTTTTAAGTCCTCTCCTTATAATTGAATATTCATTGTCTTATATTAAATAGCATAGGCCTCTTCTGAATGTATTATGGATTAAGGGGTGTTAAGAATATAAATAATCTTCAAATTCATGATGGACTCTCAATTTGATATCGATAATTTAAATATTGAATTCATTTATTATTACCTATTTGGATTGACTAGCAAATAACATATCGTAAGTTTTAACCATTTTTAAAACCTATTCTGGAGGAATTTCTTTAAGCTAATGATTATGCTTTTGGATACATTCTTCATTTTACAGCATTCCTCAACTAATCGGTTGATTTATTGTTTTCTTAATTAATTGTTAGATATCTAAGCCAAAGACTTACTAGAGGAGATTCCATCCTAATTTATATTCTACTTAAAATCTATAATTACTTATGATTACTAAAAATACTCCTCAGTAAGTTGAGTTAGTTTGTCAATGATTTTTCGTTGTTTTTTTTATGATTTACTTTATTAGTTTTATTAATTTTCTTGATTTTAGTCCTTTAAGTCAATACTGCTCATTATTATTAGAATTTTAAATAATAAATGGTTGTAATTGAATTTGCCACTAACTAAATAAAATCCTCAATTTTTGAATTAAAACATATATAAATATAATTAATTCAATCAAAATCTAATAGTCTTTAGCTTAGATCTAAAATAATACATATATATTATAAATTATTTTAATTATACTTTCATTTCTTTTAAATTTTCTATCATTGCAAAATTGAATATAATAGAAATGTTAATAAAATTAGAAATAATGTGTTCAAAATGCTACAATATTATTTATAATTTAAATTAAAATAGAAATTTTATTATTAACACATACTTTTTAATAAAAAAACTTCATTAAATAATTTTATTCTAATCAATTTTAGTATTAAATAATAATCTCTTTATTTAAAGAATTTTATTATAATAATAAATTTAGAAATAGTTATCAAATTCTAAAATAATTATTTAATTGAACATTGCATATCCCTTATTGAAGAAAAGTTTGATTGTTACAGAAGATTTAATAAAATAGAATAGAATAAGTTATAAATTTAAAGAAAGCAAAAGATGAGCTTCTTATTAACCTAAATTATCAAATAATGCATTATATATTATTCTCAATATCTGATAAAATACTTGATAAAATGTATAAAATTATTTTTAGTGCAATGAATAGACATCAGATATATGTTTTAATAGTTCCATGAGTAAAAAAATTTGATTGATTATTATTTCAATTTTAAAAGAGATATACATTTTAGCTTAAGATTTGAAAAATTATGTATAGATTTATAACTCAATCAAAAGAAATCAAATAGGAACAAATATCAAAATGCTATAATTTTTTCAATTAAAGCAAAAGTATGTTTTGTCAAGTAAACTTAATTATACAGAAAACAGATTCATTTCTCACCTACTTCCATTAGAAGAAGTGGTAAAGAAAGAAAAAGTATACTTACAATGAGTAAAAATGTAGTATGTTTTATAACCATGAATAGACCTACTTTTAAGAATTATATTGCTGAAAAAGTTTCTAAAATTATAGATGTATGGATAATTTTAAAAAGAAAAATGTGTCTGATATTTCATTATATATGGATTATCATCCTGAAATTATTGAAAAGTTAATGATAAGAGTGGGGAAAGTTTGTACAAAATTGTTTTAATCAATTGCATTATTTGATTAATAGAAATTCTTTTTTTAGAACAAGATTATATTGACTATCTTAATAATTAATAAATAATAAATTTTTGGTAGATGACATAATAAAAGAGCTACTATTATTATTAGATTATATAATTTAATAAAAATGAGTAATAGATTAATATAGTCTAGATATTAAGTATAACAACTGTCTCATTATTTTTCTTAAATAATAATTAAATTATTTGTTTCTAAATTAATTTTGTAATTTTTTTGTTATATTATATCTTAAATGAATAGAAATGGATATAGGTTCTAAGTTGAAGCAACTATCTTGAATGTATAATTATTGGTACATATTCCGTGCAAGATATAAGTTGTCATAAAATATGGTACTTTAAAATTTTTTAATTATCTTAGGTTCTTAAAAGTTAGAGACTAGGTCCCATTATGAATTACAAAAAGGAATTGCTATAATTAATGAGACTCTTTAATTTAATATAAATGCCAATCTTAATCAGGATGGAAACTTAGAAGAAAAAAAAGCATAATTAATTGTGATATTAGTCACAGAAAAAGGTATGAAAAATGCAGGTTTTCATAGCCTTGACTTTGCTCAATATTTGAATTAATCAAACACATGTAAATTAGATTACTTTTAATATTTAATTTAGAATACCAAGAGACATTAGCACTAGACAAGTGCCCTGACAAAAAGGCAAAATTATTGATTAACTTTAAAATTACTAAAATAGGGGAATTTGAAAAAGAGTATATATTTAATTTACAATAACAGTAGTGAAACTAAAGATCATTTTATAGATTTAACATAAGTTTCAGTTAGTCCTTCTGGTCTTGAATCACATACAAATTAAAATTCAAAGGATGCTTCAGAGTAGATATTATTATTATCTGATAATAAAATAGATGAATCTGGATCTAAATAATAGAAATAAGAAAATTAATTAATAAATAATAAAGATATTCAAATTAATGAATAAAACTTATAAATTTAGCAGCTTAAAAGTAAAATTAATGACATGATTGAAAAACAAATCCATGAAAATATGATAAATAAATACGAATAATAATTATAGGATCAAGAAAATAAGTATAAATTAATATAGAATAATAACGAATAAATTAATTTATAATTAGAAAATCAATAACAAAACTTAGAAAATGAATAATCAAAATAGTCTATGGTTCAATAAATTTAAAACTTTAATATAGAAATATAGACCTTATATAAATAAATTTCAGATAAAAATTAATAAATCTCAGAATTGAATCAAAAAATTGAAATATTAGAGAATTAGCAATCAAAATAAATAGGTTTTGGTTAAACATTAATAAATATTAATGTAATATTTGTTATTTTATAAATATAGCAATAACCTGGTGAAGAGATTATAAATGAAACTGGAAAATTAATTGAAGAATTATAATCTACTTTAAGACATAAATAATAGGATTATGAAACTTTACAATAAAAATATGAAATAGAATTATAGAAGAAGGATGAATTAATTCAAAATTTATAATTAAGGTTGGATGAAGTTGAATTGAAAGAAATTAATATAACTAGATCAAGTTATGTATCATAGACTTAAATTATTTAATCTGAAAAATTGATATATGATACAAATATAAAACCTAAATAAGAATAATAAATAAATAGATTAAAAAACCAAATATAGATATGGCAATCCAAATATGAGAGTAGTCATAAAGAACTTAGTGATTTTAATAATTAAATTCAACATTTGTAAAGATCAATTGAAGATGTACAAATATTTTTAGAGGATCAAGAAGACCTTGTAGAACCTTTATTTTTACTAAGAAGAGCCATTTAAGAAAAACTATAGAATCATTAATTAATTGAATAACATTTAGAGTAGAGAGTTTAAAAATTAGAATAGGAATTAGAAGTGTGTTAGTATTAAATGAAATTGGAAGAAAGTTAATAAGTAATCTAATATTTAATATTGAGTGTTCTGATTAGACATTTGAACCATAGATGCATATGTTTATTGATGAAGTCTCTCACCTCAATAAAGCCTTACAACAGTATGAAAATTATATTAATTATTTTAGAAAGGTAGAACAATTGAAAATTCTTCAATAATAAGTAGATCAATACAAGTTGAAAGATTTAGAACAATAAAAGTAATCAGAGGAAGCCAAAGTTTAACTTGCAAGCTTGAGAACGAATTTTGCAAAAGTTAAATAATAATTAGCAGAAACTATGTAGGAAAAAGTTATATTATAAGCCAAAAATGCAGAGTAATAAAAAGCGTTAAAAGAAAAAAATCAGGAAATTCAAAAAGAATAGGAACTCATAGCTGAACTTGAACAATTTAATATTTAAATGGAAGAGGCTCTTTCATAAACTCTAGATTAGTATAAGATATAGAATACATAAATGAAATAAGCCTATGAAAAAGAAAAAAAGCTTAGATCAGAATTATAACAATAAATTAAATCTTTGAAGGAGGATTAAACAAAGAATCTTAAAAATGAGTAACCAAAAATAGAAGAAAAACAACAACAATAATGTAATTGCAAAGATAAGATTTAATTTTATGAGTAAAAGATAGCAGAATTAGAATTTTAATTATCAGATTTCTAAATTTAGAAATTAGATAAAACTATCCAAAGAAATAGTATTGCTTAAATTAGAACCAGTATATTAATTAATCATAGAGAATCCTTAGCAATCTAATAATTAGAAGAGGCAACAAATTAACTTAACTTAATTAATAGTAATTAAGGGAATGAAAAATTAAAACCTAAGGAATTAGAAGATTAAAATATAAATTTAACGGATGATAGATTTAAAATGTCAAAAGAGTATTAGACAATATTGGAAAAAGCCCTTTAAACAAATACTTAAATTGAAAATAAATATAAAAATTAAGTAAAAGAGTTAGAAGAGAAGATTGAAAAGCAAACTTAATGTTTGGTGAGAATGAAATTATAGATTGCTGATTTATATAGTGCAGCTATTGAAATTGGTGGGGCACTTTTGGTAGATAAATTGCATATAGCATTAGGGATCAGAGAATGAATATTATAATAATTATATAAATTGTATATTGATTTATATATATATTCTTATTTTTTAAGGATATATAAAAAAGGAATTAAATAATTTATTCTTATTTAAATAAAAATTTAAATCACAATATAAATACACACTTTATGAATGATGATTAATTTAATAAATAATATTATTAAAATGCATATCTCAAATAAATAATCAGAAGATTTGTCAATTTATCATGGAAGTGATGTGCAAAAACTATAGGCCCTTTCAAAATTCGATTATAGATAAAGTGCTGTACCTGATAACCCTTGCTATAACTTTCGATTTAGAATTTTCATTTTTTTCAGTTATATTGTTATTACTCAAATTGGTGAGATTTTGGGTACACCATAAGATGACATCAAAGGAATATTTGATGTAGGACATAATTACACAGAAGGAATCAACTAATTATATCATTCTCATGAATGGTACTTATTTAATTTAAATTGTATTTAGGTTTGCTTCTCTAATGCAAGTTATCTCTGGCCTAATTTTAGACTTTGCCTTTTTCTATGTGAGTCTTTACTGGGTGTTTTATGTTAGAAATTTTAGATTATTTGCAGCTTTAATCATATTCTATGGAATCAGGGCAATTCATTTGAATATTTTTAAACTTCAGTTTGCTGATAATTACTATTGGAAGGATCCAGGAGTGCCAACCTTTGTTGTAAAATATGGGAATTATTCAGATTTCTTTTACTCTGTAAGAATTTATTCTTAATTTAGGGTCATGTAGGATTTTTAGTGATTTGTGCATTGGAAATGAGAAAATTGAGAAAGAAATGGTTTGCCTTATTTTTTTTTATATCATCCTTCTTTTAAGCTTTTATTGTTATTTCTTTTAGAATTCATTATACAATTGATGTAAATATAATAAAAAATAATTATAGGTACCAGCAGGATATATTTTTGCACATTACTTTTATAACTAAGTTTGCTATTGGGAAATAAAAATTGATCATGCATTATATTGGATATCTACTAAATGTTCAAATGTTAAAATTTCTAAATCTGTTCCATAAACAACTAAAATTCCAGATCTAGATACAGAAAAACAATGAATTATAATCACTTATTTTAAATTAATAAATATATATAAAAAGAATGAAATTTGAAAGAGAATCGAGAAAATAATCTCAGATGAACATTCTAAAAATATTCTTTATTTCCTTTTATTAATATGTAATTATTTCTAAAATTAAAATTGAACATCCATATAGTCCTCTTATAATTATCAGGAATTAATAATTTCATAATCAAGTTTTTACCAAAAGAATAAATAGTTTGACATTAATTAGGTGAAAGTTTCATAATAAAAAATTTATTCAATTTAATTAAGGAATAACCTAAATAAATTAAATTTTATATGGAAAAGTTCATGATATGAAATTATATTTAGATTTTTTAAGCCCTATAGTTATCTATTTTATACTGTAAAAGTAAAGATATTTAGATTTAGTAGAGTCAATATAAAATTATTGAATAGACTAATGAATATTAATAAGGTATAAAAAATATGTTATTAAATACTCTTCACTTTTTGGCATATTTTACTTTTAATTGACATTCTGGAGTGATTTTAAAGTTACTCAAGCCCTTTAATGCAACTGTTGCTTGATCATCATTCTAATATTCAACAAATGCCAAGCCTCTAGCAGGTATCAACTTAATCAGTGAATAACCAGGGTATTACCTAAATAGCTCTGATAACATGATTTCAGTAACAAAGGGAGGTAATGATTCTATCAATAAAACATTATTGATATCTCCCTAATTTAAATGGCTACTGTTTTGTATTTTCTCATCAAATTTTTTTTATTTCTTTTCTTTCATCAATTCATTTGGCAAATTAGGTTACAATTCTTTGTGTTGTTTTTATTTATAATAAAATTTTCCTTCGATTCTATCAAAAATAACACTCTTTTTGTATGCAAATTCAATAATCTAAAATATCAGGAATAGATACCAATGGTTTGTCATAAACAATCATACCTGACAAAGCTGCTTTTGCATTAGTAGCATAAGTAATGTTTTAAAATACTATAAATGCTTATCCTCTTAATTTTTATGTTTTCTTCATAACAATTTAAAGGACCTCTCCAAATTATGAAAAGAGTATGTATAATACGAATTTCAAGTCTTCTAGTTTAATTTTATCATTCAATCCAGTTATATAAAGTGTTTCTTTGGGTGCTGAATCCTGAATAATTTGATTTGCTGGATGTAGATAAGGCTAATTCATAAATTAAAATATATTTATAAAAATAATTATTTATTCAATTCAATCAAGAAACAATCTATTCTTCACCAGCATCTTTTGCAAATTCTAACTTAAGATCATTATAAAATTTAGTTAAATGAACTTGAGCTATTGCTGTACTATTTACAACAGATTAATTCTACTGAAAAGGTTTTTAGTATTATTAATTTATTGGTATAGATTATGTAACTTTATTTTTTAATGCTTATAAATATTGAACAATAGGTTAAACAATTTGGTCATTTTATATTTTATCATCCTCAATCTCTCCAAGACTTATTCTTCTATCTTTAAAATAATCATTTCCCCACCATAATTCCTATTCAACATCAAAATTTTTATCCATCAAACAATTTAAGATAATGTTAGTCTCAATGAGTATCTTATCATGCAAATCAGATATCATACTTGCATTGTTTCATTTGCTATTTAATCTTTATTTAAAATGCATCCGGGTTCCTATTCCTAATAAACCAAAAAATTCTCCTTATAGTACTTTAGGACCATGAGTTTAATTTTTAATGCTTTTTCAGTAAAATCATTATAACACCTTAACAGAATTTCAGATTTCCCTTCAATTATATGAGTCAATTAATCGCAAGAATCAAAGTAGATTTATTACTTCTAAATAACTTCTTATAAATAAGACTTGGCCGGCTTAGTTCTCATAAAATTTGCTAAATCTTAGGAATCACAAAATGCTAATGCCTCCTTCGAAGTAGTTTAGCTTATTTGAATAGGTTAGGCTTAAATAATTTCATTTTGAAAAGACCTGTTTTTGCGTTTAGAACATTTAATCCCCATTATTTTTTATAATATGTACTTTTAAATTAATATTAATGATGTCAATAATTTATGTTCAAATTAAGATCTCTTTTTTTTTATAATTAACTCATCTTTATTAATTTCTTTTGTTCAAGTGTTTCAAACAGATAAAGCACTTCAAATGTCATTAACTTATCTAGTTTTTTTTCAAAGAAAATAAGTTTTAGATTCTTATTCTATGAATATATTCTTAAAAATATAATTATCTAAACTTTACCAAATAAAATTTGTTGATTTTTATCTAATTTTTCATAATAGATGCAATATTTAAGGATACCTCACAAATTTAATAAGTCTATGCACTTAATGATCTCAGAAAATGAAATATAAAATTTTAAATAAAATTTATTATATTATATAGATATCAACTTAAAATAATAAAAAATTAACATTAAAACAAAGCTCATAAAACAATAATATATCCCTGTATCAACTCTTAATTATTAATAATAATAAGAAAATAAAAGAAAATTAAAAACAACCTTAATCTATTTAATAATAAAATAATTCTCTCATTTTATTACTTGAAAGTGATTATCAATAATTGGCTTTGAAAAGTAATTTCAAAATATAATTTTATTACTTTCAATCTTGAGAAATTAAAGCATGATAAATTCAACAAAAGCTTAGCCACTATTATAAATTTTCTTGATTTCTATGTTAAGAATTGTTGAAAATAACCCAATTTCATATTGAAAATAAGAAAATCATTTTAGGCTTGATTATCATTTTTTTGGAATCTAGTTTATTTGAAAATTGATGAATAGCCATTTTGATTGCTTTCAAATATTGATTTAATGTTAACTTGAAATTCTCATTTATATGGTATAAATAATTGCATACTTTTCCGATTATTTTAAATATAACTTATTATTTATATTATTAATAACTGAAAATATTTATAGTTTCTTGATTTGTATTTTCGTTTTCTTTAGCTTTAACAAAAAATCTGGATTACTAAATCGTATCAGATACATTATAATAAAAATTATAAAAAATCAAAATGATTAAAATTCTATAAACAGATATAATTTTACTTTTTATTCAAATAACATTAAACAATTTGATAGTTTTACTAAGATTTACTTAGTTCATATATAAAATAAAAATTAAACGATTATAATTTGAAGATTAATAATCTTTCATATGAATACACATTAATTCAAGATAATTGTATAATTTAATACTTTCTTATTATTTTTATATTAATGGATAACAAGTGTTATTAATAAATAATCAATTAAAACTAATTATATGAAAATATATCTAAAAAAAAATAATAATGTGTCAGATCAAGGGGTTTTTGTTGTAGTTGGAGGAACGTATGTTTAACAATAAACACATTATTTATTAGTTGAATCCCAAATGTAATTATAGAAGGAGTTAACAAGACAGTTAGAATAATCAAGATGAGAGACATCTTGAGCTTCTTCACATTTGATATCAGTCCATCTACAGAGAAGAGGATCATCTTCTATAAAATTTTATCTCTATAAAACACATGTACTCTCAGAAGTGTAATCTGAACATGATATGACTGTGCATTTATTATCCTTCCATTGACATCCAAGTCCTTCTCCATAGATGAAACATAATTCTTCATTATATAATTCATCACAATATCTGATATCCACTACTTTACAACTTTTATTATCCCAGTAACACATCCTCCATTAACTTTCGAAACCTGTACAATCTTCTTCAACATCCCCACATTATTAAGTTTAATATACTTAACATTTGTTTCCTACATCTGAAGGCTCACAAAATAGATTTTAATTTTGATCACCTATTTTGTAGCAATCAAATGAATCGTTCATAAAGTAATCAGAACATTTAGTAAATTTTTCACATTTTGAAACATTCCATGAGCAAGAAGCAACTCTATTACATTTATCTTTATTGTAGTATTCAGTACAAACTCTTGTTCGGCAACCTTCACTTTACCATATACAATCAGTTTATTCTAAACAACTTGAATCTGTTGTGAATTTAGAGCAGGTACACTAATTGTTATAAGATACTCTTAATGAGTGTGCTATAATAGAAAGACAAAATAGAACTAATAGAGTCATGTCTAAATTAAAAATCAAAAATTCTAATGTACTTTATGTTTATATCAAGTTAAAAAACCTAATAGTATCTAAAAATTAATGAGAATAAATAAAAAAAAATAAATGTATAGATAAGCATACATCAAATCAGAAAGATGGAAATTGAGCTTAATGAAAGAATTAAAAAACGAATAGTAAGGATTTAAAAATAACGTAAATTTGGAATGATTAAAATAATATATTAATTAAAAGGAGTTATTTCTGTTTTTCAAAAATATACCAAAAAATAAATAATATTCATATTGTCTAAATTCAAGAGATTTTTAAAAATAATAATTGTCTAAAATGAAAAATAACTCAAAATTCTACACCTTTAATTAAATACTGCTCTTTAATTAAGTAAAATAATTATGTTTTATACAATTCTTTATATAATGAAATATTTTAGAAAATAATTGTTAATAATCATTAGTCTAATCAATCCTTCCTTTTTGTTATATCAAAATCTTTTGCTTTCCATTAATATTACACTAATACTACTAAATCAATATTTAAAGCATCACAATTATTTCAATATCTAAAAATTAGAACAAACATTAACTTATTTATAATGGTTGGCAATTTATTCTTAATTATCATTGGATTGCTTTTAATAATAAGTATGTGCACAAATCATAATATTAACAGATGCAGATAAAGTGTTCAAAATTATTGTTGGTGTTGGTTCATCAATTAATTCTATTTTGCAGCCAAATATATTTAAGTTCTACTTTACAATTCCATATATGATAATAGTTATAAGTGTAATGTTGTATGACAGCAGAACAAGAGAGGTTAAGGAGAAAAAAGAATCTATTTAGAATTAACAGACGAATCTAATTACTTTTAAGTAGAAGTCAATTTAATTTGATAAATAAGCATCTCAACAATAGATTCAAGATAATATCCTTCGTTCTCCAGATGGAGAATATCCTGATATATAGAATAGTCCTATAATTATGGATTTATAATGTAATGAAGAGGATGATGTTCTTGCATAAATGTATTTTTTTAATATAATTTTTAGGGCTTGGATACATAATTAATCCATTTTAGTTTACAATCAAAACTTTGAAATTGTTTATTAGAATTTTTTCTTAGGAAAACTCAATAAAAATCAAAATAAAGGATTACAAATTGATTATGAATCAACTTTCTTAGAATCTATAATCGAAATAGGAAGTCGAGAAGTTAATGATCTATTTGGAAATTCTGAAATTGATTTAGATTAAGATAAGTAATTATAATATATCATATGATTTCATAGTTCCTTGTTTTTAGATAATACAGTTCATAGTAGATATAAAATAAAGGGTGGATTACATAAGATTAAATAAATGATAGGTCAATTATATAATAATTATTCAAAGTAATTTAAGAATTAATTTTAGATGGAAATTCTTTACATTCACTCTTTTTAAGATTAAAAATGATGAATTAGATTTTGATAATTTGAATGTTAAAGTATTAGTGACAGAAGTGAAATCAAAACTATATACACTATTTATGTTTGAACCAATTCAAAAAGCAAATTAAAAAAGAGTCTTAGATGAGCCTCTTTAATTTCAAAATGTATTTTAAACCTTTTTATCTGAATCAAACAATTATATTAATGCTATTCATTTGTTGATTTTATTGTGTTCTCATGATATAGAAAAGAATAATGGAAAAGTTTAGAAAGATTATCTAAAGTAAATGCGTATGAGCACTTAAAAATTCATGATGTTCTTAGGTACTATGAAGGATCTGACTTTATAATTAACAAATTAGCTTACATTTCGTAATTCAACATTTAAAATAACTGATATTTTGGATGAATTATAACTTATATATGATGATTGCTTAAAAATAAAGGAGATCTCTATAATTCCAATTATTGACTAAGATATGCTAGTATATAATGATTCTGAAAGAGTAATATTAATATTAATTGATATGATAGACTAAACAAGTTTTAAAGTGTTTATTTGAAATTGCTATAAAATACACAGTCACTTAAAAAATTAGAATTGACATACATTAAGTTTCACCAAATAACTATTAATTTTAAATTAAAGATATTCCATTTAGAGATGAGATTTCTTAATTAGGTTATTCAACTGTATTAAGGAATACAGCTTAATTGATGAAGACAAATTGTAAAGATTTTGATATGAGTAATCTCTTGGAATTGTAGGTTTCTGCAATGATAGCATTTTTATTATCTGGATCATTACGGAAATCATTAGAATTAACATTTGATAATCATATGTCAGGAACATTTACATTTACTGTTGAATCACTTCCAATTAATAGTAAATAAGCATACTATGCTTAATAGATGAAACCTAAAAGACCATTTGAAACATCTTTATCTATGTTATTAGCATAAGCTTAAGATAGCTCACATTATAAAAATGAAGAATCAAAATATATGTCATTTACTTAAATATCCAAACAATATTCATTAAAACCTGATACACCCTTTGATTTATAAAGTGCTCACTTTTCATAAATATCAAAAATCAAATAAGAATCACCTTAGATAAAACCATTGGGATCGTAACATTAAAGCAATTCAGGTGGAACTAATAAATTTTAAGATTCTTTATTTCCTAAAAGTTTAAATAACAATCCCTCTCGAGTGGTCAAAAGTGATTCAGGTGTTAATATTTCATCTAAACCTCCAACAAGTACTTTGGATTTTGGAGATAGTACCAATCCTAATCTTGATCCTCCTGAATTAAGTCCAAAATTTTTACATTCTGTCATAAAATTTAAACTTACTAATCAATGTTGTTCAAAAGTTATTATTGCTGATAATGATTACTTAAATGTTTAAGTTCTATAGATTTTATTAAATAAATACGAAGTTAGATCAGATAAAGCATTTACTCAACAATAAACATTATAACTTATAAGAAACAAATAAGAAAATCCTTGCAGATGTAAAAATGGAGCATACTTATTATATTTCATAGATGCCTATTTACCTGTATCTATTATAATCTATATTAGCAATCAGGAGTAGAATTGATCAAAGAAATAAAAGGTTTATTTCGAACTTAGTAAGTCGATAGAGGCTTCATAATTGCAATGGCTAGTTATAGTGATATGGAACTTAAATTAAATTGTTTTAATTCAGGAATTGACTATTTTATTGCCAAGCCTTTCGATCTATTTGAATTATCTGCTATCCTCCAATATATATAATTTTGATTAATATATTTATTAATGGTTTACGGCAGATTGATTTATAACAATGTAAAGGATTACACTCCTTAATGGTTTAAGACTATCCCTTATTAATAAACAGTCAAACCAAGTTTTGGTATGATTAAATAAAATAACAATCTTTAGTCAGAAAACCATAAGTTGTTTCTAGATTGAATGCTGATCCAAAAGTCAAAGCTTTCTGGAGATTCTTAGGAAGAAATGTTGCTGATAATCCTTGGGCTTGGTAAGTCTATATTTTTGCTAATTCTGTTATAATCTTTTCATTATGTTATTATCCATGGCTCTGGGTTTATTAATTCAACAACAAAAAAGTAAGAATTTCTAATCTATCTTTCAGCGAACTATTGATTATGCCCTACAATAAGAGAAAGAATTCAAGGCAAAATAGGATGCTGCTTAAGAATGAGTTATTATTACACAAAATACAAATTCATAATAAGTATTTTCTAATTATGTTAATTCAAAATTTGTTTCTTTATTATATTAATAATATACTCTTAATAATCATAAAATAGACATTAAAAATGTTAATCTAAAGATAGCTTCATCAATATCTGACTCACATTATTATAATACAACTCCAAATTACTTTCTAAAAATATTAATATAAATACTTTAAATCTACTTCATTATCTTTATTTTCTCTTAATAATGCAACCATTTTCTAAGATTGATATGTCAATTCATCATTCAATGTATAACTTATAAATGTATTTCTCAAACTAGGAACCTTTGTAATATCATAAGAACTTATTGGTAAATCAATCATATTTTTTTAATTATCAAATAATCCATTCTAATCTATTTATTTATTTATTTTACATGACATAAAAATCCATAAAATTATTGAACAAAAAAATGTGTATAACTCCCAATCAAACCAGATAATGCTCCTTTAGTTTTTAATATAACTTTATCAGAAAGTACTGAAACTTCTTAAAACACCTTTTAAAGATTATCCAAAATTTATTACTAACAACTAGGATTAACAATAATTTAACAGATTGCACAACCATTCTCATAAAGTACTACATCTTCTTAACTTAAAGATTAGTATTATTCTTAATCAATTAATTGTATCAAAACAAATTACACAGGTAAATCCTATAAAAATGATACACAAACATTGAATTCTTATGTTATCTTAAAAGTATCCACTTAAAGTTTATTATAATCAAATCCTGGCAATTATTCAGAAAAATGTAAAGATATTGCCTTTATATCAATATTATATTTCAATATTTGAAATGGCTTATATGGGCAAATCAAATGAAAATATAAACAATTAGATTCTTTAATCTAATTAGACTCTAAGTTTATAGAATATTAAGATTCTTGTATAACCATTTCATGATTCTTCTTTTCTTTCATAATTATTAATCTATCTGAAATTTAGCTTTATAGATCTCTTTCTAATATGGCTAAAAAATGATCATTGGCACAAAAAGATCTAATACTTCCTTGTTTACATTCATAGACAAGATGGCCATCTGCAGTTCTAAGTTCTTTTGGTTATTCTTCTAATGAAGCTGAACTTACAAAAGTATTAACTATATTTTAATCTATATTGAATTTATATCCTTTTTTATAGTTTACAATATCTTTTCCATTCAAATCTATAAATTTATTTTCATTTGCCATATAAATTTCAATAGCTGCTTATCCAATACCAAAATTCCTGATTTTTACATTTTCACCATGTGATATTTAATAGACTATTGTTCTTTCTTCAAAATTTTACAAATTTAATTTTAATACATATTTTTAAAGATTAATATCTGATTTTTCAATATAATAGAGATAATTTTCAATGAAAGTAAAAGTATTATCAACATTTTCTAAAACTAATTGAATTTTATTTGAACGAACAATTAAGAAATTTAAGCCTAACTATTCAATTACACATCCGTAAGTATCATGAGATTTATTAGGCAAGAACTCTTTATATAAAGATTGAAATTTCTCTTCCTTTTAAATTGAAAAATTAAAAATACTTCAATATCTAGGATTAGATCTTCATAATGTTTAGGAATTAGATCTGCAATTATTTTACCACTAAAAACTAATTCATCATCATCTTTAATAAGTTCTTTGTCTAAATTGCTACTCTCATTAAATAGATTATATATTCTTACTTTCATTTTTTCTTTTATATATATTATAAATTGGATGACCTTCTTTAGAATCCTTACTAAAGTATGTGTAATCATTAAATACAATAGGAATATTTTAATAATTATCTAATAATTCCAAGTATCTATGCTTTACTGTTTCTTCCCTTCTTAAAGTTTAGATTTAGACTAATTAAGTGTATAATGATTCTGAAAAATCAAATTGAGCAACTTTATCAACTTCATAATGTTTATCTTCAAAATATCTAAAGAAATCACCTTCTAAAAATAATTTAGGATGTTATGGATAAGGAACTAATAAAATAAAATTTAATTTTTTACTTTATTTAATAGCTTCGGATGTAAAATCATTGATATTACGTATCCAAGGAGTTTTAACTTTTTATTGAGGATCTGGATTAAATAAATGTGCAACTGCTAAATCTTTTTCTTTTTGTAATTCTCTTCTTGCTAATACTTATCTTCTCATCACATTATCTGAATCCAATCTTTCTTCATATGATTATATTTCATGAAAATATGTATTTGTGCCTAATTTAACATCTAAATTCTTCATTCTGATTCTTTCTAAATCACTTATTTCTGTTTATTAAGTAATGAACTATTCAATTTCTTATTTAACATTAAGTGGTTATTTTATAGTTTAATGAGGAATTATCTATTTTTCATCTTCATCATCTTTAAGAAGTTTGTTTTTCAAATTTGTTATGAAACCATCTTTTCTATTAAATAGATTAATTGCTCTTCTGAATCTAAACATTAAATCACAAATTAAAATATAAAAAAAAAACTCTTGTTAATTTTATCTTCTTAATTAGAATTCTTTATAATAATAATTATAAAATATATTTATATGTATTTTTAGATATTTTATATAATTAAAACTTCCATCATAAGAGCTTAAGTAGTTCTAATAATTCCTTGGCCTCTGCTGTAATTTCTAATTATTAATTTATTGAATCTAAATAATGTTAATCATATATATACGTATGATATTATTTAATATGGTTTTAATCTATTTGTCACTTTATAATTCATAAACAATTTGTTTTAGAGCAGAATAAAACTGTTGATCATAATTTCCAACAAAATATAATCCTAAATCTGTTGACATTGCCAAAATTATTTAATTGAATACATTCTCATCAAAAATCTCATTTTATCTTTATTTGATATATTCTTTACAATGATGCTTAATAAATAAAAGTAGATTTCTATCATTCTTTTTATCTAATTGAACTTTTAGATTGAAAACATCAAAAAATGTATGTTATGATAATATATCTAATGATTTTTTTGTATATAATTCCATAGTGTCTTTTAAAGCTTTCTATTACTCTTTAGGTAAGAATAGAATTGCTTCTCCTAAAGCTACTTTATTTAAAAATACTCTTCCAGACTTTTATAATCCAAAATTAATTTAACCATTTACAACACTTGGATGATTAGGATCAGCAAATAAATTTTATGGTAGTTAAATATTATATTTTTTACAAGTGATTACAACTAAGTTTTCAACAAGTAATCTATAACCAAATAAACAATTATCAACTAAGACTTTTGTATTTACTTCATGACATTCTTATTATATTTTTTATAATGATCTCTATGTTATCATAAGACCAAGAGCCATATCTTCAATTTTTTTTTGAATCTCTTAAATTACTTAACTTGATGCTGATTTCTTGCTTTCAAATAATTCAATCTTAATTTATTCATATAAAGTAGATAATCTTGGCTATAAAAACTGAAATAATTCATCTACACAATCATTATATTCAACTAATTTCTTTTATGTAAGTAAATCAGTGATTTCTTTGTTTGTAAATAATTCTTATTTATTTTATTATTTCTTTTTTTGTGGTTATTATTGCTTTTTGTTTTTCTTGTTTGCAAATCCTCCTGCAGAAGCTTATATATCCTAAACAGTATCATCTTGGTTTTGTTATTATTCAATCAATTTTTGTGGATTTTGATAAATTGATTCAATAATTTTATCTTTAAATGCCAAAGCCAATTTATCTAGGAATGCTTTATTATATATCATAAAATTGGAATATTCACAATTATTTAATTACATCAATGAAAACAATGTCTCAATATCTTAATCACTTAAAATAACAGGTAAGATTTCCTATAGATTTGTATGACCTTCATTAATAAGTAACTCTTATATTTAATCTTGTTTTGATAATAAAGCATCTCTACTAAAACCACAAGTATCCAAAAAGATAACATTATCTTTGAACATTTACTTTAAATATTCTTTTGGTTTTTGAATGAAAAACTATTAATAAAGTTTATCATATTCAACATAAGAATTTTATTCAAAAAATGATTTTACTTAAGCCTCTTGACTTTAAATAAATCTAGAACTCACATATTAACCTGAAATAATCTTACCATCAAGTTATTTGGTAATCAATAATTATTCACAAATTTTTTAAGAATTTTGAATTTCTAAATCCTTATTCAATTTTATGAAAGAAATAGGACTCAATGTTGCTCTTAAAATACCACATAATTTTGCAGTGATTATTTCAAGGTAAGTCACAGTTGTCAATTTATCTTCATTAAGTACTCCTTAAATGATTGTCCCAACTTATTAAAGTACATATTTTTATACAAATTACATTGGAAGTGCATACTTCTACATTACTTATGATAAAAATTTAAATGATTTATACTTTCTTATAATGAAATAATTGACTTTTATTAGAGATCTTCGTTAATCTCTTCACAAACATTTAGAATATAATCATGAGACATCATTTCATCTTGCATTCTGACAACATCCTGTTATCGATATTTAATATTAAAATTACCCAACCATTGCTATCCTTTTCGATTTATCCTTCAATTTTGTCAAATCCTATGCCCAATATATCAGGTAATTGATTCACAGCCACTCTCTTATTTGATAAAATTAGTTGATGAATCTCTTTTGACAATTGATTGGGAGTCACCAAACTTTGACCATCTGTTGAATGATAAACCTTTAAATCATATTCTTTAACTAGTTTTTCAATCAAATCAATTATGATTCTATCAGATAATCTATACTTTGTTGACGTTTCCTATATTTCTGCTAATTATTATTAAAGAGCAAATAATTCCTCCATATATATAAATATATTTATAAAACGATTTTCTATTTTTATTTAATTTATATAGATATAAACTATAGAATATTTCTATTTTTTACGCAAACATTATTAACAATAAGAATAAATCAATCTATGCTATAATTTAATGATTTCTTTTTTTCTTCAGAAAATATTGCTAACAATTCTAATCCTGATATAGTCTTAATTGAATTTGTTATTTCACAAGGTGGTAACAAATATAATATACCATTCCCTAATTAAGCCACTCCAATTTTATTTTTTTCAAGAAAATAATCAATATATTCTTAAAAAGCACTATTCTATTTATATAATATATTCAAACTACCTATGTTTAATCAGAAGGACATAAAATGAATTTAAATGATTCATTAGCGCATTTCTTGGCATCAGAATAATTCCCCTTATAATTTACTTATATTTATGGACTCATTTATATAGGAGGCTATATATATAAGATAAAATAAATGATACATCTGATTCTACACAAAAAGCATCTACTCCTACTCTATGACTTTTACTTCTATACATGAAACCACTCCAAAAATCATTTAAATCTTATCTCTATTATATTTATGAGAAATTTAGAAATCCATCTAATATTTCTTAATTACCATTTTATTAAATTTAAGTAGATTATTATTATAAATGAATGTTTGATTAAATTTTAGTTTCATTTGAAATCTGATTTTAATTCTGATATAATTATTTTGGATCTGGAAATAATTATTATTAGGGTTTTTTTTAATTATTTTAAATATAATTGTTATTTTGATGATGAATTTATTAATGCATAATTGGCTATTAATATAATTGATATGGTGGTATTTAATATGGTAACTGAATTTATTATGGAGGGATTTATTGGGATTTCAGTATGTTATTTACAAATTGTTATTATTATTATATCATTATAGGTGGTTAAGGTTAAAATTAATTTTAAAATTATTGTTGTGTAGGAATTGATACTATACCCACTTCACATTTTGGATCTCCAAGAAGTTCTGCTGCATTTTATTATAAGTATGTTCTCATTTATATTGCCTATTGTGTATCTTTAAATTAAAGAAGAGTATAGGATTTATAATTAGAATCTTATTGATAGTAATTCCAAAGGAGAGGACGACATTTATTATTTTAACAAATCTGACATAATATGATTTTGAAAAATTACTTCAAATAAAAATGCATGATCGACTTTTTTATTTAAATTAGGAGGAAAAAATATAAATAATACGGATGAAAGTTTAGATTATTATTCATTTTATAAACTAAAAAAATGCTATAAAATTGTATTTACTTATTTCCAACAATATTGTGTCTTTTGATAGGGTCAGAAAAATATATTTTAATTGGTGTAGAAAATTATTACTAAATATTATCCATATTTTAAAAAGCATAAATTGCTTAATCTATCTAAATTCAAATAAAAAAAAGTTTATACAGTAAAAAATTTTATATAACTGTTAAATATATTATGCTTATTAGGATACAGATCAATCCTTTCTATATAACCAAATTATGAGAATATCTATAATTTTCACATTGTAATACCTATCTTATTTGTGGTTCATCATAGTTCTTTGAAATTCCATTAACAAATAATTCCCTAACATAAAGTTGGATTTGAATTTTTGGGCATGGTTCTAAGGGAGTAATATGACCGCTTGTTAACACTTATCTATGTTTCTCTTATGATCTTGATCTTGATCTTGATCTAGATCTTTATTTAATGATCATTTATTTATCAATTTAAGGTTTTACAGTCCAATCTCCTAAACTCCCATTTTAAATTGCTTTTTCAGCTGATTCATTTTCAGCAAAAGTAATAAATGCATAACATGATAAATGTAATGGAAGTCCTACAATTACTTTAATGCATTACCAGTAGGAGTTTTTCTAATTATTCTAATATCGATGATATTTCCAAAACTTTAAAATGCTTATTGTAATTGATGAGCAGCAACATTAAGAGGCAAATTTGAAACATGGATTTTTTATTTGGCTGAAATATTTGCAGAAGGTATTTGAACAGCTAAAGCTTTTTAAGGGGATGTATTTTGAAAAGGAGGAGAGAGTGAACTATTAAGCATAGAAATTTTAAAATATTAATATCATTTTGATATAATATTAAGGGTTTATAAATTCCATAAATAGAGCCATTATATGATGAAATCAATTTTATTGATTTAAATATTTACTATAAAAGTAAATTCATGTGTTCATTCTCAATAATATAATTTTAATATTAAAAATACTATGATTAAATAACTAACACAATTTTACATATTGATTAAAAATTGATAATATTATATTCTAAAAAGAAAGAAAAACATATACATTATTATAAACTATCTTAATAGATTTGTAGTCATTAGATTAATAAAATTATTTATTTGTATATTCATTTATTAAGTCTTAAGAGATTTGAAATGAATATATTATATCTTATAAATTTAACAAAAAATAACAATTTTATTTCAATTTGATTGTATTATAATACATCATATATATTTAATATCAAAAATTCAAAAAATATTTACTTAATTGATTCATATACTTGAAGTTTTAACTTTATTAGATGGTTATCTTGGTGTCTTTTTAAATTCACTATTAGCTTATGTTCTAACTCTAATATTTCTATTATAAGTGGAAATAGAATTCAATTTATCATCAAATTATTTTTAATAATATTGTTTTACAAAAGACTTTATAGCATCATCATTTATTTAAGATGGTTGTAAAGTTTAAGAGTTTGTTGGAGTAAATAAATATTAGGTTGAATTGAATTCTTCTGCAAGATCAATCTTTTAATGATTAAGTTTTAAAAGTGATACTACTTCAGGCTTTTATTTAGCTTTTTCAATATTGTCTCCTACAGGAGCTTATTATTATAAAGCCATAATAAAATTAGCTTCTTTTTCTATGTTACTTATTGTTCCCATTCTACGAAAAACTCTACCTGTATTAACTTTTTAAATATTTTCAGTTTAAAACTTTATGTCTTCTAATAAGATTGGATCAAATTTAAGATTTATTGAATCTTTATTCTAACCTAATCTATTAATGTAGTCAACAAGAGCATAAAATTTCATATCTCCAAATTCAAAATATTTTTTAGGTTTTGTTTAACCTTCTCTTAATTCTTAAGAAATTTATTTAACTCTTTATAAGTAACTTTTACTAAAAACATCTAATTTTGGAGGTCTAAGTGAGTCAGCATAACTTTTAACTGCAAGCATTTTTTGTAAAAGTGCAGCATTTTTTTTCTTCTCATATTATTTATATTGTTTTAGTATGGCTAGTTCAGCTGGAGTAAATTTTTCATTGAGATCTGTATGAAATATGTATATTACCAGCAGATTCTTTATAACCAACACCTAAATCATATTTCATTAGAAAACCAGGTTACCATCCTTTTTGACCAAGCAATCGATCTGGTTGTATTTTAAGTATTTTATGTCCTGGAGGTCCAATGTTTTATTATGTTTGATCGATCTAATATAATTTTAGCCTACTTTGCAAAACTATTTACGACAAAATTTCCTGGCAGTATCTTTTTCACATCCTTCTTCTCGCAATTTCAAATACATCATTACATTGTTGTTGTAAGAGAAATTTAGATGAGTACACATTAAATATAAATAAAATGACTGAAGAAATTGAACCTCATATTGCTAGAAAATTCGAAATCATTCAAAAATTAGGTAAAGGTGCCTATGGAATAGTTTGGAAGGCTGTAGATAAGAAGCTAAAGACAGTAATAATTGAAAAATAAAATTTAGGTTGTTGCTTTAAAAAAAGTATTTGATGCTTTCCATAATGCTACAGATGCTTAAAGAACATTTAGAGAAATAATGTTTTTGTAAGAATTAAATGGACATGAAAACATTGTGAGATTGTTGAATATAATAAAAGCAGAAAACAATAAGGATATTTACTTGGTATTTGATTATATGGAAACAGATTTGCATGCAGTGATTGTAAAAATGATAACTAATTAAATAGAGAGCAGGTATACTAGAAGAAGTTCATAAAAAATATGTTGTTTATTAAATTTTGAAATCACTAAAATACATACATTCAGGAGAACTTATTCATAGAGACTTAAAGCCTTCTAATATTTTATTAAATTCTGAATGTCATATGAAATTAGCAGATTTTGGTTTAGCTAGAAGTATAGCAATCACTGAAGATGATAGTTGTATGATGATTTTTAAATTTAACGTTTAGCTCCTCCTGTATTAACAGAATATGTTGCTACTAGATGGTACAGAGCTCCTGAAATATTACTAGGATCAACTAATTATACTAAAGCTGTAGATATGTGGAGTGTTGGTTGTATTTTGGGTGAGTTGATCATAGGTAAGGCAATCTTTCCAGGAACATCTACATTAAATTAAATTGAAAGAATAATAGAATTATTAGGTAAACCAAATGATGCAGACATTGAATCACTTGAATCTCCCTTAGCTGTTAATATTTTAGCATCTGTGTCAATTCAAAAAAGAAGATCATTCTAATAATTTTTTTCAGGAGCCTCAGATGATTGTTTAGATTTATTAAGAAGGTTTTAAATATCATTTCTATTTATTTTATAGACTTTTACAATTCAATCCAAAGATGAGACTTACTGTTCATTAAGCTATTAAACATAAGTATTTGAAAGAATTCTCATCTCCTGATGAAGAGATTGAATGTTCTGAGCCTATTAGAATACCTATGAATGATAATAAGAAGTTTTCAATTAAGGAATATAGAGAAGCTTTGTATAATGATATAAATAGAAGAAAGAAGGAATAAAGAAAGAAATGGTAGGCTAAATATTTACAATAATTAGGAATGAATCCTGATGAACTTATTAATGGGTATTAAAATTATTTATATTTTACAAGTATTCATTAGGAATAATCAGAAATGATATCTTAAGGAAAACCATAATAAGGACATGAAAATGTAAATGGGAGTTCTATTTAATATTAATCTTAACAATAATAATAATAATTATAGAAATCTAATATTGAGGAAATACAAAATATAATTAAATAACAATAAATCTAATCACAATAATTAAAGAAATCTTAAAGTTAAGTTGGAATTCAATAATAATAGAAATTAACTAGTTAAAAAAGTGCAAGTAATTTTGTTTCTTAAATGTATAATACATTTTAATAATAAACATAAAATTTGGATAATAAGTTTTATTAATAATAATAATTCTTATAATAACAATTGTAATAATTACAACAAAAATCTTAATAGAAGAAAAGGACTTGATTTTTAATTTATATATAATTTCAAATAACATATTTTAATATAATTTGTTTTTTGAATGAAATAGTCTAATATAATTTTGTTAAATTAAATATCTAATTTTATGTCCGAAGAAAAAGTGTAATAAATAGATTCTAATATTGAAAATAAACCAGCACAACCTTTAGGACCTAAAAGACCATAGAAAGAGCCTTAATTAGAAAACTTAGATGAGATATTTAAGAGAATTTCTGATGATTTTAGTGATGTAGCTCCACTTTAATAAATTGCTTAAAAATTTAATGTCAATCCTGGATAATTAATTTTAGGTATAATTTTTGTTGCATTTACACTCACAATATTTGGAGCTGGAAATTTGTTAGTGAAAATATTGATTGGTATTCTATATCCTGCATACATGAGTGTTTAATGTGTGAAATAAAAGGATAATGCAAAATCTAAAATTTGGCTTTCTTATTGGGTTATTTATTTACTCATGTTTCTGTTAGATAGAGTGATGTGGTTTGCATTTCATGACTTATTGTAATTGTATTTCCCTATCAAAAATATGACTCTTATTTGGATGTATTATCCTAAAACCAGAGGTATTTACGTGTATATTTATTTTAGGTGCAATAATAATATTTGACAAACTAGTGTTATAACTCAATAAATTGGGTATTCTAGAAAAGCCAAAATAAAAACATGAGTGATATATAGATGCATTAATCATTTATTAAATTTCTTCATTGCCAATCTCACTTTCAATTTTCCATTCTCAAATGAAGTCGTGGCATTAAAATCTCCTCTAAAATTTCCTTTCAATTTTTATTGTAAAGTCTCCTTAAAATACTCTCCAAAATATAAATCTGAAACTCCATACAAGATTTCATTATGTAATGGAATCTAACAATTTGGAATTAGAAGTTCTGATATTGTTTCACCATTCTTAAATTTTAAGGAGAATGGTAATTCGTCATTTTATTATTTCATCATTCCTGTTAATGTGCATTACAACTATTTAATTAATAATATTTTTACTTATTCTCCAATGAATTCAACTGTATTAGTTCTAATAGATACTTCTTATTTAGATAAAGACTTTAATTCTTATATTAGATTAGATGTAAATTTAATTTCAAAATCTGAAAATGTAAATTGTTTATTTTGATAAATTGCTTTGAATTAAAAACTTCTACCTTCCAACTTTTATGGAAGAGCAAATAATTCATTCTTGATAAAATGTCTCCATGATTTACCTGAAAACCTTTATAAAACATTTTCAACATCTATTTCTTATTTGAGAGTATCACTAGTCATACAAGCAGATCCATTAGATGAGAAACTCAAATACAATTGACTATCTCCAAAAGATTATTTAATGATTTCTATTAACAAAAGAAATTCCTTCTTGTAACCATGTTATAAACCAATCATATACCAATTATCATCATCTAATTAGTATCCAACTTCACTTTTACATAAACTACATGCTCTTTATTAAATAGGATTATTGCTACAAGGTGCTAATTCTAAATAATTATTTTTATTATTAAAATGAATAAATGTTTAGTTTTAAGCAGGTACCTTCTACACAAATTCATCTTATGGAATCTATTCTCTCTTTTTTTTCTTTTTTATTATTTTCTTTTCCATCTCTTCTAAATCTTCAAGAGATTAAACTTTAGTTTTTTTAGCAGAATTTAAAACCTCTAATATTTCATCATCATCAAAATCTTGTTTCTTTTATTTCTTCTTCTTTTATTATTTAGGAACTTATATTATTTAATCATCATCACTCCATTCTTCTGGTATTTCAATTATTTATTTTTTCTTCTTTTCATTTTCAACATTCTACTATTGTTATTCAAGCTTTAACTTTTCTAATCTTTATTACTCTATCAATTATTATTCTAATCTCAACTATTCTTACCTTTATTATTCTAATTTCAATTATTCCAATCTTTATTATTCAATCTTCTATTATTCAATTTTCTATTATTCAATTTTTTATTATTCTTTCTATTATTGAATAATCATCTCCTCATCATCTGATTCATCATCAGTTTCATCTACCTCTTCATCATATTACTAAATCTCATCATATTGTTAATATTCATCATCCTCAGATTAGTCACTTACTGTTATATAGCCTTCACTGAATATATCTGAACTATCATATTCACTAATTTTTTGTTCTAAACAATAGTTCAAAAACAATTACTTGGAACTTTAGTTTTTTATTTCATGAGTTATTGAAACTCAAACAATTTATCGACTGGATCTTCAGTAACTACTAAAGAAAACAACTACATTAAGGCCAATATATAAAGCATTCCGTTTTATAATATTAATAAAAATATTACATATAATTAAAGTTAAATGAAAAATTCCAAAAATCAGAATCTATTAACTAATAAAGTATATAAATATATAATCATACATTCATTATTTTAAGTTATGCTATATTATTTAAAGGTTTAATTTTTTAATTATGTTCTGATAATATACAATTAAAATATGGTTCAATATAATGTAGATTCATATAGAAGAGCGATATTTTGAGTGGAAAATATAGGCCAAATAAATATACTAAATTATGATTGTATTTAATTTAAAAAATCAATGAAATCAATCAAAACTAAATTAATTGCAAATACTTCTTAGATAGAGACAACAATTAACAATCACAGCATTACTTCTCGTAAAGTTCCTAAATTGCCTTAACTTAATATGAAATATAATTAAGTTTTATCTTCATCAAGAAAACTTGTTATAGAGGAGAATGGAGTTTTGGCTTAGTTAAACACTTAAAAAAAGGAATTGATAAAATTGATATATGAAAGATAATTAGATGAAGCTTTAGAGAGTAAATGATTAATCCAATACAATAGTAACAAAAAAATTGGTATAACAATGTATAAGTTATGATGATCTAACTATATTTGGTAAATCATTACATTTGTTAGCAGACATGTATATATCAAACAGAGAATTTAATAATGGCTTATACATATTTAATGTCTTACGTATTTTAGCAGATATATAAAATAATCAAACACTCAAAATTGAAGCACTTATATAAATGGGAGATTTGTGTAAATTACAGCAATCATATCATTTAAGCAAAATATATTTTAAAAAGGCTTTGCAATATGTCTGGTATTTAAATGATACAGAAAATGAAGCAATTATTTATGATTATTTTGGAGTACTTTATTATGTACAAGGTGAATTAAGATTGGCCTAAGAATATCATGATAGAGCCATGAATTTCATTAAAGAATCAAATGATAGTGCAGCCAAAAATCATTCTGTTGAATCAATTAAGGCATATATTAAGAGAATAAATTATTAATCATAAGTTATGAATAACATGGTTTTATCAAAATTAGGTTTAATTTAAGGAAATGAGACAGATATAAAATTAACAACTTAATTAGATTTTGCTACTTTAAATAATTAAATTTTATCTGATTCTGAATTCTTAGTTGAAGTAACAACACCAAATAGACCTTAAAGATGTGTAACAAAAAATGGAGTACTATAAAAAGATATAGATATGTTCGAAAATGTTAAAAAATTACATGAAAGATAACTAAAAATAAAGTTCTTTGAGAAAAAGATACCTGTAATGTAATAAACAAAAACTATACTAAAATAAACTATAGATGAATAACTAGAAACAAGAATTAATTCTGATTAAAATAAGAATGTACAATCATTATATGTAATTTAGTCAGTTGAAAGGTTCAAGTAACACTTACAAAAATTCCATACATTCAAAAACTTTCCTGAGAAATTGGACAAAGTCAATATTAATCATTTATCTCCAAACAGAAATCTTCTAGGATTCAAATACAGTTTCAAGCCTATGCGCCATTAATTACTCGATTTATTTAGTCATATAGAATAATATATATATTGATTATTAACATCAAAATATAATGTTATTTTTAGATATTTTATAATTGTTACATATTTCAGATAGTGGAAGAACAAAATATTTAAAGATTTTAATTAAGAATTATATAAAAAATTGATTAAAATTTTGAATATTTTCAATAGATCAATCTTGATATTAAGTTATTTATTATAAAATCATAGATTTATTATTTTCACACTAATTCTCCATTTCTATATTTTATAAAGATTTTAAGTATTCAGCAGTAGATAATATTTCATCTTTAATCAATTTATTTATCAAACTGAAATACTCTTGTAATTTAAGTCCAAAGGCACATACTTCCATACGTTGAAGGATTAACTTAGGTTCAAGTTAGATTCTAGGATACAATATATTACTAAGCTTTAATAATGCTAAATAATCCTTATATCTAAAAATCTCATTTAATAAAATTATAACTTCCTCATCTATATCTATTTAATCCATAATATCTAAATAATTAACTAAAATGAATAGACTTTTTTAAACTATTTAATTATCATTATCTCCAATATGTTTATATAATTCATCTAAATGTTCTTTAGATAATTGAACAGGTTAACTAGATTGTAAATTTAAGATAGTATCAAAGATAGCAGATGCAATGTCTCTTCTACCCAGATTGTTGAACAAAAAGTTTGTTACACTACTTAAAAAGTCTTCTTAAAATTGTTCTTTCTTAAGGAATTCATCAATTAACCAAATAATGGTAAGTTTAAATTCTGTCATTGAATTATTGCTGATTTCAATGGCTCTTTATATTATAAATCTAAGTTTATCATCAGGGAAATTAATAAAATCAATAAAATTTCCAATAATGGAAAGTAACTAAATTTTCACTCAAATTTAAATTACATAATTTAAGCTTACTTCTTAAGTTGAAGTCTATGTGTAATTATTCATAAGTTGTATTGTTTTTTCAAATGCCACTTTCAGAACTCCTTAATCTACCATGTACTTATTGCATTAATAATCTTCAACTGAACTTAAAAAAGAGATGAACTACAAATAATCTGGTTAATCAATTTCTTTAAGTAATTCACTAATCGGATTTTCTAGAACTGCTTATCTAAAGTATTATGGTGTGGCTTATAATTTAATAATTCTTCTTTTTGCAAATTCTTTCTATCTTTATTCAGCTCTTATTTTAATATGGAAATTCTCTCTCATTTATTTCATATTTATTAATTAATTAATTAGATATAGAAAATAGAATTACATGATGACAACCTATTAAAAGTTATGTTAGATTTATGAAATAGTATTTTGTAAAATAAAATGGAAAATATATTTACTTAATATCTATTTGAATATATTTTTGTTGATTTATACTTATCTATAAATTAATAGAGCATATTTATTAGATTGTAATAAAATTATCTTAAAGAGTATGATTAAACTATTATCCTTAAATGAAATTGATTTTGAGGTAGTGATTGAATAATGAATATTTTAACATAAATATTTAATTTTGGATATGAAAAGATTAATTGTAAATTAAACAAGAAACAAGACAGTTGCTGCTCGTCCATCAGCAAATCTTGATCGTATCAATAAATGGTTGTAAACTTTGACTGCTAAAGCTAACACATTAGAAAGCAGATTTTATGCATCTTAATTGAGTTCATTGTTTAATTTCTATTCAAAACCTACAACTGGTGCTGCTCAAGTATTGCTTGTGTTTCGATGAATAGGAAATTGATTGGAATTATTGGAAAGATTAGATCACAACTGAAGGATTGGTTGATAAAGTTTAAAAAGGACATGACACTTTATTACATAAGGAATTTGATGTTGAACGTATCTGTCATCAAGTTGTGTCTAGTCAAAGCAAAGAATTAGAAGATTTAGAAAATGAACTTACATTCCATAGTGCTGTTTGGAGTAATTATTATTTGGATTAACACTTGGCTTTATTAGATTTAGAATAATATGGAGATAGAAATGACTATGTCAGTATTATAATTAATATAAATCATTAGTTCATGAGGATTATGATTTCTATCCAGGTTTAGAAGCAGATTTAGAAGAATTAACAGAAACTCATAATTGGATTCCAGGATCAAAGGATGATATCAATTTGAAGGGTTATATGGTCTCATAATTCTAATGGGGCAAAAAAATCATATCCTTCTATAGACATCCATGTGATGACTTCAAAGCTGCAAGAGGTACCAAGAATATTTTGGGTAGATGAGCTATCATATATTGCAATACATTAATAAAAATTAAAATCTTTATATTTTTTTATACAAGACCATAATATCTGTGATATGTAATAATAACGACCATAAACATCTTATCATTCAAGCCTTTCTACTAATTAAATAGAATCACCTGCTAAAACTTTTAATATGTTGACAACTCTATAATTATCAACCAATAGAAAATTATTAGAACAATTTCCTAAAGATGCACATGCTGATGTTGTAATTCAAGTGAAAAATAAAAGATTTGAATTACAAAAGGCTCATTTAAGAATAGAAAGTCCTTTTTTTGATTGCGATAAAAAAGTCATCTCTATTCAAGAATATGATCCAGATATTTTTGAAGGGATTTTAAAATGCTTTTATGGAGGATAATATATAATATATACATATCAAGAACTCTATCTAGCTTATCAAATATGTAGTTTTATTAAATGTGAAGGTTTATGTAAATAAATTGAAAGTTCATTTATAATAAATAAAAAATCATTTACATTAGCCTTCTAATTAAGTGAACTCTATGGACTTGAAGATTTAAGAGTTTCTTGTTATGAATTTTTGGATAGTAATTCTGATGCATTCCTATAATTATTTGATCTTGGGATGCTAAAATTAAAAAAGAATCATAAGAAAACAACTCCTTCAGATATTTTAGGATTAAATAAGACTTGCTTTATTCATCTAGTATAGGCACATAACACTTATAAAAAAACTAAATAGGAATAAAGACAATATCTTACAAATTATGAAATGTATCAAATTTTAGAATTATATAATACAAATGAAGAGGATTTAAAAGAAGCTATAGTAAATTTGATTGATAGAAATACATTAACAAGTGAAGAATACTATAAAATTTATCATTAATTGGCTTGTAGATAATCTCATGCAATTTCAGATGAACCTCATATTCAACCATGTCATTAATCTGTAAAAGAATATTAGTAAATGAATATATATTTTTAATAGATTATAAACATCAACAGAAAAACATTATTAAGATTATTTTGATGTGAACAAAAGTGAAAACTATTATTTCAAAAAACGTATGACAGAATTAGAAGAATAAAATAAAGTATTATAATAAGAGACACAAAAATTATCAATTGCTTTAGAAACTAGCATGAAAAATACTAATAATTTTAAAGATACTTTATTAGAAACTATTACTTAAAAGTTAGATAACAAATTAATTGAAAAAGATAAAGAAATAGAAAATCTAAGATAAGAACTATAAACTCTAAAAAGTTAAATCTTTTAAAAGGATTAAACTATTATTGAATTAGAAGATAGTATTAGAGATATTAATGATAGAGAAATAATTAATTTAAAATCATAAATTGAAACTTTAAGAAGTTAACTTATTCAAAGAGTTTAAACTGTTTCTGATTTACAATACAGTGAAAGAGATTTTAATGATCAAACCTTAGAATCAATTAATTAAAGCACTACTAGTCAATTTCTTCAATAATAAGAATTGGCTAAATCAGAATTCTAATTTTTAAAACCTTAAACTGTAACATAAAGTTAATTATAATTAACTGTTCAATAAACTGAAAGATTTTAATATGATGCTGAACCTGTCACTTTAGACAAGATTACTCAACTTAATTATATGTTTGATCACTTAAAAATCACTATTTTCTCTCAAATTTATTTAAGAAGACTTCAATTAGGATCTCTTACTGGATATGATGTAGATTCTTTTAAAAATAATTGTTCTGGTGTTGAAAATTTACTTATTTTGATTAGAGTTTTTGATTATAATAAAATTATTGGAATTCTCATATATGGAAATGAGAAATATTTGCTTAATATATCAAATCGTTCAATATAAGAATTAGACGATATCATTTTATTTGAAGATAATATTATAGAGATACCAGGCCAACTCACAATATGTAGTGGATGTGATTCTAACAATTGTTATGGTTAAACCTCTTTGACAGGAAATAAGGAATTTGTAGTAGAAGATGTTGAAGCTTATTCAATTGAAATTAGTCATAATTTATGATAAAATTATATTAGATAAAATATTTGTCATTTTTGCTTCTTCTCATATTCTATTGGATAATTCTCATCAGAACAAATATACACTTAAATTTCATTATTCTATCCTTATACTTTGGAACTATTCAAATAAACCTAATAAGGATATTCAGGATTATTTTCTTAAGGAGTTTCTACTGAAGTTCCTTTTGGCGCTGTTATTATAAAAAGCGCCTCTCCTTTATGATCAGTCTGTTAACTCTTTGATAATTCTTTAAAGTCATCATGTGTAAGAAAGGTGTACTTAGCCACTTCTGGATCACTCTGGAACTTCTCTTATAAATTCTTTTGTAAGTACTCTATCCAATAATCAATTGTTTTCTCTTCATCTTATAATGCTTCTAATTCTTATTTTATTTAACGAAGCTCATTTTCCAATAAAGGATCATCAGTGGCTCCAACCCATCTGATCTTGTTTTTAGAGATTTTCTCAATATAACCAATTCCCTCTAATACATTTGTAATATCGTAAATTCTTCTTTTTTAAACTCCTAAATCATTGACTGCTACATTCAAATCTATTGTCAACTCTTCAGAATGTTTAATTAATTCAACAAACTTTTTTGTGAGTACAGATAATGAATTGTCATGTCGAGTTTTCTATTTCCCAGTACTCTTAGGTTCTTCATCATTAGACTCATTAAATGAATCTTCATAGTTTGATTCCTCTTGCTTGACCTTTTTCTCTGACTCTAATTTTACTTACTTTCGCTTCGAACTCATGTTAATATTAATTAATTCCCTTATAAATTGAGGTATTAAGGATATAAATACTAATTTTATAATAGAATACATAAGAACTCTATATTCAATCAAACTAGTCTAATCTCTATAGTAAATATCAAAACATATTAAAAAAACAATTATGACTTATATGTATTAATCATATATTATAACAAATAAATATTGGATTATTAAAGAATTGATTCTATTTGATGTTCTTAATTTTAAATATCTCTATGAATTTGTTTAAAATTTATTATTTCAAAATTATCCCATTAATAAATACATATTCAATATCATTTCAGTCATATATTCTTCTCTATAAATTAATAACATATATATATATATATATTAATTTATTATAAATATCAAATTCAAAACCTTCCCATAATTTGAATAGCATTTCAAAATTTAAGAAAGTTATTAAATTTAAGAATTGATTTTTATTATTGACCTATTGTATCGAATGTTTATTTTTATATTTATAGAATACTAGTGAATTTAATATTATTTTGATTATTATGAATAAATTTTCCTTAGTTTTTTAAGATTCCTTATTGGAAGAAAAATATTAAGAAAGCTAAAGACCATAAATATTACATAGCTTTAAGATTAATACAATTATACCAATTATGTCTTAAGCATTTCAAGCAGTGTATTGGATGATAAAAAATTAGATTGTACTATCAATTGTATATATCATTTTGACAATTGTATATACTTTTTTTTTTTACAAAGTTGTGATTAGACAATAGTGGTTTAAAATAATTGATACTTTAGTATTATCATTTAGTTTACAAGCTTCTATAATGTAATTTATCCCATTATGGATACAGAATTTAACTGATTCTGAAATTATTTGGATAGAAGATATTGCAATTTAAATGGGTTTACATATGAACATAACTCAAAATCTTGTACAGAATGCTATTCTATATGCAATTTTTATAACAGCTCGAATTTATTTCAGATCCATCACGGAATTTAACCCTATGTGTCTTATCTTTTTATTGTTTACAATTCTTACTTGTTATAATGAATATTAGAGAATTAAAGGTCTAAGATACTAATTTCTATGGAAGGAAAAAAATTTAAACTAATATTTCATTTTTGATGATTTGATAAAAGAGAGTTTAGTCATTCTCAATTATAATGACGTATGGGATAAATTTAAGGTTGTTTATGCAAACAAATAATTTTATTCTGAGTATCATCAGAATCCCTTAGATTTCTTTAAGGAGACTCAAATTTCTCTATAGAAAATGTCCACATTGACATTTTTACATTATAAAATTCAAGATCTTAAGAGTTCTTTTTAGATTGAAGCTTTCTGGAAAAATAAGAATCAACACTTATTTATTGAATGTCGAAAGTATTCTATAATGGATACTTAAATTATTTTAAAGATTACGACAAAAAAGGCATATACTGAAAATAATATGTATCCACTTTTGTATAAAGGAATATTGAAGAAATTAAAGAAGATTGATAGATAACATTATCATACAGAATCATTAAAGAATCTTCTTGCTGCATTGTTAGTAAAGCCAAAATCTATTGTTAACTTTAAGATGCAATGCATAAATTATAATAAGTTAAGTGGTCTTCTAATGAATATTTTAAGAGATAATTCAGCATTGTTTTCTTTAAGTTTAAAATCAGAAGTCTTTTATACAAATATACCATTACTGTATATTTTAATGATCTCGATTAGTAAGTATTATAAGGTGAGTACATTTTCAGTAAATTAATTGAATGAATCAATTTTAGAAATAATTGTAAAAGGGCCAATAAAAAAGAATACAGAATAGAATTAACAATTATTTAAGAAATTGATGGGTATAATAGTAGATTTTATAGGAATTGAATAAATAAGGATTGAGAACAATTATTTTATGTGTAAAATAATGAATATGGAAAATCCTTTCATTTCAACAATGAATTGATATTTTATGTAGATAATCTTTAATAAATTGAATAATTTTATGATATATTAATTAGATTTATAGAATAAAGAAGTTTAGAAAAAATCTAAATATTTAGAATATATAATTTTATAATATATTTTATATTTTATATTGATATTGAATTAAAAATGGCAACAAATATATAACATGAAGAGATTAATTTAAGTCTTAATAATGATAAGAAAGCATTTGAAGATCTTAGTGGATTTTTTAATTTATTAGCTTTAGCTTTAGAGAAAGTGGATTAAGCTAATAAGGAATTAATAGAATGTTTGAAAAAGATTCAAAAATAATTAAGTTCAGAAATACCAAAATTAGCAGAAGTAGTTTCTTTGGTAGCAGAGTCTATGAGTGTGGCTTAGAAAAAGAATATGGAATATGTGGATTTAATTAAAACTAAAATAATATTGAGTTTGAATGGGTAATTGGAATAAATAAAGACTAAGTAGAAATTGTTGGATGATTATAAAGCTAAGACAGCTATAGAAGCAGATAGAGATTAAAAAAGAAAGAATACTGAACCTGCAAAATAAAAAGAGACTTATTAAGCTTATGAATAAGCAAAGAAAGAGAAAATGTTAGCAGGATAAACACTTAATACATAATATTAAATTTATATTAATGAGAAAAATCAAGAATTTTGTTCAATGTGGAAACATTTTTTGAATATGTAAATGTATTGTTGTGCAGCAGGACTACAAAGTTTTTCAAAAAGTGCATAAGAAATTCATAATAGAGAATAAGAAGTAAAAAAAGATGCAGAAATTTTCTTAAGTAAATTATTAGGTAATTAAAGAATTAAATGAATATTAATATATATATATATATATTTAATGTAACGAGATCAAATTAATTTCTCTTATTTAAAGAGATTGTTTCCAACTCTAGAATAGATATTGTATACTGGCAAATTTACTAGTTTAAATGAGTTTGATAAATGCACATAATTATGGCATTAAGCTGGATTTCAAGGACCATTCTTCTTAATAAAATTAAGTGATCAATTTGTTTTCATTATACTTAATTAAAACTCAACTTAAGATTTCATAAGGACAATAAAAAAAGGATTAACATTTGAATTGAATAAAAGAACATAATGGTTTTATTTTAATTTTTAAGATGAATAATAAAAGGTGTTTAATATATGGTTCTAAGAGTAGTAAGATTTTGAAAATTTTAAGATATGTATAGAAAAGATCATTAAATGAAAATTCATGATTTGTATTTTATTCTCTTACTAATCTATTTTAAATAATTTATTCATATGCAGATTGAAACATCAGATTAATAATTTGAGGAAATATATTAAAGTTTATGCAAAGATGATAGATTTTGTTTAGATCTTCGAGTTTAATTTGAAAAGATTTTAAAAGTAGAGATGGATAGATGTCAGGCATATCATGAATTTTCTGAATTTTTATGTGGCATTGCTAAAGAACCATTTAAAGAGACACCAGCATTAATGGATATGCTTGATGAATTAAAAACAGCATTATAAGAAGTTAATTCAAAGATTAAAGATAGGATAAATGATGATTAAGACAAAGGTCTTATTAAATTGATAAGGACTAAGATAATTCCAAGCTTAACAGATGGTTAAAGAGCTGTAGAAACTCAAAAGAAAGCATTAGCAGAATATAAAGAAAAAGCAGCTATCTATAAAAAATTAGAATAAAAGAAAAACGACCTGTTGTAAAAAAATGATGAAAAACTATTATAATTAGAAAAATAATTATAAGAAGCAAAGAGAGAGAAATTAGAGAAAGGTTAGACTTTCAATTTTACTTATAAAAATTATGTAGAAGATAAAAATGATGAATTAAAGGGATTATTCAAACATTTCTTTAATAGATTATTATTGATCTCATCTGCTGGTTTACAATATTATTCAATGGCCATTCATAAAATACATACTTCTGATGAAAAACATGAAGTTTAAATAAGATTGAGTAAATTAGGTATTATAAAATAGAAAAAATAATGATTGATTTAATTAATGTTTGTATATCTATTATTTATATTCTCAATTGTATCATCAACTTATATTGATGTAGTAACTAAATGCATTTGTGAAGAATTACTCTTAGAAAATGATTGTAATATTGTAAATTATTGTTATTGGGATTAAAACAAATGCATAGATATAGAAGATTGTACAATAGAATCACCTGTTGATTGTCCATATGATATAAAGTGTGCCTATGTAGATGGAAAATGTACTAAATTTACTAGTTGTGATAAATATATTGGTGATAAAAGTACATGTGAAGCAATTTCTATAAAATGTACATCATTAGATGGAAATAAATGTTAAAATAAGGTTATTCCAAGTTGTTCTGAATTTGATGAAGAAAATTGTAATTATTCAGAAGGAAATGAAGGAGAATGTGGATTTATAGATGATAAATGTTAGGTTGTTAAATAATGTAGCGATATTGATTTGATTAAAGGAGAATTTTAAATAATGAAATGTGTTTCTAATATTCATTCATGCAAAGTATCCAACTCTAAATGTGTCTAAAAGAAATGTTCAGATCTCTTAGATTAAAGTAGTTGTTAATATATTCATTAATATGATCCATTTGATAAACCTTCATCTATCTAAATATGTAAATGGTAAGATGCTCATTGTGTTGATGCAATGCCAAATGATTTAAATGAATCCAATTGTTTTATTGATACCATATATTCATATCTATGGAATCCTAATTCAAAGACTTGTTAAAAGTGTAATGGACCTCCTAATCCAAATCCTCCAGATAATTTTGAACTAATCATGAAGGTTGCCATAATGATATTTGTAATTTCATAATGATATTGATAATTCATAATATTTTACAAATCAAATGACATCAATCTATATGGAAGTTGATTAATATTCTGCAAGAATACCTAATGAAAATTAAGCTATTTTGACAAAGAGAGGAGATTAAGAATTCAAATATATTCAATTCATTAAATAATGCAATAATGATTACAAAGATCCTAATATTCTTAATTAGAATGAACAACTAATTCTTGCTGATAAATCAATTTATACTGGAATCATTAAATTAGAAACTAGATTATAAGACATTGATTAAAAATATCTACCTTTTGATGATATAAATTTAGATGAAAATGAAAGAAATGAAAAAATTAGACAACTTACCAAATCTTCATAGAGTGAGAATTAAAGAATTGAGATGAAAAGAAAAAACAAATAAGATTAAAATTATTGGTTTATAATTAATCCTGATAGCACAATCAAAATACTTTGGGATTTTTTTTGTATGATTTTAATTCTTTATGAAATTATTACAATTCCAATCAGAATTAGTTTTGATATCGAAGTTAGTAGTAAATTCGGTTATGTTATTACAGCAGCCTTTTTATTTGATATAATACTTACATTTAATACTGCTATCTATAAGAATGGCAATATTAACTATTCTTATAAAATTATAGCAATAGAGTATTTGAAATTATGGTTTTGGATTGATTTAATTGCATCATTTCCTTATGATTTAATATTTTCATTACTATTAACAGGAGATGCAGAAGATGAAATTTCCACATCTAATGCTAATTTATAAAAAAGTGCTTAAATCTTAAGGATTCTAAAATTCTTTAGATTCATAAAAGTTATTAGATTATTAAGGTTGGCAAAATTAAAAGTTATTGTAAATAAAATAGAAGAATATTTTTCTGACAATTCTATTTTATAAACAATAGCAAGTTTTTTTAAATTATGTGCTTTTGTATTATTTTGGTCACATTGGCTAGGTTGTATATTTCATTTTATTGCTCAAAATGAAGAGATTTAATATAATTGGCTAACAATATATGGAATATATGATGAACCTTGGGAAATTAGGTATGTTAATTCAGTATATTGGGCTGTTACTACTATGATTACAGTTGGTTATGGTGATCTTTCACCTTAAACACCATTAGAAAGATTGTTTGGAGTGTTTTTTCTGTTGATTGCATGTGGAGTATTCTCATTTACTATGAATACAATTGGCAATACTATGTAATAACTCAGTTAAAAATAAGATTAGTATTAAAAAAGAATAGCAGAAATAAATAGTTATATGGGAAAAGTTAAGATACCAAAATAATTATAGAATAAAGTAAGAAGATATTTGTAATATCTTTGGGATTCACATAGAAATATAAATTTAGAATCTATTTGTTAAAATCTTTCTACATCTTTGAAATTTGAATTTACTATACAAGTAAATGGAACTATATTAGCTAATTATAAATTAATTTGTTAAACTTTTTCTAGACATTTTTTGATTGAATTGACATAAATTTTAATTGAATAAACTATATAACCTGATGAATATGTTTTTTAAGAAAATGAAATAAAGAATGAATAATCATTATATTTTATTTAAGAAGGATCAATTAATATAATTTTAATTAAAACAAGATAAATAGTAGCAAGATTGGGAAATAAAGAAGTATTTGGAGAAATAAGTTTTTTTGGTAATATTGAAAGAACAGCATCTGCTAAAAGTAATGGATTTACTGATGTATTTGTATTAAAAAGATAGGATTTTATTAATTTATTAAATAAATATCCAGAAGATAGAGAAAAATTCTTCTTTATTAATTCTGAAATTAATAGGAATTAACTTTAAGTATTAAATATTCACTGTTATTCATGTGATTTACCAGGACATGTAATAAAAGATTGTCCATCTTTACATTTTGTAGTTGATTTATATGTTTATTAAAAGACAAAGACAAGATGTATTTAAGCAATTATGAAAGATTTTGTAAGAATAGACAGAATTAATTATAATGCTAGAAAAAATAAATAAGAAATAACATTAAAAGTAGAGAATTTACAAATGAAACTTTCAACTCATAAACCTTTATTAGAAGAATGTAATGTTGATGAATATATATTATAAGGAGTAGATGATGATTCTATAAAGTAAAGTTTGAAACTTAAGTCAAAATTTTAGGAAGATAGAAATAGGAGAAAGAATTGGTAATAATCAATTAAAAAATCATAAAAATAGATAAAATAAATATAAATGAAATAATAAGAAATATTTAGTTTAACAAAAAGTCTTTCTTAAGTTCTTATATCTTCTAATAATAGTTAAAATGCAATAATTCCTTCTATTAATAAATTTAAGAGTTCAGTTGAAAATGATTAAGATAGTGAAAATGGAACCATACTCTAATAAAAAATGAATGAGATCATGGCTGATTATTAAGTTTTCAAAGAGGAAGTAGAAAAGTATAATGGAAATTAGTAATTAGAATTAAAGAAAAATATGGTTTTACTTAATGATTTTGAGTAAGGATATGATTACAATATATTTTATCCTCATAATAATATTTCAGTAGTTTTAAAAGAGTTTAATAGATTTTAGTAAGGAAATTCAGTTAAACCAAAGATTGATACTGAATATGATTCAAATGTATATTAAGAATATATGAATTATTATGTAATAGATATTGAAGATGTAAGAAGATTCAAATTAGAAGTCAAACCTAATTAAATTAAATAGTATTTACCATTTACACAATTACTATAATAATAATATAGTCGATAAGTAAATTTAATATATAATTATAAAATAGAAAAAGAAGGATTAAGGATTATTGAAAAAGCCAAAAAAGTCATTAAAGTAAATTACAAAGACAATTATGTTGATGAGAAAATTAAAATGAATTTATGCTACTATTTTATAATTTAATAACAAATTATTAACTGATATGAAACACTATAGAGATTCTGTTAGTCCAGAGGTTAGACAATTCATTAAACAATTTCATAATTGTTAGAAAGAGTATAAACAAGATAAATAGACTACTACAGAGGATAGCAACTAATCAATAATTGATGAAAGATAAGATGATATTAATATTAAAGAGATGTTCCTCAAATTACCAAATGAAATAGTATAAGAAAATAGATAACCTTATTTAAAAATATCAAAGACTCCAACTGTCTATTCAAATAATAATTCTATTTCTAGTATTGATTAAGATAGATATGTTGACATTATAGTATAAAAAGTTGTAGATGAAATGGAAAAGAGAAATTATAATAAAAGATAACCTATGTTAAGTATTTAATAAAATACAGTTCAAATCAAAATAGCTCCAAAAAGTGAATTAGATTATTTGGATGATGATTCATTCATTCGTCATATGTATAATTATATATATATATATTTATTAGACAATAAACTCTATTGAATCCTCATCATACTCCAAAAAAAGTTCATAATTTTGAAAGTTTTGATTAGAGATAAAAACAATTCTAAATTTAACGAGAATAAAAATTGTAGAAATAAAGAGAAGCACAATAACTCACAAAATTAGTAGATGAATTCAAGTGTTACTTAATTAGAACAAGAAAGACTGGAGGACTTTGAGATTATGGATATATATAAATTTACTTAGATATTAAATCCTAAATATAATTATTTATTTGATATGTCTCTTTTGCTTCTAAATGCAAGCAATAGAATTGCTTAAGGATTCTTAAAAGTAGCTGCTGAAAGTGGTAAATATGAGAAGATCATTTGTGCTGATATCTTCCCAACATACTTCACAGTTTAAAGATTACTTAAATTCAAGCAATAATTCTCAACCAATATAGAGTTGTTTAAAGTAGGTGATCGTTAAGATCTACATGATGTAATTAAATAAGCCAATAATCTCCTTTATGTGAGCCATGACTATTACTAAGTTACAGCTTCCAAGAAAAATTTATTAGTTGCCACTCTAGATTTGGTCAAGACTAGAAACTATAAAACTGTGGCTTATGTAGCTCCAGTTGAACATGATCATTAAGAAGAAATTGATGAATGGAAACATTTAGAAGTTGAAGGTCGTCGATCCATTCCTTAATTAGTTGGAATCAGATCTGATATTACATTTGGACCTTAAAGCACATTTACTAATAAAATTGCTCAAAGAATATATAATGGATAAAGCATTTATTTCAAAAGTACAGGTTAATCATGTGCTCCAATCTTTACAGGAGATTTAGAAGCAATTGTTGCTAGAGTTCTTGCAGGAGATCATGCTGGTAAATTACTATTGGCTAAAGGACATAAACATATAGATTTCAAATCTATTATTCATTTAATTGAAGATAGTCTTGGAAATAATTATAAAGCTTAACTTAATAGTTCTTTTATTGAAAAAGTAATTTATTTATTTTTAACTCATTTAGATTATTCATCCAACTAATAATTGCATTATTGGATAACAATTATATTGTCCCTCATATATTAATTTAACAAAATTGATTGCCAATTATAAAGCTTTAGAAAACACTGGATATGATTAAGTTGTTGGAGATAAATTAGTTGATATTGAAGATTATCATAAAAATAATAAAACAGTGGTTGATCAATCATTAAAAGCTGACTATGAATTAAGCTATTTAATTGGCTGAAAAAATGAAATATAATCAATAAAAAGTACATAAATATTATTATTCAAATATTTTTAGATTTATTAAAATAATAAATATTATTATACTTAAAATATATATATTATTAATCATGTTATAATAAATGGATCAAAATTCCTTTTAGATTAAATGTTAACGTAAGCATTTCTTAAAAGACAAACATTATCATCTTTTAATTGATGATGATCGCATATCAATATCACAAGTAAAATAACATTCACACTAAAAGAGTCAGTAAACTTTCAATAATCAAAGTACATCCTTGATTTGATATTCCAAAATTTAGTATTTTGGAAAACAGATGAAAATTAACTGATTGCATTTGGTATTAAATATAATTAAGTTCTTAAATGGTTTCATGCTGAGAAAACTGCTCTAGAAGCACTGTATAGAGAATTACATACTCGTGTATTCTTTGGAAATATATCAGCAATATATGAAAGTAAAGAAATACTTGGTGCTGGTGCATCATGTAAAGTTTATAAGGTTGTTAATAAGATTACACATTATGAGTTTGCTTCAAAATGTATAAGAAAAGATTATGTATTTAAGAGAAATGATAAAGAAAGATATGTATATTATTTAAATATATTAGAATCGCTTAATCTAAGAAATAGAATTAATGAGATTAGTCGAACATAATTCAATAGTTAAAATGGTCGATCTTTATGAAGGAGAGAAGTCTTACTATATAATTATGGAATTACTTAAAGGTGAAACATTACACACATTCACAAAAAAGACAAAATTGAACATTTATTAAATAAAGACTGTTATGAATGTATAATAATGATATAAATGAATAGAAATGTTTGAAAGCATTATGTTATTTGAATTTACTTAATATTATTCATAGAGATTTAAAATTAGAAAATTTAGTGCTTTTAGAACCAAATAATGTAGAAACAGTTAAAATTATAGATTTTGGATTAGCAATTCCATTATCAACACCTCAACTTTAAATATGTGGAACTCCTGGTTATATTGCACCAGAGATGTTTATTGATAAATATCCATATACTACAAAAGTTGATATGTTTAGTTTAGGTTCTATATTTTATAAGTTACTAAGTAGAAAATCTTTATTTAGTGGGAATAATAGTGATGAAATACTTGAAAATAATAAAAGATTTAAGTGTAATAATCATCTTAAGAATTGTTCTCATGAGATTTTAGATTTGTTAAAATAAATGTTATAAAAGGATCCAAATAAAAGAATATCTCCAGAATAAGCTTTATTACATCCTTTTTTTGATGATACAATTTAAGGTAAATTACCATATTATTTACACTTTAGGAGACTTAGGAGTAGCAGAAGAAAGTCCACATGAAATTGTAAAAACATTTCCACATATCAAACCTATGTAGATTAGCAATTCTAATGACAATATTAAGATTTAAGTAATTAGAGGAAGTCAACCTAGTTTTGATTTAAGTTTAGGATCAAATTATTTTCCTTCATTTGATGATATTAATAAAAAATCAAGAAATGGTAGTGATCACATTATTGAATGATTAAGTATTCATAATAAAAACTTAGTATTCATTATTTTATTTATTCTTTATTCTTATTTATCATTTAATGTAGATTTATATCTAGGTATTGATGTATTTAATAATTTTGTACAAATTGCCTATGCTCTTTCTTTATTATCATCATTATGTAGAACAAATTAAATTTATTGATGTAATTTTGCAGATTTAAGTTTTTAACGATCAATCAATCTTTATTATGCTTTTTAACTACCTTCTTTACCTTATTCTTCATTTAATTTATTTCTTTCTCCTTAAAATTCAATTATCTTTTCTTATAAAACTTGTGTAAAACTACGATCTAAACATGATTCATTTATAAAATCTTTTAATTTCTTTTCAGCTTCAAATTTCAAGGCATTCAATTATTTATTAATTTCTTTTTCATCACCTTCTCTTTTTCTAATATTATCCATTTTATCAAATATTTATACTAAAGGTTGTAATTTAGTTTAAATTTTTTGAGAATTTAATGAAATACTTCTCATTCTTTGTTATTATAAAACATCTATGACTTATTTATATTCTTTAAATTAACAATGTTCCCAAGCTAAATCAATTTGTTCATTGTTATATTTAAGAATGTTATGATCTTATAGAATTTTCAAGAATTATTGTTTTTAGGTTGGTTTTACAATTCTTAGAGTAGCAAGTAAATGATGTGTTTACATTTTATATTTTAAAATATAGAAATAGAGAAAATCATTTTCAAATGTGTAATCATTGTCTTTTCATCTACAATTAGTTTAGATTGATATTAAATGAGAAATTCTTTTAAAAATACTGATCCTACTTCTTTGTTGATTCTGTGCGATATTCTAATCCCAAACCTTAAAGATAAAGTACTATTCTTCTTTCTACTAATCTTTGTTCATTGCTAGCAATTTCATGAATCCAATCAAAAGACTCTACTGAATCAATAGTGTTCATTAAATTTTTTAATTATATAACTAATCAAGAATTCTTAGAAAGTATGAATTTGGCATGCTATTTCAAATCTTCAATATCTTCTTCTGTTTTCATTTCACCCCATTCTCTAAGTCTTTATCTTAAATTTTCTATATGTCTTAAGAAAGACAATTAATATTTGATAATTACTTTTTTTATTGCATCAATTTCTCAGTCAAATCATTTGGGAATTGATAATCTTAATCTACTTTAAAAAAGAGATCTTATTTCATTTATTCCATCTCTTAATTAATATAGGGTTATAGAATCTCTAAAGGAATTTTAATTTATTATTTTTTAGGTTCTTCATTCTACCTTACATTTACATTAGTATTAGTAAATTTATTATTTCTCTTTTTTTTTGTTTCAATAGGAGGGTAAATTAAATTTCTTTCTGTTTTAGACTAAGATATTTCCACATTATCTTATTAAGGAATAAGAGGTTAAAGTATTTACTCTGTTTTATGGTCAATTTTGATTTAATAATTAAATTTGAAGCTCATCTTTTTTCTCCTTTCTGGAATGATGTGATTTTTATTATATTGCCAAAATTGATCAGGAGTATGATTTCTATTAGAAGGGGATCTGGAAGTATTTGTATACAATTTATGTTTCTCTGAATTGATTCGAACTAAACGATTCATTTAATCACGTTCTCTAATAAATGGAATAAATTCATGCATATTTTAACCATCCTTACATAATTCTTTCATTAATTGAAATCTAGGTAATGTATGATTTGATTGACCAGAATAGTATTCATTGAATTCATTCTTTAAGTTACATTTGTATTAATTGTTAGAGTGCATATTAAATTAAATGAAGAAGAGTTATTAATTTAGAGCTTTATTTTATAAAAATGCTGCTCTATAATCTCGCTAGATTGGTACTAATCTATGTTAGATGTTTACACCACTCTTGTGTTTAGGATTTGTATATCTGATTTAAGAGGTCGCATTTGATTAATTCAAAGGAGCTAATTTTTCATTAGATTTTCCTTATTTGTTTAATGTACCAGTCATATACTCAGGATTACCTTAATTATTGAATTTGACATGTTTATAGTGGTATAAATAGATAGTATATTGTAGGTATTACTTCAATAGCTCTTAGTTAGGAGAATAGGACAAATAGTTTTTGGGTTATAATGATGGAAATTAGTAAACATTGTACATATTAAAAATAAGATCAGTTGGATTATTGAGACACATACTCTAAAGACCTGGGTGCAGTTACGAAACATAAGACCATTAATTAGCATTTAAAAATGTCCCTTTTCTATAGCAGCCCAATAGTACAATAAATTTGGATATTTATCATTAAATAGAATATTTACACACTGTGCCTTTTGTAAGAGGATCTGATCTATAAGGTATAGATATTATTTTTAGTATTCAAAAGACCTTTATTTAATTCCTGATGGGGCATACACATTCTTTGAAGCTAATGAAAAGAAGATTAATATGAGTATTCAAGTAAATGATATTAGATTACATGAATATCATAGAAGTAATGGTATAACCAAAATAAGGTAATCATCTTTATTCTATTTAGATACTAAAATAAAGTATAACCAAATAAAACCAATACCATGATGTTAGTAGCCGAAGGTTAAATAGCCACTATTGATCTTATCTCAAGAGCTTTATTACATTATCATAATCCTAATGTTTGGTTAGTCTCTGGAATTGAATATATGCCATTAAAAGGATAGGATAAAAGCTTTCTCTTAAAATTAATTAATGTTATTGGAGCAATGTTATATCCATTATCACTATCCCTTTTATTACCTGTATTTTTGTATGCTATAGTATTGGAAAAGGAAGAGAGACTCTTATAAATGATGAAAATGAATGGAATGAAAATGAAAGATTATTGGATATTGTAATATGTATTTTCTGGATTGATGACTTTTTTGACTTTCTCACTCTTTCTTTTTACAGGTATCTACCTTGCAGGATTAGCCTTACTTACAGATACTAATCTTACACTTCTAGTAATCATTTATTATATAATTAGATAATTGTATTAACTGGATGGGGATTGTGTTAAATTTCTTTGTCATTTTTTTTCTAAGTCTTTGTTAGTAAAGCAAGAACAGCTACAATTATTGGATATTTATTATCAGTTTGGGGATCTATTATTGCACTAACTACCAATTTAGCCATATATCCTGATCCATATGAAATACCAATATATCTATAATTGATACCATAAATAGCTTTTAATAGAATTATTTATATATTCTCTATGGGTAATACTAATTATTAATTATTTCAGCTTGTGCATAAACAGGTTGTATAAGTTAATTTAGTCCTTTGACAAGTGAGATATAAGGATGCATAATTTCATTATATGTAAATTTCATTATTTTTGGTCTTCTGGGTGTTTATTTACATGAAGTTATTCCATAAGAATTTGGAGTTTCAAGTGAACCTTGGATATTTAGATTATTCAAAAAGAAAAAAATAGAATTTAGAGATGAAGATGAATACAGAATTAATATTTAAGATGCATAAGAAGATTAAGATTCTAAAAATGAAAGAGAAAAAGTTTATAAAATTAAAAACTTTGAAGATTATCCACTTATTTGTAAAGACTTAAGAAAAGTATATTAAAATAATGTAGCTGTTAAATGTTTTTGTATTGCAGTTGAATAAGGAGAAATCTTTGGTTTATTGGGTCCTAATGGAGCTGGAAAAACTTCAATTTTATCAGCTATAACTGGTTTGTATGAATGTAATGATGGAGAAGCTTATGTTGGTGGATATAGTATTAAAAATAATATGTAATCTGTTTAAATGAACATTGGAGTTTGTCCATAATTTGATTTATTATGGCCAGAATTAACTGTTGAAGAACACTTATTGTTTTATGCTAGATTAAAAGGAATTAACAAATAGAATGAACGTATTAAAGTGTAATAGAGCATGTCAGAAGTCAAATTAGAACCTTATTTCAATTATTATGCAAATTAACTTTCAGGTGGAATGAAGAGGAGATTATCAATTGCTATTGCACTTGTTGGTGAACCTTTAATAATATTCCTTGATGAACCCTCAACTGGATTAGATCCTGAAAACAGAAGATAACTTTGGGATATTATATCATAATGTAAAGGTAAAAGAGCTATGGTACTTACTACTCATTCAATGGAAGAAGCAGATGTACTTTGTACTAGAGTAATTATATTGAATTTATTATAGATTGGAATCATAAGTTCTGGAGTTCTAAGATGTATTGGTAATTCAACACATTTAAAATCTATATATGGAGGTGGTTATCATCTCTTTATTAGTTCCCATAAAGAACTTTATCTTTAAAAAAATAATGATACTCATAAGTAATTACACTATTTTAGTTTAGTTAATAATATTATTAAAAAATGATAAAAAATTTTTTAAAAAGCATTTTACCCTAAGCCATACTTGTACAGGAATTTAATGGCAACTTTATTTATTAAGTGGATAAAAATTAATTAGTTGTTTCTGAAGTCTTTTAGTCTATAGAATCAAAGAAAGAAGAACTTAGAATCTAAGATTGGGGAATAAGTTAAGCTACTTTAGAAGATGTATTTATGAGAGTTGTAGAAATGTGATATTTAAATCAATCAATTATTGTGTTTTTATCGTAAATTTATCTTATGTATGTCTAAATTGAATTATGAATACTAGAATTTCTTTATTTTAGTTATCGATATAAATTAAGTTGATTCTATTTCATTTAATAAATACAAGGAAGTGCTTTGCTATTTTAAATCAATTCAGTTTTTCTTTAATGATGATTTCTAATTACAGATGTATCTCTACTATAATGTTGAATATCTTCTATTGTTCTTTAAGATTTTGGAATAGACTCATAAATTTATTATGTTTCTAATTTTTATATAGATTTCTTTGATTAATAAACTTTATCCTGATGATTTGACTCGCTTCTTTATACTCTCCTCAATTAAGCTACTTTACTATTATTTGTATTCCCTTTTTCTCCTATTTCTTTTCCCCAACAAAAAAGTCTTAAATTAGTTTAACTCTTAATAGTTAGTTCTAAAGCCATTCTAGTAATATCTATAAGATGTTAAACTAAATTCAAAAAAACTGACTATTTGCTTTAGTTAGTCTTTTCACTCTATAATAATTCTGCTTAGGATGATAGTCCAAAATATTGATATAGTTCAAGTATGATCCTAGCTGTTGAACTTAAATTAAGTTCTAGATTATTAATCTATTATATTTTTCAAAAAAAGAACTTCAAAGTTAAGTGCAATGATTCTGATTATGAATTTCATAGTATCTTACAAGAGTATAAGATCATTTTTACTAATCTTCTTTATTTGAGATAGTTAATTAAAGAAATCAGTTTCGACTATTTGTCTAATCTTCTCCCTATACTCAGTAAATCAAATAATAGGATACTTATTTGTCTAATTGCCATTTGGTTATTTTGCAACAGTCTAATATCTTATGCTCTATCTCTCAACAAATCCATTACATTCATTATATTATTTAAAACGAAATAAACATATATATAAATGTAAAATTTATATTATGTATCATCAAAATGAAAAAAACAATAAATGAAATATTACTATTCTAAATTTCTAATTTAATTCTTCATTGATAAATATTATTAAGTTATTCTATTATTTTTATTATATCAACATAAATATGAATGATATTAGTTGTCAAAACTATTATTTTATAAAATTAATTCAAATACTATTATAAATATAGTTTAAATCTCATTCTTCATAATAGAATAATGGTATTACCCCTTAATTTATAGTAGTTGAATTATCACTAAACTCTTGAGTGAATGAAGGTTATGAAAATTCAAATTCATCAGTTTCAAATTTACCATTAGCACCATAATAACTTAAACAACTTTAATTTGGTTTAAGTGCTTCATATATAATCACTTATACCTATAGTGTAAGGTTTATCAAATTCAATTTTAATAGCCTTATTAAAGTAAATCTTTCCTTGATGATTACAAAAATCCATATCAGGTTGTATAGTGAATATATCTTTATAAATTACATTTTTGCTAAAAATATAATTAATCCATACTAAACCTATTCACATTTGCACCTTCAAATATTTGGACAGTAAATGATAAAGGTTATTCAGGCCAAGTTGTAATTTCATATAAGCCAACTCCTGATAGCCATATGTCATATTTCTTTTTGGATCTAAAACAAATAGCATCCGTTTCCTTTAAATTCCATTATTCATATGTCAACTAATATCTATTTTGACTTGTAAGTATTTTTACTTATTTCTTAATAGGATTTTAACAAGTTTCATATAGCTTATTAAGATCTACAAGACACTAAAATTTATTATACATAACATACTTTTTCAAGCCAATACTTACTTTCTCTTTCTATAACTTCAGCTGTTTTAATAAGCTTTTAAGCTGACTTATTTATTTCTGTATCTCTTAAGATCCATATCTATCCATCACATATCTTTAAAAGAGGTTCAATCTTTTCGATGGCTTATTCAATTTATTCTTTATTTAATTTTTACATATTTAATAAAGTAATTGATTTTTCAAAAGCATCTCCAACAAATAAATCAGCCTCCAGATCAAGTACTTTAATTTATTTTTCAATTTCTTTTTCTAATTTATTAAGCATCTCTTTGATTTCAATTAGATTTTATCTAAAGGTTTGTTTAATCTTATGATGTTATTCAAATATTTAGTTTCCTTTATTATGTAATTCTTATTGATTTTTCGGATTATTTGCTTAATTAAGATTTGATACAATAGTTTTTAAAGGAAATACGTTTTTTACATGTTATTAATGATACTTTAACATACAAAATGAACATATTAAACCTTTATTTTAGCATTCTTTGTCTAAACAAAATAAATTTAATGGATTTCCAGAATGGTCTTAATCTTAACAATAAATGGCATCCATTTAATTAATTTCTAAATTATTTCAAAGTTGAAAATACTTTAATTATTATTATAATAGTTAAACATATAAATATATAATTAATTTTAGAAATATGATTGAAAAAAGTTAATAATCTAGTTAGAAATAAGGTATAAAAAATATAATTCTAACTACAATCCAAGATTAATATTATTGTTAGTCTATATTATTATTTATAAGAATGAAATTTAATTGATAGTGAAATTAATGTATTAATTTTGAAAGTATATAAGAATGAGATTAGGAAATTATATTTATTAAATTATTTATGTATAAAGTATCTAAAGAACAATTAAGAGAAATATTGGCTTCTGGATTAACTTAAAATCCTTAAGATAGTATGAATGAGTTCAATACAACTAAGCGTTTTGAAGATTTTTTAAAATGTAACATAACACAAGGATTGAGTGATAATGAAATTAAATAAAGACAAGAGGTATTTGGTATCAATTAGAAAGAGAATTTAGATTCAATAAGTTTTTTAAATGCCTTCTGTATTATTTTACTTGTAAAAATTCAATTTAATTTAGCAACTTAAATCGATATTCTTTTTAACTTTATCATTAATAGCATTTATTCTAAAATATTTATCAACTTAAGGAATATACACAAATGAATGGATTGAAAGTTTATTTATATTTGGATTAATTTTTTTGAACCTCATAATATCAGCTATTCATGTATAATTTCAATTTAATAAACAAAGTTGAAAATTGATGATAACAATAAAAAAAAACTTTTAATTTAAGATGAATAATTAAAGTAAGTTAAAGTTTTGAGAAATGGATAAGAATAGAATATTATTGCAAGGGATCTAGTTGTTGGAGATATAGTAATATTGTAAGATAAAGATAAAATATATGCAGATGGTTTGATAGTTGAATAAAATAATTTAGAAATTGATGTATTTATTTTGATTAATTTCTTATTTAGGAGTGTTATTTAACAGGAGAATAGGATTTGATTCATAAAATTACATTAGAAGAGGCAAATTAATAAAAATAACCAATTTTACCATAGAAACATTTAATATTTTCAGAAAGTCGAGTAATCAATGGAAATGGAAAATTATTGGTTTTAGGTGTTGGTATTGAAACTTAAGCTAGTAGAATATAAATTTGCATTAAATAAGAGAATAATAATACCCCTATTTAATCAACAATTGAAAATATTTCATCTAAAATGGAAACTATAGGATTTGTTGGAGCTATAATTGTTATCTTTATGCTTTTGGCTAGATACATGATACAATATCATGATTCAAAGGTTAATGGATATAGTACATTTTCTAATATACTTAATCTAATCATAGTATTAATATCTGGAAATGCTTCTAAGGCATTAATTACTCATTATTAACTTTAATTAGCTTAAACTGTAAAGTTAATGTTATATTCATAAAATTTGGTTAGAAACCTTAATTAATTAGAAAATTTGCCATTTATGGACTAGGTACTTTTAATTATTATTTAGTTACTTATTGACAAAACAGGTACTTTAACTTAAAATAGAATGGCATTAAATTGTTTTATGAATGATAATACAGAAGAGCTTACTAAATCAAGATTTAATCAATTTCCATAAGAATTCTAATAAGTTTTTATTGATTCTTGTTTTATTAATAATTAATATATTCCAGAAACTGATCAAGGCAGCTATACTGATAAAGAATTATATTAAATTTCTTAAGAAATGAGAATTAATTTAGAAGAGAGAAAGAAATAAGTGACTCATATAATCCCTTTTAATAGTGCTAGAAAGAGATTAGTAAGATTATTTATATATAAATTTTTAGACATCAATTATTAATAATAATAGAGTTGTTGTAAAAGGAGCGGCTGAAATAATATTTTAATAATCTACTAAATTTTATAGTTTGAAAAATGGGATAGTTGCAATTGATGATTTTTTAAGAGACGATTTAGAATAGCACTTAATTTAATTGAGTTAAGAAGGAAGAACAATAGCTATAGCTTATACAGATGTCAATTTATAAAATGAAAATGTAAATGAATTAATTTAGAATAATTAATTTCAATTTGATAGATAAAATTTGACATTATTAGGTTTCTTTTAATTTTCAGATCCATTAAGAATGGAAACTAAAATGACAGTTGAAGGCTTAAAATAAGCTGGAGTTAAAGTGGTTATGATTACAGGGGATAACTCAGTAACTGCAAAGAGTATTGCTATAAAAGCTGGAATAATGTCATTGGATTCAATAATTACAGAAGGAGCAGAATTTACACAAAGAATACAAAATAAAGCAGAAAATTTTTCAAAATACTTTGAAGATATTTTTGTTTTGAGTAGAGCCAGGCCAGAAGACAAATATAATTTTGTTAAAGAATTATAAGAATTAGGCCATGTTGTAGGAGTATGTGGTGATGGCACTAATGATGGTAAATATAAATATAATATTATATATAAGCTCCTGCAATATCTAAGAGTGATGTAGGTTTTAGTATGGGAATATCAGGAACTGAAATAGCAAGAGAAAGTTCAGGGATTATATTATTGGATGATAACATACATTCAATTTATAAGGGACTCATTTTGGCTAGAAATCTCTTAGATTCAATTAAAAGATTAGCTTAATATTAAATTACATCACATTTTTCATTGATTATTATTTTAATTGCTTCATCAGCAATTGGAGATGCTGTAATATCACCACTTTAATTTATTTGGATCAATTTAATTACTGATATATTTGCTACATTTGCTTTGTCTTATTGTAGACCAAGTTCTTAATTATATCATTAGAATCCTCCTAATAAAAATGGATTTCTATTGGATTTCATTGTTTATCTTCATATCATAATACTTGCAATATACATAATAACTGTATGTATAATTTTCATAAATTAAGTAATAATAATTTATTTATTTATAGTCTTTAATGGTATTCAATTTATTTGTCATGACTACTTTGTTTAATTTGATTAATTCTCGTATGGTTTATTTAGAATTAAATGTTTTTAGTGGATTCTTTGGATCTTGGATGATTTATACTTCCATTTTGATAATAGGATTATTACAATTTTTAATTGTTGAATATGGAGGTATAATAATGTAAACATTTGATGGTTTAAATTTGAAATAATGGTAAATTTTAATTTAGATATAAGGCTTATTTGTATTGCTGTTGGAATCGGAAGTGTAATTTGGAGAACGATAGCTATACTGATTATTAGACCGATTATTGTAAATAATCAGTTATATATATTAGAAGAGTGAGAAATAAAAATTAAAAGTTAGTTGAGATGAATTATTTAGATAATCATTATTATTAATAAATAAAATATGAAATTAGTCAGATTTCTAATGAAGCTCAAGAATGAGCAAGTCATTGTTGAATTAAAAAATGGGACCGTTGTTTTAGGAACAATTACAGGAGTAGATGTTAGAATGAATACACATTTAAGCAAAGTGAAATTAACATTGAAAGGAAAGAATCCAGTAGGATTAGATTAATTGACAATTAGAGGTTTGCTGACTATCATTACATAGGAAATAATATCAGATACTTCCATTTATCTGAAAATTTATAAATTGACAATCTATTGGTTGATGAATCCATTTCAAAATCAAAGAAAGTGAAAGCAGGAATGGAGAAAAATGATCCAAATTTTAAAAGAAAGAAGAAGAATAAGGTCACTCGTTTACCAAGAAGATGATTTACCATTCCCAATATTAATTTATCACATATAAAAAACTTCTATTTCTTCATTAAAATTAAATTATTTTTTTTTTATTTGAATTCTTTTTTTTTATTAAAATAATTATACATAACTATAATTAATAAACTCATTAAATAGTATCATTCAAATACTTAATTAATCAAATGGATTTTAAATAATATAAATAAAAATGGCAGAATAAAAAAAGAGATTGAATTCTTCTATGACGTATGAAGAATATGTGAGTATTTTTGAAAAAGAACCAAAGAAACCTACTCTAAAACCAAAATTAAATCCAGATCTTGTCATGGATGACTTAGATCTTCTTAGTGATGCTACTACCACTGATAATCTAGAGTACTTCTATACAGAAATTAATGATAAATAGGAACTAAAGTAAGTTCTATTCTATGGACAATCTTAAAAAAGATAAAGAACTTATAGTGAAAACATTTCATATACATTCCTTAGTTTTATATAGAAAAAAATTGAAAGAAAGTAATCAGATTGAAATATACTAATTATTATATATCTAATCACTTTGTATATAACTTATTTTCCCTTAGACGATCTTCAAATTGTCTCATTCTTTATTCAAGTTGCTCTTTATTTTTCTACAAATCTGTTAATCTTGATTTAATTGTAGAAAGATTCGTCTTCTCATTATTATTATTATTACTCTTCTCCCTTATTAAACTTTAAGGTCTCTCATTTAATACTTCCTTTTTCTTTTACTTTTCTAAAGATTAATATTTAGCTTCCCTATCATGATCGGTTTTACAGAATTTATTTTTCTACAGACTATCTTCATATTAATTTTCTTAAATTATGCTTTTAACAGGACTCTTCACTTACTATTGATATGAATAGTTTTATAACTAAGAATGAGAAGTGTGATGATAAGTCAGAGTTGGTTACTAATAGGGTAATGATGTTTATTTTTTTAAAACTTTTACATCACTTTCATCATCATCACTTATTTCCTCTTGTACATGACATTATAATATTTCTGAATCTGAATTCTTATTCTAATGATCTTCTTATAAACGATGTAATTCTATAGTTCTAATATTTTCAAATAATATAATTACAATTTCGCTATTTCTTTATCCTTATTTTACAATTAAACCTCCATTTCTTTTTATTTTTATTACATCTATTATATTTTAGATTGGTAATCTACTTTCATTTATTAAATTAATCTATCTTTCTCCTCTAATTATTTTTCTAGTTATTAAATTCTTTAATTCTAATTGCCATCTTATTTTTCAATATAATTGCTTTTACTTCTTTCCTCATGTTTCCCTCTTAGTGTTGTAGTAGAACTACAAATACTCTCAATAAATGAAGATGATCCCTTTTATTCAATGCATATCAAATGACTATTACCAGCTGAAAAATGTATTAACTATTTTGAATATAATTGATCAATTGATTTTAATTGAGTAATTCTTTTCTATTCTGGATCAAATTGCCATTAATAAGCTTTATCTCCTATACACATTCCAATTAATTCCCCCATACAAAAATCTTTGATATTCATAAGCTATTCATCTAATTCAAAAAAGATTAATTCATTTGTTGAAGTCAAACCTATTGGAGTACTCTTCCCATCTATTTTAATAAATTTTTCTATTTATAAGTAGAACTTATTACATTTATAGTTTAATTTTTATAAATTTCCAAAACCTAATCCACATATATACACAATTCCATCTTGAGTTAAGAACATTGAAAATTAATTACCTGCAAATATCTATTATAAGGTAGGCAATTTAATTTTTGTAGGTTCTACAACTGTTTTCAATCTTTAGATTCCTAATTAAGAATTATCATTCAATCCAAATCCAAAACATTCCTAAGCATCTTAAATATTATTTATATATTAAAATACCTGTTAATACTAATGTATGTTTATTGCCACATGAAACTTAAATACAATTTGTAAGAGTATTAACTTTGTTTAAATTACTATTTTATTTGACTCCTAATTAACCACTAGTATTGTCTCCCCAAGTAAATAAAGCTCCATCAGATGTAATACATGCAGTGTGAGTATAACCACAAGAAACTTGTATAACTCTCTTTTTAATATCAGAGTTTGTACTTGCTTAATTATTCTATTTTTTAAGGTGCATATAGAGACTATTTAGTTGCATGTCCTAATTTATTATGTTCATTGCAACCCATTGTATAGACATGGCCATTTTAAGTCAAAAGAGCAGTGTGATCTTTTCCACAAGAGACTTAGATAAACCCTATTTTGTAATGACAAATCTTTGGTATATGATAGTATTAAGAAGATCCTCTATTCTTGCCCAATCCCAATTATCCTTCATTGTCAGCTAAAATGTTTAATAGAGATTATACCTCCCCAAACATACACTATTGATTCAGAGATCATATGAGAATTTCAAATTTAACGATATATTAATTATATTGATGTTGCAAGTAGTACTTTCAGATGAATAAAACTTATCTATATCATAAGAATTATCTCATTAAGGTGGCAATTTTAGGATTTCCAAATAAGCCTTAGTGAAAATAGTTAGTGCTGCTCAAGAACGATTGTTTGCAGAGGAGATTGATGAATTAGAAAATATTGATGGTTTGCGAAATCTGGAAATGAGTCTATGCACTAGTTTCACTAAAGGTTTGAAAGGAGATGATTTTAAAGAAAGAGATATTCTCTTTGGTAACAATAAAAAGCCTGTCATTCCACCAAAAACTTATTTAAAATTGCTCTTATAAGCATTAGAGGTTCATATATTAGTATAGAATCATATTAGGATTTCATCATGAGAGTATTATTAGTGGCCTCAATAGTCTCAATTGTAATTGGAGTAGCCACAGCAGATGATGATCATCGTTCTTTAGCTTGGATAGAAGGATTTGCAATTTTCATTGCCGTATTCGTATGCTGCAATGTGACTGCAATAAATGTATTGAATCAGCATTAATATATAGGATTACTAAAAGGAAAGATAATTTCAAAGTTTAAATTCAATGGCAGATAGTAGAAAAACAGTAACAGTATGGAGAGATGGGTGTAAAATAGATTTGCATCAGAGTTTAGTTATGGTGGGAGACATAATTTAAATTTTTGAAGGTATGGAGATACCAGCCGATTGTTTTGTTGTTGAGGCAGCTGAATTAACATGTGACGTAATCAAATAGTAAATTAATTATTAGGAAAGTGCTATGACAGGTGAGACAGATCCCGTTAAAAAGGATACTTATGAAAACTGTAAAAAGTAGAGAGATAAATTAAAAGATTAATAAAATTCATGTGGTAGACATGATGTTTCATCTCCAGTTATGCTAAGTGGTACTAAAGTGTTGTCAGGAGAAGGTAAAATGATTGTAGTAGTTGTTGGAGATTCAAGTTGTGTAGGAAAAATATCTTCATTACTTGCAACTGAGGATATACAAACAACTCCATTATAAGAAAAATTAGAAGCCATTGCATAAGATGTAGGTAAATTTGGTCTTGCAAGTTCTGCTTTGATATTGCTTATATTACTATTAAGATTTGCAGTAGAAAGAATTAAAGATAATACATTTGAAAAAGAACATATAAAGGAAATGCTTAATTTCATTATTATTTGTATTACAGTCATTGTAGTTGCTATTCCTGAAGGATTACCACTTGCTGTTACACTCTCATTAGCTTATTCTACAAAAAGAATGCTGAAGGATAATAATTTAGTTAGAAAAATGGCAGCTTGTGAAACCATGGGTGGAGCAGACATGGTATGTTCAGATAAAACAGGTACTTTGACTTAAAATAAAATGTTTATGGTATCTATTTGGAATGATACTCTAATGGATATTGACGTTTATAATGATTAATTGAATTTAAGTACCTACTTTCCTACTTAAATGCATGAATTGTATGTCTAAGCATCAATTGTTAATGGAACAGCTATGATTAGACCAGAAGAAAAAGGTAGTAAAACTGAAGTAGCCATGATTTTATTTGCAGAAAAATGTGGAATTATCTATGAAAAAGAAAGAGAAATACATGTTGCCAGTATGAAAATACCTTTTTCAAGCAAAAGAAAAAGAATGGCTATGATAATAGGAAAAAGATTAGTTATAAAAGGTGCTAGTGAAATCATTTTAGAAGGTTGTAATAAGTTACATTCAAAAAGTAGAGGAATCATCTCAATTGACTCTACCATAAGATAAAGTATTGAAAAAGCTATAGAATCTATGGCATCGTAGTCTCTTAGAACTATTGGATTAGCCTATAGAGATTTAAATGGGTAAGAAGATCTGACTAACAAAAATGATAAAGGTGTTTATGATATTGAAACTGAAAATTTGACTTTAATTGCTATTGTAGGAATCAAAGATATCCTAAGACCTGAAGTCCCAGGAGCTGTTGCTAATTGCAAAACTGCAGGAATTAAAGTAAGAATGGTTACTGGTGATAACAAAATAACTGCAAGAGCTATAGCTAAAGAATGTGGAATTTTAATTGATGAAAATAAATCTTTAGTATTAGAAGGTCCTGATTTCGTTAATAGAATAGGAGGTGTAGTTTGTAAATGGTGTAAAACAGCAATTTGTGATTGTCCAAGAGATTAATCAACTGCTAAATAAATAGGAAAATCAGTAAGAGTGGATACAATTAAAAACGGAGAAGAATTTGACAAAATCTATCCTCTTCTAGATGTTTTAGCAAGGAGTAGACCTGAAGATAAGTATGCTCTTGTCACAGGACTCATTGAAAGAGGACATGTTGTAGCAGTTACTGGAGATGGTACTAATGATGGTAATATTTTTAACTTAATTTTTAATAGCACCTGCTTTAAAGAAGGCTGATGTAGGATTTGCTATGGGTATTGCAGGTACTGAAGTTGCCAGAGAGAGTGCTTCCATTATTCTATTAGATGATAATTTTAGTTCAATAGTCAAGGCAGTGATGTGGGGAAGGAATATTTATGATTCAATAAAGAAGTTCCTACAATTCTAATTAACTGTGAATGTTGTAGCTGTCACAATGACTTTAATATCATCAGTTTTACTTAAGTAAGAAGTTTTGGAACCAATCCAAATGTTATGGGTGAATTTAATTATGGATACATTTGCATCTTTGGCTTTGGCTACAGAAACACCAACAGCAGAATTATTGTAGAGAAAACCTCATAATAGAAATGAGTACATGATTTCATAAAAAATGTTCAAACATATAATAGGATAAGCAATTTATTAGATGATTATAATGCTGGTGTTATTATTTACTGCTCAAGATTTTGTTCCTGAATATAATGGTTCAGAAGATGGGACTTCAGATTTTGAAGGAAGATTATAATACAAATATTCTAATACATATTATGATGAAACATTAAAAATTCATTTATGTCCTAATCATTAAGATTACTGTAATTTGGTTTCCTTTAGCACAGATTATTATGTAGATGGTTCTGAGAACTATGAAACTTTCTACAAGGAAACCTATATTCCATCAAGACAATTTACTGTAATATTTAACACATTTGTCATGATGCAATTATTCAACTTTATGAATGCAAGAAGAATAAAGGATGAACCAAATATCTTTTAAGGCATTTTCACAAATATCTTATTCCCAATTATAGTTGTAGGAATTCTGACTTTACAAATAATTTTAGTTACATTTGGAGGTATTGTCTTCCACTGCTATACTTTTTATGGATTAAGAATTGAATAATGGTAAAATATTTTATTAATTTTTTAGGTTAATATGTGTTGCTTTTGGTTCTGGAGGTCTTATAGTTAGAATGATTCTTAGGATTATTCCAGATCCCAAATTAGCCTTTTTAACTAAATTAGGACATCAAAATCATGAAGCTCCTAAATTGGCATCCCCAACTGCATAGAACAATGAAAGCTATTAAATTTAAGTTATTCGTTAAGAATCTGAATTGGCAAATCTTAATGATCAAGTATAAGAATCTAGAATGATTTGAATATTAATATATTTATGAATAAATAATTTCTAGCTTTGGGTATTGAAGGAAGTGCTAATAAAATTGGTATATGAGTAGTTACAACAGATGGCAACATCCTCTCTAATCCAAGAAGAACATATATAACTTCTCCAAGAAAAGGGTTTAAACCTACATAAACATCATAACATCATAGTCTTAGATGAAACGCTTAAAATTGCTAATGTGAAATTAAATGATATCAATCTAATTTTTTATACTAAAGGCCCTGGAATGGCTGGACCACTTTCAATAGGTACTACTGTTGCAAGAACATTATTATTATTTTATAAAATTCCAATAGTAGGAGTTAACCATTGTGTTGCTCATATTGAAATTAGAAGATTAGCCATTTAATGTTAAAATTCTACTGTTCTTTATGTAAGTGGAGACAAAATTCAATTTATTGCTTATTGAAAAAATAGATATAGAATATTTTGAGAAACAATTGATATTGCTGTTGGTAATTGTTTAGATCTTTTTGCAAGATTAGTAAACATTATTAAAGATCCTGCTCTAGGATATAATATAGAATAATTAGCTAAGAAAGGCAAAAATTATACACTTGATACACCATATTTTGTGAAAGGAATGAATATGAGTTTTAGTGGTTTATTAACATTTGTAGGAGAGGTCGTTAATTCATTTTCATAAGCTCATTTATCTGAAGTAGAGGAGAATGAGAAAGTTAAAAGTTAGAATACATAATTAGAAAAAAAGTTGTTCCATTTGTCACTTAAAGATTTAGAACTGATGAAGTTTATATAGGATGGATAAATGATTGATATATATTTAATAGAAATGAATAAAAATCATTTGCAAACTTTTTTTTTTATTAAATCACACGATATATTTTGACTATTCTGTTGTTAATTTGAATCCTTCTTAAGAAGTTGTTGTACATCCTATTGAACTCTGTTTTTCAATTTATTTTGATCTAAAATTGTGTTGTAGCTTCTTTTCAATACAAAATATATATCAGAATTCTCAAGATACTACACCAACTCCTCCATAATGAATTCAAATAACAACTTCCAGTCTCCTTAGATATTATTTCCAAATTTGAAATTTTTGGTTAATAAAGCTAATAATGCTTCTTCATCTAAGTATTCATCTAAATAATCTTTTATCGTGTTTAATAATACTCTTTCATTTATCATATTCTTCTAGATTTAATTACAGAGAGGTATCATTAATCTATTTGCTGGATTGAACTAAAATTATGACAACCAAGTAGTACTTTAGAAACATATTTTAAAATGAGTTCTTGATCTACGTATCTATCAAATAGTAATTCTTAAGGAAAATCATCTGAATAGATATTATTATTTAATGCATCTTCTAAGCATAATTCTGCCTAGACACATCTAGTAATAAAATATTCAATTTAATCCTTCTTATAGTCTTCACATTCTGTCCTTTATATTTCTTTGAAATAATCACCCAAAGAGATTAATTTTAAATCTTCTGTTGCTTATTTATTTTTTAATCCTTTATCAACTATTTCATTTAATTTATTATAAAATTCAAAGCTTTCATAAAGTTTATCAAATAATGCAATGTACTCATAATCCACTTATATAGTATCTAAATTTTCATTTTAGTATTTTTAATCAAAAACAATTTATAAACAGGGTTTGGCTACATTTACTTTTAGAATGTCTCCAATAACAATAAAAATATCAGCTCCACATATTCGTTCTTTTTCTAAATTTTATAAAATTTAAATGCTCATGTACAATTTATATATATTTTTTTAAGATGTAATATTGGATTCTATAATTATTGAATCATCTTATGATGTATGTTATTAATTGCATAAAGTAAAAATTAACTTAGAAACCAATTATTGATGATTTTCATCATTATTTAAAATGACAATTTTATAATATAGATTTTTTTTATCTGCATTTTGTTTGATTAATTTTCTTGATAAATCGATTCTAAAATTAGATTGTTCTATTATTTTTATTTATTTTTTTATATTTTCTTTATTTTTTTATCTACACAATTCCACAAATTATTTGTATCTCTTTTCAGTTAAAGTACTTAATCTCCAATGTTTCAAAATTCTTTGCATTTTATAAAAATTTCCTAATTATTAATCAACCTTATCTAAATGAGGAGCTAAAAATTTAGTAAATTTGTTTAAAACCCTCTTTTAACAAAATTAAAGCAAAATTTCTTAAATTGATGATTTCATCTTTTTTGTTTGTTAATCTATTTATTAGGATTTCTATTTTAACATTTCTTATTAAAATTCTTATTGATTAGATTTTTAATCACGTAAATAATAATTAATATTTTCAATTGGTCCTTATTCAAAAATAATTTTTGAAAAATTTCCTTTTGAATTAATGAATTATATTTTATCTTCTATTTAAATCCATTTTTGATAGATAGATCCTATATTAATTAAATTTATATTAGGTTTTTCATTCTGAAATATCTTTTATTGTTTAAATTTCTCTAGGCATTATTCTATTTGGTCTTAAAATAAATATATAAAAAATTGTTAAAATAAAGTAATGTTACTATTTTATCCAAGATCAAGCAAAGCACTATAATTTTTCTAAATTAAGTATTCCTTCATCAACTAACAAAATTAATATTCAGATGTTTTTATTAATTTTTCAAAATATTTAAATTCTGAAAAAATAATATTATCCAAATTTGCCAACTTTTAAATAGAGTTAGTTGAAAGAATCTTTTAAGATAGCATAATATGGTAATAAGAAATAAACTCTGGTAGATTATCCAACAAGTAAAATCTACTATCGTTGCTATAATAATAAATCAACTGATTACATACATTTCATTAAATAGTATTTTATAATCAATTGCTAAATCATCAAGTGCATCAATCAGATACTTATTACAATTAAATTTATTCTGTTATATTAATGGGCAACTTTAATCTGCCTACATCATCTCTAAATATGACAGCAGATAAATTCGGACTATTTAACAACTAAATTATTTTACTTAGCTATTCGAGATACTGGATCCTAAATATATAAATATTACTATTTTCTGATTCTATTTGCTTTAGCTCTGTACTTAAAGCCCTAAATCTATCAGAAATGTATTAAAAGATTTCCACAATGTTCACTAGCTAACCATTTTTTTTTCTTTTCTATCTGTCACAAAATATTTAATGTAATCTTTGAATTGATAACATCATTCCTACATCTGATCTAAAAATTGTTTCTAATTTCCCTTAATTCGGTCTTATATATTATTTAACAATTAAAGAAGTATTTAACTAATAATTCTTATCAACTTCAAATGTGCTATCAAACATATTTAGATTGATAGCATCTTATATATTTTATTGAGTGCACATTGAATCTATGAATTGAAAATTTTTCCATTTCACTTCACAATTATATTTTATTGTATTTGCTCCAGTATTATGTGATATAGGTTAAAGATTTTAAGAAAATTATGGGATTTTCCAACTATTTGCATCAATTTCATTTTATAGATTTTTAAAATATGATTATTATTATTATTATTATTATTATTATTATTATTATTATTATTATTATTATTATTATTATTATTATTATTATTATTATTATTATTACTATTATTATTATTATTATTGTTCAGTATATTTCAATTATAGTTCTTTCCTTTTGGCAATAAGCTTTTCGTTGATCTAATCTTTATTTTATGTTTGCCTTAATTCATTTGTTTAATTTTATGATTAATAATTAAATTAGTCAGGTATTTTTTTAGCTTTTTCATCTTTTTAAATGTTTTGACCAAATTCTCTCGGTAAAGATGGAATTATTCTTCTCATTTGAAAAGCTAACATCCTTTTTGAGCTTTCAGCCAATCTTGGCTATTTTACTGGTGATTTCACTCTATCTTCAATTTGATCATCATAATCATCGTAATCATCAAAATCATTTTAATTATCATCATCCATATCATCATCCATATCATCATCCATATCATCATCCATATCATCATCCATATTATCATCCATATTATCTCTTCCTCCTTCTGATTGATCATTCTCATCTGAATATTCATCATCCCTTTATTAATCATCTTATTCTGAATCTTATTTTTAATTTTTTTCTATTTCACCATCTTCATCATATTAATCATTTTCTTCTTATGAATTATTTTAATCCTATTCATCAGTATCATCATCATAATCTCCATTTTCTTCTTCTTTTTCATCATCGACAGGATTTAGTAGATTTTTTAATTTTTGTGATACTTTTTCTATATCATTGTTTTCCTCTTTTAGATCACTATATTTGTTATTTTGATAATTGTTGATTTTTTAATTATTTTAATCATCATCATTATCATCAATATAATTATTTTCATAAGAATTCTCAGGTGAAAGGCTCTTACTTTAAGGACTCCTATCATCATAATTTTTTTTAAAGTGATTAAGTTTTAATAATTTGTTTTTATCATTTATTTAGATTTCTTTATTATTTTTTTAAAAGTCTTCATTCTTATATTTATAATCAGGTTCTTTCTTATTGATAATATTGATTATTTTTTTAGTTGGTGGATTGTCAAATAATATTGGATCATTTAAAATTGATTTATCTTAAATAATAGGAGCGCGTTCTTGCTTTTGAAAATAATTTTGTTTTTAATATTATTATTAAGGCTTTCTATAAGGTTTTCCTCTATTAAAATTATTTCTTCTATACATTAAATTAAATATTAATTTTTATTATTGTAATCAATATTAATACTCAAATTCGAATAAAAAATACTTAAATAACTTAGTTTTCAACAAGAAATCATTAATAATTATGATTAAATTCATTATTGTTAGTTTTATTAGAGCTTAAAAACAACTAATTTAATATTGTATCTTAATTTTATAAAAATTTTAACAAAGCTTTTTCAAGCAATAATTTGGGTTATTATGTAAAAGTAGATCGAATATTTGAATAGTATCACATTTACAGTAAATTTATTAACTAATTAAATAAAAAGATGTATTTAAGTTAAAAGTCATTTTTTAATTATTTTTATAAAGGTATAAAATGATTATAATGAATCGAAATTATGAAAATGATTAAAAATATATAATAAAATCTAAAAATTACAAAAATTATTCATTCGAATTTTGAAACTGCAAGTTCTTCTTAACTATCTTCTTATTTTATTTACAAACCATTTATAGAATTGAAACTTTCCTCTGTCATTTTACTTTATAATTCTGGAGCCTCTATTTACTCTTCAATTTCATTTGCTGTTTAATTAGCACTTAAATTTTATTCAATTTATTAACTGCTTAAATAAAAATACTCATTCGTACTCCCTTAATTCTAATTAGTGGACTATTAAGAAACCAACCTATGATTATATGAAGATAATCCCAAAGGACGAGTAAAAGTATTAGAAAACTTTCCATATTTTGTTTAATATTCAGAATTTTCGCATTCATAATATAAATCCTTAACACCAGAGCTAATGTAAGATTGTTTATGTTTTTAATCATTATCTATTTTTACTTCATCATAAGGATCTTAAATATAATTACTTCCATTTTAAAACTCTTGATTGTGCCTAAGAAAACTTTATACAGCTTTTTTCTATAACTAGATTTATGTATTTTATTTATTCGAATTGGATTTTGAAGGTATAGGAGGTTTAGTGGAATTGACTTCTTCAATTATTTGCAATCCTGTTGCTAATTAAATAGTCTTTTCTAATAAACATTCTTAAGATAATTATTTAATAAGAGTTGGACCTGTTTAGGGTAACTTCTTTGACTTATTAGAATTTGATAGTAATAATTGTTATTATTATTAAATAGTTTATTATGGTTCTTAAATTTGATTGAAAATTAGAGTTTACTATTCTAATGCGATTGGCTTTGCTTAAAATTAAATTTTATTTATTGAAGATGTTTTGGTTTACTATAATTAAATAGTTTTTCTTTAGTTTTAAGCATATGAACTGGACTTGATTTTTAACCCATTTATATTAATGTTTTAAGTTTGCTCTTAGAAATTGATATTAATTTATTTTGGTTAGAATGATTTTTTATCTGATTAACTTTAAATATTTCTATCTTAAGAATTAGAAATAGTAGATAATCGTCTTTGTTGATTAGTTATTTAATATTTTCTAATTTCTAATTTTTCTGATTATGCTCTAATACTTATTGGTAATAATTCTAAAATTCTTTTTTCACTTAACTTTTATATAAGACATTAACCATCACTTTGTTATACATTATTATTACTTTAATTTGCTAACAATATTAGATTCGTATATTTTTTTTAATCTACCTAAAGATTAAATACTAAGCATCTTAACTTACATCTCTCCAATCTTGAAAAAACTATCAATATCGAATCCTAAACTGATCCATTTTTTTGTTAATATAAATGCACTTGATATTTTCACTTCATTTTTGTTTTTTTAATATGCTTATTGAAAATTTGGACCTACAATTATTTTATAAGACTGTATTAATTATAGATAACTATACTTCATCTTTAGAAATAAGTTCAAGGATAAATTTTAATTTTTCAATCACATATATTTGTATATATAAGTTGGAACCCTTGACATTTAATTCTTAAGGATTCAAATATGTATACGGATTGGTAGGACTGACTTTTAAAACGAAACCTCTAGATGGATGTATTTTTATACTTTTAATTGTTTTATCAAAAATGATGTTATCTGGTTACTCTTTTTTTGACTCTTCATAATTATTTATAGGTTACCTCTGCATTCAAATAATGAATTTTCTTAAATGAGTTTTGGTAACTATGTCATGTATACAACTGTAATTATTATATTTAATTATTCATAAAAATATATAAATTAAGACAATACTTTATCTAATTTAAATTAACGATACTATTAGATTTTAAAACCATAATTAATAGTGAAATGAATATATATATAATTAAGGATAAATATAAAATTCAGAGTTTTGAAAAAATGTCTTTAAAAGATTTTATATTCTTAAAGATTACACATTCATATTTTATTTCTTATCCAAACTAATTGGTATCATATTCATTTATTAATTATTCACTAGGACCAATAATTTTGATTACTTTTTTAATCATTTAATTAAAACAATCAATTTCAAATACTCTTTTTGGAGTTCCTTTAAATTAAGCACTTATTGTAATTATAATTTCATCAACATTTGCTATTTAAGTTTTTGATAAATGACTTTAATTTATGTATAAATGAATTTAAATTGGAGATTTATGTATTAGAAAACATAATAGACTTAGTATTAAATGTGTTATTAAATAAGCATCATTAATTATAATTAAATTTTGATCTGTTTAATATGTAAATTTGATTTATTTTAAATCTAAATAATCTCTAATAGGATTTTCTATTTATTATAATAGATTTTGTATATTTATTGTAGATATTTTCAATTTTGGAAAATCGTTTTTATTTAGACAAATAGAAAAATATTCTGAGATGAATTAGATTAAACGAAATGATATTTCTGATTATAAAAGTAAATGTGATAGACATTTTTTAGGATTTATAAGTGAGCTTAATTATTTTATTCGAATTTCAAATAATGATTAAAATTATTATATAACCCTTTTTAGATAATCTCTTTATTATTTAACTTTAATTAATTATCTTTTTACTTCATTCTATTAAAGTAATACTATTGCTTTTGCTTCCCCTTTTTCTATTATATATAAGATTTTTATTTTATAATCACATTTTCCTATTGTGTCATAACCTTATATAAAATCAAAATTTTCTGTTTTTTAAGTTGTAAATGATTTATATAGTAATTATTCAAGTGTTTCTGTACTCTCCAAATTTGGAATTGATAATCGAGTATATCTAATTTGAGAATTCTACTACATAAAATCATGTTTTATTCTTGAAGATGAGACTTTTGATTAAATCATACTATGTCTTTATTATTTGAAAATTTGAATCTATCTAATAAATTATCTAAATTCTTCTTAAGTGGAGAAATAGAATCCAGATGATGGATGATTTTAAGTTTCTAATTTGAGAAAATTTGTTCTTCTATCATATTTAACTTTCATTAATTATATACTAAATTGTTCAATTAAGCTGCCATATTGTACATCATCTCTTTATTTTAATAAGAAAAACTCTCTTTTCTAATATTCATTAGAATAATATGATAAACAGGACAAAATAAGAGCTTAAATATATCATACTTTATTACCTAATATGAACATCACTTGATTTCCATTAAAAGATTTCTACACTATTGTTTATACCAAAATTAAAGTGGAAAAGTTAAATATTATAATAGTCATATTTAGAACAAAATTCGAACCCAAAAGTAAGCTGAACTAGACTAAAACAACTGTTTATCCTATCATCAAATTTAAGTCAGGAATGAAATTAAATAGAAGGTTGATATTGTAGAGTAAACCAATTAAAAGATTGTTCAAAGGTAAAATGTAGTTAAATAATTTAGGGTACTTATTGATTACTTTAAAGGAAATGAAAAAGATTAATGGCAAACATATAATAAGATATTTACTATTGCCAAATCCTATTGGATAAGTGAATTCTAAACAAAATATAATTACTGCACTAATTGATCCAAATATACAGACTCTTTCATAAAAAAAAATTAGCATAGGAAGTTAATCTATAAAAAATTGACTTTGCTTCTATTAGCTTCTAAAGGAGAGTTTAATTTTATTCATATTTGGTTGATTAAGATTGTATATATTCTTAAATAATTTTATAGAAAAATTCTGAATGAAAAAATATTGATCACATCTAATTATATTAAATTTATTCTAGAAAAAACAAAAAAAATTGTAATTATTAATATTTATGATTATAACAAACATAGAAAATTCTTATATTTAAGATATGATTATTACATATTAGGTTTTTTGTTGAAATTTCAAACTTCTAATGGAATTTGTTGACTTTATAAATAATTTAAGAAATAATGAATTAATTTAAAGAGATATAATTAAATAAAAAATGGATAATAATTAACATAAGTAAAATCAAGAAAAATAATTTATATATATAGATCCTAAATGAGATCAATTAAATAGGTTATTTAAATCTAAAAATGAAAATCACCTTCATTAAATTTATGATCATCAACTCTATACTTATTCTAGAAGTTGATTCATGCTTATTTTCTCTAGCAAGTTGAGGAAACTTATGAATTTATAATTTACCAAAGTTGAACTTTTAAAAGCATTCTAAAATAGTTCTGTATATTTGCATAAATCAGATAAAATAATCGAAGAAAACTTAATAAAGTAAATGTAACTCTTTTAAATATAAATTGAAAAAGAGAATCTTATGATGTATAAAAGAGCAGATATAGCATCCATTACTCAAGCTATAAATTATTTAAATGAATCTAATCCTATTCAATCACTAAATATTCAAGTTGAGACCTTAAAAAAAAGAATTAGAAAAATTTAATCGTCTTAAAAGAATTGAGTATTTAAATTGAATCAGCTTTGAAAAATTTAAGCAATGCTACTCTATAAAGTTACAAACATAGGAAATATACAGATTCCTTTAATTTTATAGAAGTAATAATAAATTGAGAAAGATCAAATAAAAAGTCTTAATTTATTATGGCTTTCCTAATATCTGCAAATAGAAGTATAGAAGCTCCAAAAAATTCAATAGAGATTCAGTTTAAATATATATATATAGTTAATAGAAGTTAAAATACTATTATGATAACTGAAATTATTAAAAATATCAAAATTACTGAACAAGCTTACTTTGAGTATACTTTATGTTTTCCACAGGTTTAGGTTTGCTTCTAAGAGTATCCTTTTTAATAGTATCAGATTAATTATTGAGATTATCTGAATTATTTATTTATCCTATTTGAACCTATGATAATCTTTATTAGAGAATATTTAATGATGGTCTTGATGTTGGTTATTAATTAAGACTTTGATTAATTGTGTAATCCATTGGTTACATTGTTTTTGTTCTATTATATTTTTTAATAGAATCAGTTCGTTATTCATTTGAAGAGAATTCATATTAATTTTTATTAGGAGATGGTTAGAATGATACTTCTATTTATTACTATTTTAATCTCTATTCCATGATCTTTTAATTTTCTAACAATTCTTCTATTTTTTATTGATAACCTAAATTAATGTTTTTAAGTTCTTTATTTTGACATTACAATTCAATTACATCTTCATGTAATTAATTAAGAATACCACTATCATTCTAATTTTAGTATTCTTATATGTTTTTCTATAATTCTTTCTATAAAAATTCAACCTCCATTTATTTTTACACATATTTTTAATTCAAGTCCATTCTAATTAATTTTTCTTCTTTAAATTACTTATGAATTTATTAAAGTTCATTTTCTAATTCTTCAATTTATTATTCTTTAATTTGTTTATATTGATTAAATTTTTATTGCTAAAGCTTTAATTCTTCAAGTATTTCAGAATCAAAACCATTATTTAAAACCAGAGTTTAATTATTTTATTTTGCTGCTTCTAATTCTTATTTTAATTATGATATTTCTTAATTGGCCACTTATTAAGCTTCAGTCATTCTATCTAATTCTTATATCAAGATTTGTAAACGTTGTAAACATCCTTAATGTTTCTAATCAGTCTAAAGAGTATCAGATTTAGTAGAATTAAACATGTTCCCAAAAGATCTGTTATGTTCGTTTTCTTAAATAGAACCTCTTTATGAATAGTATTAATACATAAATAAATTTATTTTTTTTAATTAATTAAAATAAACTTCAAAAAAATAATTTATCCCTCATATTTTCATTAACTAACATTTTAGTACATAATCTCTCTAATCATCTTCAGTTAAATTTTTATTATTTCCATCTTCTTTTTCAATATATAATTTATAATCTGCTTTAAATAAATAATTATCGCAATCTTCAATCCACTTATAATGTATGATTGGAACATTCTTCTCTTAGGCAATCATGATACTTCTAATCTTCCTTCTTCCAACTGTAATAACAAAACTATTTTCTTGGCCTACAAAATAATCTTCTTTAAATTCTCTATAAACCTTGGCTCCTAACATAACTGCTTTATCTTTTGCTTATTCTAATCCTCTCTTTATAGATTCTTCATGTGCTTCAGAAATTGCAAAAAATAAAGTTAAACCATTCAATACATTTCTTCTCATTTCTTAATAAATTGTAGGAACACTTATTTTTCTATTTATAATTAAATCTAAAGGAGTTCTTTCTTCTAATCGAGTATTGGTTTCCTCTATAATTTCTGTTTTTATTTTTTTAGCTTTACATACTTATTATTCAAATTCTATTATAAAATTTGGATCATCTTAAGCCAATTTAACCTACTTCCAAAATTAATCAGATATTTCTTTCAATTTCTATGTTATTGTATATAACCAAAAATCATTTTTATTATAAATTTATACTTCTTTTTCAATATCAGTTGCAATACCTTATCCATCTTTAGTTGAACCATGTTCATTAAAGTATACAAATGGTTTTGTATGTATTAGATTCTCTTTGAATTGATTCCACATTCCAGCATTATCATCAAGAATTACTAATAGATTAGTTGCAATTCCTGGATAAAATAGTCTATTTAATGATTTACTATTTGAACATATAGTATCTTCACGTGATAAGACTCGTTGTGGGGGAAAGAAAGGTTTATGTTCAGGAATAACTTCATTTAATCTATTGGAAATAAAGTTTAAAATGAAATCTGCATATGATTTACTTGCTTTGGTGTAAATGAAGATATCAAAAAGAGGTATTAATGTTAAGAAAAACTATTCGAAGTAGGGTCTTAATTTAATAATAAATTTGCTCTATTAATCACAAGCCATTTCTAAAAAATGTTCCTTAATATTAAACCCCAATTAATGGAACCCATTGAATTATCTATCACTATCAGACTATATCATTTTATTTTGCTTTTCACAGAAATCATATTTATTAAAACTTGTTGTAATTTTGATGGCATGTAAAATAGTTTAATCTAGATCAAGTACCATAATTAGTTTCCTTTTCTTTAAAATATCAAGTACAATTTCTTTTGAAATCTTCTTAGAAATGTCATCCGAATAATTTAAATCTAACGATTCTTCATTTCTAATGATCTTCTCATTACAAATAAGACAATAATTTTTTTCTATTTTTAAATGATTACAAGTTTGTGTAATATCAATAACCAAAAATACATCATTTCTTGATAATATTGTTTTTGTTTTAGCTAACTCTATAATGCGACCTTTAATCTTTGCTCTTAAATCAATTTCATCTTATTAATTTTCCTCAACGCAAATTCCTAAAATCATTGTTGGTGATATATAATCTCCAACATTAACTCTCCATTTTAAGATTTGAATATTTTCTTAACAATTCTTTACGGAAAGTTAAGAGAAATTCAATTTTGTATAATTTTATTATGCTTAAGAAGAAGTAGAAGCAGTATTTATTTCAAATTCTTCTTGCTTTAAATTAATAATATTTTTACTTGATTAGGCATATCATTTTTATTTTTATAGATTACACCTATTGTAAAATATTGATCAGTGACAGGTATTTCAAAAACCTGTTAATTTTAAGCCCAAACAATATATCCTGATGAAGAAGCCATTATAGATTTATTTTAATTTTCAAATATATAAACTCCAATCTTTTCATTTTCTACTACTCTTTCTCCTGATTATTTTAATACTTCTATTTGAATAGGTGAAACATGTTTAATATTAATCCTAACTTGAGTATTACTATCATTTTAAGTTTACTAATATTTTGGTCTCATTTTTTATAATAATATTAACAATATATAATAAAATTCTAAATTAGTTTTATTTTTGAAATACACATTCTTAATAGAATACAATACAATCAAATAAACATAATATTTAAAATGAATATAAAACTATTTAAAGTAATAAATGACTTTTATATATATTGAATAAAAAGATATTAATTCTATAAAACATATTTAAAGTATATAGATGTAAAAGAATACACATAAAAAGAATGAATTTATTATAGTATATTCATTTAGAAATAATATAGAACAATTTATTATATAATATATTAATATAAATAATATTGGCAAATAATGTCTGAGTATTACGATGAGGAATTTGGAGAAGTAAATCATTCTAAATATTGAAGCTTGGATTAGTAATTGGTGATTTTAACATTCCTTAAAGAGCTGCTGATTTGCCACCTTAATTTAAAGATCTTCTTGTACCAAATAAAGTCCAATACGTATTTTGTACAGGTAATGTGGGAAACAGAGAAACTCAAGATTGGCTTAAAACATTATCAGGAAATACTCACTTTGTAAAGGGAGATTTCGATGAAATGAAAGATATACCTGAAACAAAGGTTGTATAAATTGGATCATGGAAGATGGTAATGGTACATGGTCATTAAGTAATAATATAAATATATATATTTAGCTTGTACCTCATGGTGATGAAGAATCTTAATATACATTTTTAAAAGAGATGGAAGGTGATGTTCTAATTACAGGACATACAGGTGTTGCTAAAGTAACAGCTGTAGAGAAGAAATATATTATCAATCCAGGATCAGCAACTGGAGGATTTAATGGACAACAAACGTATAAGTTGTATGAATATTATAAAGTTCCATTCCATCATTTTTGATATTGGAATTCAAGAAAGAAAAATTACAAGTGTTCATTTATACATTAGATGGAGAAGTCAAGATAGACAAACAAGAATTGCCATTATAAAAGTGAAATATAATCATAATAATAACAACAAATGATATTGTGAGTTGTTAAACTTCATAGATCAGCTCCACAGAACATACTTAAAAGTTAACAATTCTCTCCACCATCCAAAATTGTTTATTTAATCTTTTCTAAAGGTATGTCATCATTTTTATCAACTTATAATGTTTCAAAGATTAATTTTGTAAAATAATCACATAACAAATCTAATAATTAACAATCATCCTATTTTATTCTATAATTTAATAATTACTTTTATATATTTGCTTAAACATATCCTAGTTAAATTATGTACTTCATCATAAGATAATGCTCTATTACCATCTTTATCTGCAATCTTAATAAATAAATTGACTCTATCCATCAATGTCTTAGCTCTAATAGCTACCATTAAATTTAAAAATTCTCTCCAATTCAAATATCCTGAAAAATTATAATCAATCTATTAAAACATTTATTTTGCTAAATCAGTAGGTTACATTGAAACTTAATATATTCCATTTCGAAATGCTTCAAAACTAACTCCTTCTCCAATTACATAAGCATCTTCCATCTAACTTGATACAGCTTCTAAAGCTTAATATAATATAAATGTCTAATATAATTCTTTTCTATTTAATTTAGTTTCTGATATTAATTGAGGTATGTTTTATGTAAATAATAACTTTTGTCTTTTTTATAAAGTTTAAAGTATCTATTTTTTAGTTTTAATATGTTAATATTTATTTCTACTTGTTTATTAACTCATAGCAAATTAAATCTCATAAGTATTTTGATTCTCTTTCTTGTTTCCAATATATTATTGTAATTTATCTAAATGTTATTCATTATATTATGGATCTTCATATTTAACTAATTTTCCACCAAGTAGTACCACTTAAAGTATAAATAAAGATTACTTGGAGCAACAGCATCTGGATCATGATTTTATATGATAGTTTTTTATAAAATTTACAATTCTCTACTATATTACCTTATAATATGCTCATTTTCTAATTGTCTTGGTTCTATTGTAATTTATTCATCATCATTTAAATATTCATCTTAATTTTGATATTTCTCAATTAATGGTGTTTGATTTATATCATTAAATTTTTTTATTAATATTTCATCTAAATTTAATTTTTTTTATGCTTTTAATTTACATCTTTTATATAAACTTTCAGCTTCTTAAGAATTTAACCTAAAATTAGAAACTTTATCATCTTGTTATTATAAATAATCTGCTATATTTTAAATATTCTTATGATATTTTTTGCTTATAAATGTTTCCAAACTTTCAGATTTCTATTCTCCTATTTGTTAATCTTTTAAAACACATTCCAAATGATCTAAATATTCTAATACTTTATTAGTCTCTGTTATTCCATTAAATTATTTTGTTGGAGATACTATTATTGTTTTATGATTTTGGCAATCAAATAAAGATGTTAATGGCTCTCCTTTCTAAATCAAATATAAAATATTACTTTAGAATAAAAATACAATTCAATTTATCCCAATTTTAGTTGATCCAATAATTCCTTACCTACTTAATGGAGCAACAATTCAGCTTCTCTTTATGAACTTCTTTGTAATGGTATAGGTATATTAAAGTAACAATATCTTAAATTATCTATTGATTTGCATCAATTTTTATTATAAAATTGTACTTAGTTAAGTTGTGATTTAAAACTATCAATACTAATCTTTCCTTTAATTTTATGTTTTATATGGATCCTGCATTTTTTAGCTTTTATTTTTGTGTAAACTTAAATATAGGACAAATAATTATACAGTTAGCAATGAGTTCACTTTGCGATGAGACATTTTGTTTGGGTTTATTTTTGCTGGTAATGCTTAATCTAAAAACAATGTTTGACTTGGAGAAACTGGAATTATTCTTGTTACATAATGATCCTAAGTTAGATTTTGTAAACTATGTTATTAAGGTTAAAGATTCAATCTATTAAATTTATTAAACACTTTCGAAATATCTTTATTGTATGATTTATGCTTATCATAAAAGTACTTCATATTAATATGCATTACTTAACCACTATAATATTATCTAATTGATGGCTAAGAATTAACATTTCCTAAACGAATACGAGATGCTGATGTTCTTAGACTTGTACTCCCTGTTTTTTAATCAATTAACCAAACCCTATTTTCAGACCCTGATCGAATATGTCTATTCATAGTTATCTTATATATTATTAAATGAAAATTATTAAAAAAAATATATCGTTTAACATATTCTTCAAAATTTATTGGTTTTTCCTCTATTACTATTAGTCTTAAAGCAATTAACCCATTAAAAATTTTACATTCAATTTTACTATCTCTTTTTAATATTTTGAAGAGTTAATCCTTCACCAATCTCAAATCTTTACTTTAATTTTTTATTTAATTCAAAACATTTATCACTAGAATAAATATATATTATTTCTTCAATACTTTTTGAATTCAAGTTCTTAACCTCATTTATAATAATAATATTAAACAGTGAGTTACTGTTTAATAGTAATTATTTTTATTTTTCTATAAAAAAATTATATAAATTTCTTTTGAATAAAAATACATTTACGATTTATTATTAAGTTTTATAATTTATATAGATATTTTCAGATATATGAATATCAATCCTTTATCAATACACACTAAATATATATTAAATTTTTTTCATTATTTGAGATGAATATAAACAATGAATGAAATTTATAAGAATCAAATCTGAAATGAATTAAAAACATCAAAATAAGGTTTTTTAATAAAATTAAAGATTATCCAAAAATATATAAATTTTATTTATGAAATAATATTAAATAATTGATTTTATTTATACTTTGCATTCCTATTGATTTTATAAACATCATTTCTTTATACTTGCTATTCTAAAAGTATATAAAACAATTAGAAAACTAAATTCTATATTTTTTCGGAAGAATGCTTTGATTAATTGATTATCCAAAAGGATTACTTACAAATTGAATGAATTTTTAAAACTTTATTTGATTTAACAAGTTATTTAATCATAGTTTATCATTCTTTTTGAAAGCACCTTAGATTTGTAAGATAATTCAAAAATCAAATGTCACTAGATTTTCATTTGATTCAATTTTTGTTGAAGTATTTTATGAATTTGATCTAAGCTCTTTGTTTATTCATTTTCTATAGCTTATAATATGTATAAATAGTATCCTAGTCAGTTTATCAGATGGAATGTTGATTGTAAGTAATTTAGTGTATTAATTTAATTTAACTACTCAATGTTATCAGTGTTACATTAAATTTTACATTAGTATTTTAAATGATATTATATTGAAATTTCAATATAAGAAAGGTAGATTGAGTTTATATAATATTAATTTTTAATAATAATTAATTTTATAGACTTAATTGATTAAATAAAAAAAAATAAAATTATTCTAAAAATATTAGTATTAAATATAATAAAACAAATTTTGTTAATTCAAATGAAAATTAATCTCAACTTTTTAAGCTATAAAAGATTTCAAAGCTTTCACTTGAACTCAATACTTTAACAGTTATTTAATATTAACCTTTTTTAAAATTAATAAAAGCTTTTAATTATTATGCAACATCACCACTTAATATCTATTCACATATTTATAAACAAATTAATTCATCTTGTGGTAATTGTACAGTAATTTCCATAGTATCAATTTTTAATGAGCCATATTAATTTGTTAATCTAAATGGTACTTGTTATTAATGAACTAAAAATGAACCAACATATTAAATGTTAAGGTTTTCTTGAGCTAATTTCATTAAAATTTAGCGAACATTAAATCCATAAGCAAGTTTTATTTCATCATTTGATTCTGCTTCCATCATGAAATTATGAATTTAATTATCTGAATATTCTAATTACATGTAAGACATAGATATAATTGAAGGAATTTAGATGAATTTATTTTAAATTTTAGTCTTAAAAAATAATTCCCTTAAAAAATCATTTAAAATTACAGGTTAGTGCATTTATGATGAAAAACATACTTTATCTTTAGATGCTCCAACAAAAACTAATGGAATTGTTTTTTTAATTTATTCAAATAACTTTTCATATTATTTATAAAATTAAATTGTACCTGCCAAATACCATGATTCTTCATCTAATAAGAAAATTTTGGATGAACATTAACAAGCAAATTAACGAGCTTCTTTATTTGGACCATAATAACTTGGATCACAATTATATGATTTTAAAGACATATCCTAAACAAAAGCTTCTACAAAATGTTATGTTTTTTGATTATTAATCTTGTTTAAATGTTTTTGTGTAACAGAGTTATAAACTTCAATTTTTGCATCATTTTCTTAATTAGATTCTTATAATGATTCTGGTTTCGGTTCTTCATTTAAATTTTTCATTTCAATAACATTATTCTTTTTAGTTGAAGCTAAAGATTGAATAATAAAAATATCATCAATGCTTTTTTCAACGTCTACATGGTGAGTTTCATCTTATTCTTTCTTTTTCTATTCATCATTTGCCACATCCAAAGCCTAATACCTCTTAGCATAACGAGCTCTAGCTTTCATTTCTTTATCTTATGCAATTTCATCATCAGATTTTTATTATTTCTATTGTGATTTCTCAAATTCTAACTCATGTGGTTATGCAGGTTTACTCATAGGAATTTATTGTTTTTAAGTTTATTTATATTCTTATTAAACTTATTCATCTTTTTTTTATTATTCTATTATAGGTTTTTAATCAGATTATTTAGGTTTTTCTACATTATTCTCTTGTATATTATTATCAATTGATTCTACTTTATTTATATTCTCATTACTAATTTCTTATTCATGTTTAGATTCTTCATTTTAATTTGTATTTTCTTAATCATTATTACTATCTGATTATTTTTCTTAACTTTCTTCAGTTTATTATGAAATTTATATAAATTAAGGTTATTATTATGATTATTATTATTATTATTCTTTTGAAATTGAATCATTATCTTCAATTTAAGTTTCTTAATTAAATATTTAATTCATTTATTCATACTTTTGATTAATTAAATCTAAATTTTCATTTGATATATTAAATTAAGCTTATAATGAACTTAAATCTTTATTGATATTATCAAATTTCTTTGTGTTAAATTCAAATTCCTTTTGCAATTTTACTTCAGATATATCATCTTCATTATCTTAAAAGTTTAAAACAGCCATTGGTATATTTTCATCAATATATGTTTAATTTTACTCTTCCTTACTCAAGATTATGTCTTCAACCTTTTATAGTAACATTAGATTATCAACTTGTAGTGGTTATTAAATGTTTTCATTGTTATCAGATTGTTCTTGCTAGTTCGAAATAACATCTTAACTAAGATCAATTTATCAAGATTACATATTTGAATGAAATTCTTCTTCTTCTTCTTCTTCTTCTTCAGAATAACTTTATTCTATCAATTCTTCAAATTCAGAATATACTAAATCTTCTTCTGTATGCTATTATTATTTTGAAAAATCAAAAAAATTTAGTATATGTTCTTCTTCTTCTTCTGTAAATAATTCTTCTACTTCTTGAATAATAGCTTCTTCTTCTGTAATTAATTAATTTACTTAGCTATCAGTAATAAGTGAATTTTGAATTTAGAATTAGGAATCATCTAATTCTAATGTGTCAAGTTCTTAATTATAGAGATCATCTGAAGTAGAATCAGAATCATAAAAATCAAAATCATCTAATTAATCTTGGCTAGTCTCTTCTTAATCATCAGATTTTTCATTTTATATTTCATCATCATCAAAATCAATTAAATCATCAAATGCAAAATCTGTCTATAAATCATTAAATTAATTTGTATCAATTTCATTATCACTTTATTCATCTATATTATCACTACTATCTAATGATTCATCTTCATTTGTATATTCCTCCTTTTCTTCATTAAACTCTATGTGTAATTCACTTATAATTTATTAAAACACTTATAAAAATGAGTATTTAGAACTTAATTCATAAATTTCATTCATTTTTACATTAATTTCTTATTAATCAATCATTTATATAAGGTTTTTCATTCTTTAATAATCTATCTGCCGTTTTTTAAAAATAAATTCAATTGCATCTAGTTAAGCATCTGCTGATATTTATTAGATTGCTAAAAGAACCTCATCTTCCTGATCATTTTCATCATCATCATAACTCTCAGTTTATTCATCAATCTCAGAATTTTCATCCATTTCTTTTTATAAATTTTATTATGATTATGTGAATACTCTACCTCCTTCAACAGTTATATTTGAAGGTTTATATTTTTCTATTTATTGCAATTATTCCTCTAATAACTCTTTTTATGATTTTCCTGTTTGTTATTATTTAGGAACTTCTTTTACAGATTCTTGAGGTTCTATTTATTTTTTTTATATTTTTTTGAGATTAACTTTGACATTATCAAAAGAAATATCTCCCTTTTGATCAAAAAGTTGAAAACCATTTTCTGCTTGCAATGGTCTAGCTATTAACAACAAAAAAAGGATGATTATTTCGTTTTTCATTTATTTTAATAATCACTCAATAATTAATATGAGTTATGATGATGAAATTTGGATTTAAGATGAAAAAGAAGTTTGTAAAATTGAAAGTTTAAATGAAGATAAATCTGCAAGTAAATTAAGAGTAGATCCTTTAGCAAAAGAAGAAATATAAGATCTTCTAGTATCATTATATAAATTAAGAATCTTAGTTATTATCAGATCTAAATGAATTCAATTGTCTTCATAATATACGCATTAGATTATTGAGGAAATAAATTTGCACTCAAATTGGATCTCCAATATTAATATCAATAAATCCTTATGTTTTTCTACCAAATATTTATAATTAAGAAACTCTTGCTAATTATAGAATTAAGTTAGGATAATATTAAAAAACATGAAAAACAAGGATTAAAGAAAATGAATTTGAACCTCATTTATTTAAAATTGCATAATTATCTTTGGACTAATTATTTGAAACTCCTACAAAAGAATTAAGAATATGTTCTATGATTATATCAGGAGAAAGTGGATCAGGAAAAACAGAATCAACAAAAATACTTTTAAAATATTTGGCAACAGAATCTAAAAGTGGTTTATTTAAAACTATTTAACATGGATAAATTATTGAATAAAAAATATTTGCTTCTAATCCTTTTCTTGAAGCATTTGGTAATGCTAAGACTGCAAGAAATGATAATTCTAGTAGATTTGAAAAATTTATTCATTTATATTTTAATCCAGATACTAAAAGAGTAAGTACAGCTAAAATAGATAATTATTTATAAGAAAAATTAGAGTTGTTAAGATAAATAAATAGCATCATAAATACCAGAATTAAGTATACATTAATTTTATTATAAAAGTGCTTAGTCTCCTTAATAATATGAATATTTAAATGGAGGAGATCTATTTTCTTTAAGAAAAGAANAAAAGTTGAAAACCATTTTCTGCTTGCAATGGTCTAGCTATTAACAACAAAAAAAGGATGATTATTTCGTTTTTCATTTATTTTAATAATCACTCAATAATTAATATGAGTTATGATGATGAAATTTGGATTTAAGATGAAAAAGAAGTTTGTAAAATTGAAAGTTTAAATGAAGATAAATCTGCAAGTAAATTAAGAGTAGATCCTTTAGCAAAAGAAGAAATATAAGATCTTCTAGTATCATTATATAAATTAAGAATCTTAGTTATTATCAGATCTAAATGAATTCAATTGTCTTCATAATATACGCATTAGATTATTGAGGAAATAAATTTGCACTCAAATTGGATCTCCAATATTAATATCAATAAATCCTTATGTTTTTCTACCAAATATTTATAATTAAGAAACTCTTGCTAATTATAGAATTAAGTTAGGATAATATTAAAAAACATGAAAAACAAGGATTAAAGAAAATGAATTTGAACCTCATTTATTTAAAATTGCATAATTATCTTTGGACTAATTATTTGAAACTCCTACAAAAGAATTAAGAATATGTTCTATGATTATATCAGGAGAAAGTGGATCAGGAAAAACAGAATCAACAAAAATACTTTTAAAATATTTGGCAACAGAATCTAAAAGTGGTTTATTTAAAACTATTTAACATGGATAAATTATTGAATAAAAAATATTTGCTTCTAATCCTTTTCTTGAAGCATTTGGTAATGCTAAGACTGCAAGAAATGATAATTCTAGTAGATTTGAAAAATTTATTCATTTATATTTTAATCCAGATACTAAAAGAGTAAGTACAGCTAAAATAGATAATTATTTATAAGAAAAATTAGAGTTGTTAAGATAAATAAATAGCATCATAAATACCAGAATTAAGTATACATTAATTTTATTATAAAAGTGCTTAGTCTCCTTAATAATATGAATATTTAAATGGAGGAGATCTATTTTCTTTAAGAAAAGAAAAATCTGAATTTGAGGAAAAATGTTTAGATAGTTTAAATTTTAGTCCTAATCAAAAGAGATATATTTATCAAAATATAGCTGGATTGTTAATCTAGGGAATGCTAAAGTTGAATATGATTCTATAAAATCTACATTGAGACTAAATGATTCACTTAGATTGGCATCTTATTTACTAGGAATTCAGATCCAAAAACTAGAAGATCTAATATGTAAAGTGATTACTTCTGTTGGAAAAGAGATTGTGACTATAAATAATAATCTTGAAAATGCATAAGGTGCTAGAGATACATTAGCAAAACATGTATATGAAAATCTTTTTAATAGGTTAATAGATAAAATTAATTAGCAATTATTAAATATTAAATCTTTAAGTTTTGAGAATTAATAGTAACATAATTAACTAAATATATGATAGGCATTTTAGATATATTTGGATTTGAAATATTTACTGATGTAAATGGATTGCACAATAATAGTTTTGAGTAATTAAACATTAATTATACTAATGAAAAATTTTAAAAGCACTTTAATTAGTAAATTTTTGTAACAGAATAAAAAGAATATGATCAAGAATAAATTAAATGGTAATAAATTAAATTTCCAGATAATAAAAAAATAATAGATTCAATTGAAAATTCATAAATTTCCATATATTAAATGTTAATTAATTAAACTATTATATAAAATAGAGTAGATAAAGAATTTTTAAATTCTCTAAAATAATCGCCTAAAGATAACTTAGTATTAGTAGGTGATTTGTAAGAAGCTGAAATAGAACCTAGATTTGATAAAAAATTACTTAGAATTGCTAAGGTTGATTGGTTTTGTTTAAAACATTTTGCTGGTGCTGTTGCTTATAATGTGATAGGATTTATTGAAAAAATAGAGATTTAATCAGTTCTTAGGTTTTTTAAATATTACCTAAAAGTACTAATCCTGTTTTAAAAGAAATTTGGTCAAATATTTAATATAATAATCAATAAATGAAATAAAATAATATTATAAACAAATTTTAGAATTCTTTGAAAGATTTAATTAATTTATTAAATTAGTCGTATATTAGATGTATTAAACCTAACAATTTAAAATAACCTTTAATGTTTGATGCTGAAGATGTCAGGAGATAAATGACGTGTGCAGGATTGATGGAAGCTATTTAAATTCGAAAGGCTGGCTATGAAATTAGATAAAAAATTTTGATTTTATTAGAAAATATTAGTATCTTGTGGACAAAAATCCAAAAAATATCGAAGAAATGCTTAAACTATTAGGTGAAAATTAATAAATTGGGCAGTTTTTGAAAGAATAATCTAGATTACTTGGTTTTTAAATCGGAAAGACTAAATTATTTATGAAACAATATTTTCGAGAATGTTTTGATATCAAACTAATTGAATTTAGATTAAAATACCATTTTGAAAATTTAAAAATAATTTAGAATTTATATAAGTATAACAAAATTGAAAAGAAAATTAAAAGAATTAAATCATAAATTGGTAAGAATAAAAAGAGCTATTAAAAGATTTTTATTTAAAAAATCAATAGAGTAAAGAATTAAGTTGAGAAAAAAAATAAATACTCTTATAACTTAATGTACGATTCGGTGTAAGAAATAGATTTTAAAGACAAATAATAATAAAAAGTCCAATAGATTGAGATCAAATAATAATAACAATAACAATAACAATAACAATAACAATAATAATAATAATAATAATAATAATAATAATAATAATAATAATAATAATAATAATAATAATAATTAGAAACTTAACTTCAGAAGAAAAATGGATTGATTAAACTTTATTAAGATTAAATAAAATCTCTAATTCATGGCTGGAGAATATAAATTTTAGAAAATGAATATCTATTCACTAACTTTAACTTAAAAACTTATCAAGAGAAATTAGTAATAAATTATTTAATTTTAGCCAATATATGAGAAATTTTAAATAACTTAAATTGTTAAAACTGGAGAATTACTTCAAATATAAATTAAAGATCTTTAATAATAGATTTAGTAATTAGAGTAATCATCATTAAAGTCCTAAATGACTTAATGAAAATTATATAAATTAATTATTTTTAAATATGCTGATATTTTTTTAACTATTTTCCCTTTCAATTGGATACTTTATCTACAAGCCTTTCACAAGCATTTAGGTAGTTAATGGGTTTTATTTAATAGTCTGGACCTTGTGATACTTCTAATAATATTTTGTAAATACCAAACAGCCTTTTGGGTCCAGCCTATTCATCGTTTACAGTGGCAGGTTGGTTCAAAAAAGATTCATTATTAAGCACTTCTAAAAACCTCCTCTTCTTATTTGGTCCAGATACGAATAATTATGCGTACATTTATATGATTTATAATTATAGTAATTTTCATTTGGCAGCCACTCTTAATGAATAATTCAAAGTTCAAAGTTGTTATACAACTAAGGATTGTATGACATCGGAAACTTCAGAATTAATGATATCTGATGTTGATGATAGATGGATTTATGTTTTGGTATCAATTAATTTTGCAAAAAAACTCTTACATTATAAATTAGTAACACATTCAGATACACTGCCAAGAATTTATATTTATTCTTCAACCTTGGAACTTAAAACAATTTCCACTTTTACTGATACAACAGGAATTGTTATAAAAAATAAAGTTGTAAGTCTTTACAATTTCAATGGATTTTGTGGTAAGTTTAAAGAATTTACTTATTATGGTAATCTTTATACAGAAACAAGTAGATAAGCATATAATTTTGATGTAGAATACATAACTTATTGGATGACATTACTCCCATCAACTACTTCTGCATTAAACGCCTTATCATCAACTTAGGATGTTGGAACATTAATAGGGGGTGTTACATTTGATGCTAAATGGGGTTGGCAATTCTAAAAAAACTAATATTCTCAATTTAATAATTTAAGAAGCAGTTTTGGCGATAAATTTATGATATCAGTGAATGTTTTTATTAGTAATCCAAATAGTGAAATGAACTTTTTATACAGAGCTGACTAGAATTTGAATCCATTAGTTTAAATAAGATTTATATCTTCTTCATCAACCTTCAATGTTTAAGTATAGGTTGGGGGAGTTGTTGGAGAAGCACATGGATAGATATCTGCTCCTATGAACACATGGATTCCAATGTTATTTTCTGTTTATAATAATTTTAATTTTTATCCAGAAAATGTCAATCCAGGTATGGCATTATTTGACATTATCACACCTTCATTTTAAGAATATGGAAAAAAATCATTTAAAATTTATAGTGACTCTTTATCTGATCAATATTTCATTGGAGATTATCCAACAACTACAGTTTGGAACAATGATGCTTCTAAATATTTTAAATATGCTAATATTAGAATATTCAAAGGATATAACTATCAATTTTACAGTTCTCCAGGCACTAAAAAATGTGTTATTGAGGTTGGAGAGTTATACCCTGTTTGCATAGCTTGCAATGGAAATCCTGATCCTTATGGAATGTGCAATGAAGCAGGAACATAAGGAGTTCCAGCTTCCTTAAGTGCCTCTGACTTACTTTAATGTCCATAAGGACAATTTTACTCCACATAATGTTAAGTCATCAATATTGAGAATTGTTTAAGAGGTAGCAATGCTAATACTTGTACTAAATGTAATGTTGGATCTACATTAACTAGTAACACATGTCCTGTCCCTACTATGACATCACATTGTTTAACAGGGACATATGAATGCATTAAAAAATATAGTGGAGACTATAGCACTGTAAATATTTCTAATTCTATCAGTCTAAAATGTGATAGCAAATATTATTTGGATAATCAGCAATGTTTAGCATGTGAAAGTAGTTGTAATTCTTGTATAAATGGAACCTAATGTGTAGATTGTCCTGCAAATTAATTTTTGCTTAAAGCTACTCAATTATGTAGTTCTACTTGTGACACAGCATATAAAGACTCTGATAAGATGACATGTATTGACAGCTGTGCAGTCTATTAAGTAGTAACTGAGGATCTTAAATATTGCAGTATGAAATGCCCAAATGGATATAAATAACACTTGTAAACATGCTTATTATCATGTCCTTAAAATACATTTAATGAAAATGGTATATGTAAGAGTTGTCATAGTAAATGTTATGAATGTTTTGGAAGTTCAAATAAAGAATGTTCAAAGTGTAATTTTGGTTATTATTTATTAACAACTATTTGTGAAGATTTTTGTGCAGATACTAAAAAATTTGCTAATTAATTAGAAAATGAGTGCACAGATACCTGTGTGGCTCCTGGAGTTCAATATGGAATGTAGTGTTTATATACATGTCCAGTAAATTAATATGAGGATTCAAGCAAAATATGTGTTTTATAGTGTCCTGATGGATATGTTGCTGTTGAAAATGTAATTACAGTATCCTTAAAATTCACTTTAAATTCTAAATCTTTTAATGGTTTTGTGTGTCAATAATGTGCTGATGGATGTTTCACCTGTGATAATGTTGACTAACCAGGAGTAAGTGAAAATTGCATAAAATGTGTTCCAGATTAATTTTTAGTTGGTCGAAACTGTGATGTTTCTTGCCCAACTGACTACCCTTTAGAAGACTCATTAAATTAAAGATGTTTAACTGCATGTCCTCCTTAATTTTATCAGTACAATAGTAAATGTGTTTTGAAATGTCCTGATGGATCCTATGCATACGATTAGAAATGCGAAAATACCTGTCCTGATGGAACATATCCAGAAGTAGCTAATAATAGTTGTTTGTTATGTGCTAATGAATGCAATAAATGTGATGAAGGTGGACCATCAAATTGCATAGATTGTAAAGGTGGTTATTATTTGTATGATACAATCTGTGTTTAAATCTGTCCAAATGATAGAAAATATCACAACACGGTAACATTTATATGTGAATCTACTTGTCCAAATTACTATTTAGATGATGGTACTACTTTTGAATGTTATGATTAATGTCCTGCAAATTTTAACGTAGATGGATAAAGATGCACATATTATTGTTCACTGGGAAAATACTTAGATGTGGACGTATGCAAAGTCTGTGACCCTAAATGTGCTAGATGCGATGATGGTACAAATTACAATTGCACAAAATGTTCTGCTAATTACTATTTAGATGGAAGAACTTGCTCATTTACTTGCGATGAAAATCCAACCTATTATAGAAGTGATTATGGTTATGTTTGTGTTGAAAAATGTCCTGGCACTCTACTAATGGTTGATTCACTCAAGAAATGTGTAGCTGTTTGTCCAAACACTCATTTAAAATATCTAGATCATTGCTTATTAGAATGTCCTAAAGGATACTACCCTGATATTAACTTAAAATGTTAGGCTTGTCCTTAAGAATGCCTTGAATGTTCTTCAGATACATCTTGTTCAATATGTGCGGCTAAATATTTTTAATAAGGAACAGAATGTCTAAGAACTTGTAAAAATAATTTTTATCAAAATCCTATCAACTATTAGTGTGAAGCAACTTGTAATAAATTAGTGAATAATGATGGTTTAGGCAATTTATAATGTTTAGACGAATGCCCAAATACTAAAGTTAAACATTAAGGTTAATGTACTTATGATTGTCCTGATGGATATTATAAAAATGTTGAAGATAAAATATGTTCTAAGTGCTCACTAGAGTGTAAAACTTGTAATGGAGGAACAAATGAAGATTGCATAGAATGCCAAACTGGTTTTTAAAGAAAGGAAGACTTTTGTATTGGCATTTGTCCAATAGGTACATTCCTAAATTAAGTATCTTGTGATTCTTGTGCTTTCAGATGTGTCTCATGTATAGACTCTAAATATAATTGCATCTAATGTAGAGGAGATCGTCAAAATACACCACAATGTTACTGTTAATCTGGATATTATGATGATAGAAAGAGTTTAAATTGCTAAAAGTGTTAACCTCCATGTGTGACTTGTTAATCATTATCATATTGTTTAACATGTTCATTCAATCTTGAACCTCCTGATTGCCTTTGTAAACGTCCACCACCTATTACATCTGATTATTGCATTACATGCAAATTGTCCTTTGCTGAATCAGTTAGATTTAGTAGTGATTTCACCCAAATTATTGTGATATTTACATATTCTATCACAACAAATTCAGAGGATGCTTATTTCTTCAGCAAAGAGAATTGTTAATAATGGTTCAAAAATACAAATTTTGGAGAATCTCCTATTTGCTAATAGAATGGAAACAAATACATTATATAATTAGGTAATAACCCTACAATTATGCCTAATGATGTGATTGAATTTAAGGAAAACGTTTTTATCGATAATAGTTTACAACTATGCTAAGATATTTATATTGAACAATTTAATAACACTCAACTAGTTTTGTCTACAGCAATAATTCCTAATGTGATACTCTCATACCCTGAAAATGCAATATCCTATTGTATGGATCTTAATGTTGAAGTTATCAAAGAAATATATAATGGAGGTAGAGCAATGATCTATAATTCATGGACAACTAACAGCACAGAGGAGGCAATCAATTCTGTATTAAGTTAATATAGTGGATCTTCATATATTAAAATACCAGGAGGAACTATGCTACCAGAATTAGCCTATTATATCACTGTTAATTATTCCAATTTCTTAGGCTATAATAAGACTACAACCATTAAGGTTATGACAAAATCAACCAATCCCTCATTGTTAACTACTTTTGATGAGACTGCTACATATTATTCTAATCTTGAAATAGTAGTGCCATTTACTATTTACTCATATTCGTGTTCTGATACCAATGTTTAGGAACTTACAGAAAGCTATCCTGTTACTTTATCAATCAAATCAAGCACCTCAGGTACAAGTCAGTTTGAATCTACAATTGCAGCAGACACTGGAGTCGATACTACCTTTAAAATACCTGAAGGCAAATTAAAAGCCAGTTAAGAATATTTACTAGGAATTTCTGTAGGAGATATAAAATTAAGCAAAAAGTTGAAAATTGGAAACAATTAACTTTTCTCTGAATTCCTAACAACAGATAGAATAGTTGGAAACAAACAATTTAACCTTACTGTTAATGCTTCAGATAATGATGTGCCTAAAAATCTAAGCAAAATTGGTCTTAGCTACACTTGGACTTGCATTAATCTATATTACAATATTCCTTGTAGAACAACTTTGAATAAACCTTTAATAATGACCAATAATGAATCCTTAAATGTATCTAATTTACCCTCTGGTTATGTTTATTAATTTTCATGTACTATAAAAAAAGAATCTCGTTCAGTGACTCTAAATTAGCAGATCATTGTAAGTGATCTAAATATGACTGAATAGATTTATAACACTGATTTAGGAAATAAAGATATTTTAGTTGTTACTGATAACTTGCTCTATAATCTAGACGTGAGTTCCTATTACTTAGTTATTATAAGGTATTTCAAAATATTAAAGATTGAATACATTGAAAAATCAGTCCTAAGACTAAACTTATATCTATATCTAGGAAATCTGTAATCATAGTAAGACATTAGTGTTATTGTTGGAGGAACTTTAAATCGATATAATTTGAGAGTTAAACCAGCTCTTTCCTTAAACAATTTAACTGTCTCCCCTGCATCTGGATATTCTCTTTAAACAGAATTTTAGTTAATTATTGATGATGGCATAAAAAATGATTCTGATACTACCTAATATCAGGTTTTTGTTTATAGCAATTTTCAGGATTTAGAGTGGGATATTGGCAATTTTTCTAATAATAATGGATATTTATTATTAGATTGGGGAAAAGAGAAAACAATAAAAAGTATACTACCAACATGTAAATATCTTCTAGTTAAAGTTAACAAAGATGATTAGTTTGGAATGAGTTATGTGGAAGTTACTGTCAATAAAGCTAAAACTGCTGTTAGTGTTAAAAATAACATTGAATTTGTTTATGATTATATTGATTTCAATTAGACCAATCTAATATTAGATCAAATTGTTGTTATGGAACTTTATTTCCTTGAAAGTATAAAATGCAATTATAATTGTTGGAATCGAGGAGAATGTGTGAATTAAGTATGTGTGTGTGATTAAGAATACTCTACTTTTTCAGATTGTTCTGGAATCTTAAATGATTAAAATGTTTGGGATTAACTTGCCTCTAAATTATATTCTGACTTGTCTTCAGCAGAATAGTCTCAAGTTGTTATTAATTCTATAGCTCTTTTATATCAACTATCATATTTCAAAACTGTCTTTGAATTAACAAAAACTGAATAATTGTTTTCATAAATAGATACTTTTCTTCAACCCCAAAATACAGACACAGGGATTATTTCTTAAACCCTATAATCGATTAATTATTAAGCAGCTTTTAAAATTTTAAACTTTCTCTCTTCTCTAAATAAATAATTATTCACTAATGATTCTTATGTAACTTAAATGTAGACAATTAATTAAAAATTATTTGATAGTTAAAATACTTTAATTTTATACACAGGAGATATTTTATTAGAAGGAGAAACTCAAAATTATACTTCCAATACTATGTCAATAATGATAGAAAAAAAATCTTAACAAAAAAAAAGGCTATTACTGGCAGAAAACTTGCATGTTGATAGTTATTTTGAAACAAATATTCTTAGGCTATAAAATAATTTCCCTTATCCAAATCATACTCAATAACTTTATTATAAATCAGAAAATTAAGTAAGAGTATATACAGAGTTGAAGAAAATAAGACCAAAGTAAAAAGTTTTTGATTTCATTTCTGTTGATACTAATTTGGTTTGTATTTTAAGTACAGATGCTAAATATTTTGACGACGTTGGTTGTCAAACGTCATCGTAAAGTCCTCCTATCACTTGCACTTGCGATGCAGGATATGTAACCTTAGTTGATGACTACTAGTATTATTATAAACCATTCTATTTTGATCTTAATTTTGTTTTAGATAGAATATACTTACTTTTTGCTTTTGGTGGATTCTCCCTTTTGATTTTAATCTTTTTGATTATTGGACATATAAGAGATTCAAGAGATATTGATACCACTAAACCAATTCTCCCAGGATTCAGCTAATAGACTACCATAAAGAAAGTTTCAGTATTAAATAGAGTGAGAAGAGCTCAAATAATGCCAAGCGAAGGAGAACCTAATAGTCCATCTGAAAGCCCTGAAAAACAACAATAGGATTTTCAATAAGAATAGCCAGTTAGATTGTTTAATTCTGAAAATCGACTTTAAAATTGCTATTAGGTAAACAATTTATTAGGGGCTATATTTTTATTTAAGAAAAACTTTGGTCGTAAGCAAAGGCTGCTTATGATCATGAGTAGAGTAAGTATTACTGCTGGAATACTTGGATTTATAGTGAACATGCAAATAATATAGTTAGATATAATTATATTATTTGCCAGTGGAGTAAGCTTGTTACTTAGAATTTTTAATGTGTTATGTGAATATTTGAATACTAGAGGTTAGAAAAGGAAACAATGTATTTACACATTCTTTAGTTACTTGATAACAACTATATTTTTGCTTGTGGGATTATTAATTTCAACATTATCATACTTTTTAATTTATGATAGACTTGTAATCTATTGGGGAATAGGTCTTGCTTGCATCTTAGTTTCAGAACTAATCGTGACAGATTTTATATTATAATTAGCATCATTATTGATAGATTATATTAAATTTAGAAGATAAATAGAAGAGGATGAAGAATACGAAAATGAGTATGAACCTATTCATTTAGCAAAAAGTCCTGGAGAAATTGAAGATGAAAGTAAATTCGCTTGAATTATTATTAAAAAGCAAATTATGCAAATAATTCATTTTTTATAATCATATTTGTATATAATTATAATAACTATAATAAATAAAAATGTAATTTTTGCAAAACTATAAAATTGTTCATTGCTACATATACTTTAGTTCAAGATCAAAATATTTGTCTAACAGCAACTTATACTTATTTTTTTATTTCGCTAATTCATTCTTGGAATTTAAATACTGCTAACTTAAGTGATTATATTAGGCTTCTATTTCTGATAGTCTTTCTAATTCTTCTTAGGCTCTTAAACATTTATCGACTGAATTATACCACTATTTTTTAGTGTATTTTAATTAGAGCGTCAATTATTCTACTATGCCTATTAATTATCCTTCGTCAAATCCTGAATCATTTTTTATTCCATTCCTCAAGCAGACAGCGCTTTTATCTTATCCTTGTTATTATTCATCAATTAAATCACTTTCAGTGTGAAGTTAAGGTATAGCTGAAAACATTAATGGTGTCATAGAATTAAGAAGGAATTAATTTAAATCTATATCTTCTGTTTATTATTCAGCATCAATTCCTTTACATTCACCTTAAAATCGTGGGCTTTGTACTACATTGTCTTATAGTTTTGACTCTATATTCAAAAGATTTTCAGCATTTACATCATTTTCAATATTTGAAGTTTAAGATGATTTATCATTAGTTGTAGGTTTTTCATAAATGAAAGATTCAAAAATCTAATTTTCTAAAGTAAACTCCCTATTTTTTTATGAGCCTCTATTTATATATTTTAAGATATCACTAAACTAATTTTAAACTTAGTCTAATCTTCTAGAAGAGCTACTTCTATGTGTTTTTACTAAAGATTCACCTAACTCACAATTTGAGTTTTGTGATAAAAGTTGTTGTAAAATTTGTTATATTAATAACTCAAATTTTTCTTTGATTTATTCTATATATGGAATTTCGAAATACAAATCTGAGAAAGAAATTGCAATATCAGGAATTGTTTAAACCCTCGATTTCTGTAATTCTTGTTCTAATTCTTACCCTTATCGCTACAATTAATCTATCAACCCTTATTTTTCTTTTTTAAGTTTTAGAATAGTAGCAGCATCTTAAAATTATCTAGCAATCATATTTTATGACTTTTCTTCTAGTTGTTGAATTCTGCTAGAAAGTTAGTTATTAATTCGTTTTATTTCATTCATTTTTAGTTAACTTTCTACATCTAAACTTTATGTAATGAGTTGATCTTTTTCTTTATCTATTAATTTATCAATAATTAGCTTAATTGGACTATCCTCTTCTTGAATTTATGAAGAAAGAGAAAATAAATTTTTATTTACATTCTGCATTTGTTATTTTTATTTTAACAGTGCCTTTTATGCTTCCACTTGAGAATTTACCATTTGATTTAATTTGCTTCTTAATTATTCATTTTCATTTTCTAATTTAGTTTGCAAATGCTTATATTATATTAACTATAATTCTAAAGTTTGGGTTTCAAATTGATTTGAAGACTTCGGAGGAGATTTCATTTATTCTATTTCTTTGTCCTTTAATTCCAATTTAAAAGTCAACTCAATGATTTGCTATCTGAGATTCTCATTAACCTCTTATAAAGAAGTCATGAAAGAAAATATAAGTATATATAATTAATATATAAATGTGGTACTTAAATTTAATTATAATAAAGATATGTTAAAACTCACTAGACAAATTTGATTCTCATAAATTAAAGCATTCTAAAATTTAATTAAAATAATTACTTTTAATATCAGACTCTTGTAATAATGCTTCCAATTTATTATTTTTATAGTATAATTCTAGGATTCTTCGATTTAACTAACTTATTCCATCAGCATACTCCTAAACACTATGTTGCAAATACATAACTTAATGTTAGAGATACATTATTTATTTTTAACTTTCATCTTAAACACTAATGAAACTGGAAGATGAGCTCGTATTTTCAAAATTTTGATCTTGTTATTATTTATGTAAAAATTTGATAACTTGACTTGATGCTTTAGTCAATTAGTTCAATTAATTATTTTCTTCGATGTCATCTTGGTTCTACTTTAATAATTATTCAATAAGTGAATAAAATTAAGCAATTTTGTCATTAAACTTTTATTCTAGTGTATCACATTTTGTTAATAATGCATCATATTATAATTTCAAAATGATATTCTCTTATGATATATTATCGTTCTCCTTTTAAAGAGACTAAATTTATGATGAACATTAATTATGTAGTATTTNGCTCTAAAGAGTTTGCCCAAAAGCTTATGAATCTTCTCTCTTTATTATTAAGCACTATCGTTTTGAGCTAACTCTTCAATTATTGCTTTTTGCTTAAGCAATCTAGAATTCAATTATTCGATTTAGTTATTTTTCTTAGAAATCAAAAACATAGCTCTGAATAATTTGCTCAAAGATCTATCATTGGAAGTTTTCAATTTATTGAATTCTTCTGTATTGTTCAGTTCTAAATTACCATTATCTTCAATTAAATTGTTAGGAGCACTCTGAAGTTCAATTTATTATGGTTCCATCTCAATTGCCAAGTTTTCTGAGTTTGAAGATGTTAATTCTTCTATGATGGCTTTTTGTTTATTTAATCTATCACTTAAAGATTCAATTTCCTTATTCTTTTGGTTTATTAAGCTCATTGCTCTGAACAATTTTCCAAATAATGTGAGTTTTTGCTTCTTCAATTGTTCAACGTCTGGAATTTATTAAACCTCCTAATTTAATTCAATTTCTTCTGCTTTTCCAAGGTCATCTCCTTTTTCTTCTGAAATGGAAGCATTATTTTAATTGCTTAATTCATCTAGAATTGCCTTCTATTTATGTAATCTTTCCTTCAATTCCTCAATTTCATTATTCTTTTTATTAAATTAGCTCATCACTCTGAATAATTTGCCCAGCAATTTATTATTCTGACTTCTGAGCTTTTTTTATCCTTCTCCATCATCTTGTGATAATGGTACTGATTATTCTTCCTATTCTTCAGATTTTTCTTTCACTTCCAAATTTTCTACATCTTCTTCATTCATCTTGATTTGCTCTCTCAATTCCTCATTTATGGCTTTTTGTTTTGCTAACTTTTGATTAAGTTAATCAACCAAACTATTTCTACTCTTTATACAATTTAAAGCTCTAAATAATTTGGCTAACCATCTATTATTCTAATTTGTTTGCTTTTTCAATTCTTATTTCAATTTGTCATTTTCTTCTTACAAATCTTTCATTTCTGAGTTATTCTGAACATTTACTTATTCTTGCTAATTTTTCTGTGAAGAATAGGAACTTACTTCCGTTTCATCACTTGAATTTTACAATAATAATTCATCATTTATTGCTTTCTATTTCAATAACCTTTATGATAACTATTCGATTTCTTTATTCTTTCTTTCTAACTAAATCATTATTTTGAAAAGTTTTCCCAATTATTTGTTCTTTTACCTAATTAATGTTTAAATTTCTTCATCCTTATTCGAAAGATCAATTCCTTGTAATTATTCTTAATATTACTCTTTAGGAACATCTTGTTCTTGGTTCTGAATTACATTGCTTTGAAGTTACTGCTACAAATTTTCAACCATATCTTATTATTCAACAACCAATTACTTTGATTTACTCAATCTATTCTTGAGTTCTTCATTTTCTTATTATTGTTTTGCTAACTTAATCACAACTCTAAATTATTAAGCCAGCAATTTGTGATTTTTGTCCTTAACCTTTTTTAAAGTATCATCATTTAGAGCATATTCTGAAATAATCTATTTCAATTTTGCAATTCTTTAATTTTACTCATCAATAATCTTCTCTTTTTAATTTAATTTGAACACTAATCTGAATATTTTAGCGAGAGATTTGCTGTTAGAATTTTTAATCTTATTAAACTCGTCTGCATTTACCTATTGTTGATTATCTACGATCTCCATCGTTTCACATTAAGGTTATGGTTACAGAGAGTCCACTATTTGATTCCTTAATTCATCATTTATTGCTTTTTGTTTAAGAAGGCGCTCTGATAAGGATTCAATCAATTTGTCCTTTTGACTTAATTTAATCATTATCTTAAACATCTTTGAAGTCAGTTTAATATTTCTATTCTTTAATTGCTATTGGTCAGCCTCTAAACGCTGAATTAAATCCGTTGGCATAGTTATCTCTTCTTGATCAGATTGTTTAATTTCAGAAGCAACCTCTTCTTCCTTTTGAGGAACTTAATTGAGTAAACTGTCTACGAGAGCCTTACTTTTTGATAATCGTTCTTTCAACTCCTCATTTTGTTTCTGCTTCATGTTCAAATCACTGATTGCTCTAAAGAGTTTGCCCAAAAGCTTATGAATCTTCTCTCTTTATTATTAAGCACTATCGTTTTGAGCTAACTCTTCAATTATTGCTTTTTGCTTAAGCAATCTAGAATTCAATTATTCGATTTAGTTATTTTTCTTAGAAATCAAAAACATAGCTCTGAATAATTTGCTCAAAGATCTATCATTGGAAGTTTTCAATTTATTGAATTCTTCTGTATTGTTCAGTTCTAAATTACCATTATCTTCAATTAAATTGTTAGGAGCACTCTGAAGTTCAATTTATTATGGTTCCATCTCAATTGCCAAGTTTTCTGAGTTTGAAGATGTTAATTCTTCTATGATGGCTTTTTGTTTATTTAATCTATCACTTAAAGATTCAATTTCCTTATTCTTTTGGTTTATTAAGCTCATTGCTCTGAACAATTTTCCAAATAATGTGAGTTTTTGCTTCTTCAATTGTTCAACGTCTGGAATTTATTAAACCTCCTAATTTAATTCAATTTCTTCTGCTTTTCCAAGGTCATCTCCTTTTTCTTCTGAAATGGAAGCATTATTTTAATTGCTTAATTCATCTAGAATTGCCTTCTATTTATGTAATCTTTCCTTCAATTCCTCAATTTCATTATTCTTTTTATTAAATTAGCTCATCACTCTGAATAATTTGCCCAGCAATTTATTATTCTGACTTCTGAGCTTTTTTTATCCTTCTCCATCATCTTGTGATAATGGTACTGATTATTCTTCCTATTCTTCAGATTTTTCTTTCACTTCCAAATTTTCTACATCTTCTTCATTCATCTTGATTTGCTCTCTCAATTCCTCATTTATGGCTTTTTGTTTTGCTAACTTTTGATTAAGTTAATCAACCAAACTATTTCTACTCTTTATACAATTTAAAGCTCTAAATAATTTGGCTAACCATCTATTATTCTAATTTGTTTGCTTTTTCAATTCTTATTTCAATTTGTCATTTTCTTCTTACAAATCTTTCATTTCTGAGTTATTCTGAACATTTACTTATTCTTGCTAATTTTTCTGTGAAGAATAGGAACTTACTTCCGTTTCATCACTTGAATTTTACAATAATAATTCATCATTTATTGCTTTCTATTTCAATAACCTTTATGATAACTATTCGATTTCTTTATTCTTTCTTTCTAACTAAATCATTATTTTGAAAAGTTTTCCCAATTATTTGTTCTTTTACCTAATTAATGTTTAAATTTCTTCATCCTTATTCGAAAGATCAATTCCTTGTAATTATTCTTAATATTACTCTTTAGGAACATCTTGTTCTTGGTTCTGAATTACATTGCTTTGAAGTTACTGCTACAAATTTTCAACCATATCTTATTATTCAACAACCAATTACTTTGATTTACTCAATCTATTCTTGAGTTCTTCATTTTCTTATTATTGTTTTGCTAACTTAATCACAACTCTAAATTATTAAGCCAGCAATTTGTGATTTTTGTCCTTAACCTTTTTTAAAGTATCATCATTTAGAGCATATTCTGAAATAATCTATTTCAATTTTGCAATTCTTTAATTTTACTCATCAATAATCTTCTCTTTTTAATTTAATTTGAACACTAATCTGAATATTTTAGCGAGAGATTTGCTGTTAGAATTTTTAATCTTATTAAACTCGTCTGCATTTACCTATTGTTGATTATCTACGATCTCCATCGTTTCACATTAAGGTTATGGTTACAGAGAGTCCACTATTTGATTCCTTAATTCATCATTTATTGCTTTTTGTTTAAGAAGGCGCTCTGATAAGGATTCAATCAATTTGTCCTTTTGACTTAATTTAATCATTATCTTAAACATCTTTGAAGTCAGTTTAATATTTCTATTCTTTAATTGCTATTGGTCAGCCTCTAAACGCTGAATTAAATCCGTTGGCATAGTTATCTCTTCTTGATCAGATTGTTTAATTTCAGAAGCAACCTCTTCTTCCTTTTGAGGAACTTAATTGAGTAAACTGTCTACGAGAGCCTTACTTTTTGATAATCGTTCTTTCAACTCCTCATTTTGTTTCTGCTTCATGTTCAAATCACTGATTGCTCTAAAGAGTTTGCCCAAAAGCTTATGAATCTTCTCTCTTTATTATTAAGCACTATCGTTTTGAGCTAACTCTTCAATTATTGCTTTTTGCTTAAGCAATCTAGAATTCAATTATTCGATTTAGTTATTTTTCTTAGAAATCAAAAACATAGCTCTGAATAATTTGCTCAAAGATCTATCATTGGAAGTTTTCAATTTATTGAATTCTTCTGTATTGTTCAGTTCTAAATTACCATTATCTTCAATTAAATTGTTAGGAGCACTCTGAAGTTCAATTTATTATGGTTCCATCTCAATTGCCAAGTTTTCTGAGTTTGAAGATGTTAATTCTTCTATGATGGCTTTTTGTTTATTTAATCTATCACTTAAAGATTCAATTTCCTTATTCTTTTGGTTTATTAAGCTCATTGCTCTGAACAATTTTCCAAATAATGTGAGTTTTTGCTTCTTCAATTGTTCAACGTCTGGAATTTATTAAACCTCCTAATTTAATTCAATTTCTTCTGCTTTTCCAAGGTCATCTCCTTTTTCTTCTGAAATGGAAGCATTATTTTAATTGCTTAATTCATCTAGAATTGCCTTCTATTTATGTAATCTTTCCTTCAATTCCTCAATTTCATTATTCTTTTTATTAAATTAGCTCATCACTCTGAATAATTTGCCCAGCAATTTATTATTCTGACTTCTGAGCTTTTTTTATCCTTCTCCATCATCTTGTGATAATGGTACTGATTATTCTTCCTATTCTTCAGATTTTTCTTTCACTTCCAAATTTTCTACATCTTCTTCATTCATCTTGATTTGCTCTCTCAATTCCTCATTTATGGCTTTTTGTTTTGCTAACTTTTGATTAAGTTAATCAACCAAACTATTTCTACTCTTTATACAATTTAAAGCTCTAAATAATTTGGCTAACCATCTATTATTCTAATTTGTTTGCTTTTTCAATTCTTATTTCAATTTGTCATTTTCTTCTTACAAATCTTTCATTTCTGAGTTATTCTGAACATTTACTTATTCTTGCTAATTTTTCTGTGAAGAATAGGAACTTACTTCCGTTTCATCACTTGAATTTTACAATAATAATTCATCATTTATTGCTTTCTATTTCAATAACCTTTATGATAACTATTCGATTTCTTTATTCTTTCTTTCTAACTAAATCATTATTTTGAAAAGTTTTCCCAATTATTTGTTCTTTTACCTAATTAATGTTTAAATTTCTTCATCCTTATTCGAAAGATCAATTCCTTGTAATTATTCTTAATATTACTCTTTAGGAACATCTTGTTCTTGGTTCTGAATTACATTGCTTTGAAGTTACTGCTACAAATTTTCAACCATATCTTATTATTCAACAACCAATTACTTTGATTTACTCAATCTATTCTTGAGTTCTTCATTTTCTTATTATTGTTTTGCTAACTTAATCACAACTCTAAATTATTAAGCCAGCAATTTGTGATTTTTGTCCTTAACCTTTTTTAAAGTATCATCATTTAGAGCATATTCTGAAATAATCTATTTCAATTTTGCAATTCTTTAATTTTACTCATCAATAATCTTCTCTTTTTAATTTAATTTGAACACTAATCTGAATATTTTAGCGAGAGATTTGCTGTTAGAATTTTTAATCTTATTAAACTCGTCTGCATTTACCTATTGTTGATTATCTACGATCTCCATCGTTTCACATTAAGGTTATGGTTACAGAGAGTCCACTATTTGATTCCTTAATTCATCATTTATTGCTTTTTGTTTAAGAAGGCGCTCTGATAAGGATTCAATCAATTTGTCCTTTTGACTTAATTTAATCATTATCTTAAACATCTTTGAAGTCAGTTTAATATTTCTATTCTTTAATTGCTATTGGTCAGCCTCTAAACGCTGAATTAAATCCGTTGGCATAGTTATCTCTTCTTGATCAGATTGTTTAATTTCAGAAGCAACCTCTTCTTCCTTTTGAGGAACTTAATTGAGTAAACTGTCTACGAGAGCCTTACTTTTTGATAATCGTTCTTTCAACTCCTCATTTTGTTTCTGCTTCATGTTCAAATCACTGATTGCTCTAAAGAGTTTGCCCAAAAGCTTATGAATCTTCTCTCTTTATTATTAAGCACTATCGTTTTGAGCTAACTCTTCAATTATTGCTTTTTGCTTAAGCAATCTAGAATTCAATTATTCGATTTAGTTATTTTTCTTAGAAATCAAAAACATAGCTCTGAATAATTTGCTCAAAGATCTATCATTGGAAGTTTTCAATTTATTGAATTCTTCTGTATTGTTCAGTTCTAAATTACCATTATCTTCAATTAAATTGTTAGGAGCACTCTGAAGTTCAATTTATTATGGTTCCATCTCAATTGCCAAGTTTTCTGAGTTTGAAGATGTTAATTCTTCTATGATGGCTTTTTGTTTATTTAATCTATCACTTAAAGATTCAATTTCCTTATTCTTTTGGTTTATTAAGCTCATTGCTCTGAACAATTTTCCAAATAATGTGAGTTTTTGCTTCTTCAATTGTTCAACGTCTGGAATTTATTAAACCTCCTAATTTAATTCAATTTCTTCTGCTTTTCCAAGGTCATCTCCTTTTTCTTCTGAAATGGAAGCATTATTTTAATTGCTTAATTCATCTAGAATTGCCTTCTATTTATGTAATCTTTCCTTCAATTCCTCAATTTCATTATTCTTTTTATTAAATTAGCTCATCACTCTGAATAATTTGCCCAGCAATTTATTATTCTGACTTCTGAGCTTTTTTTATCCTTCTCCATCATCTTGTGATAATGGTACTGATTATTCTTCCTATTCTTCAGATTTTTCTTTCACTTCCAAATTTTCTACATCTTCTTCATTCATCTTGATTTGCTCTCTCAATTCCTCATTTATGGCTTTTTGTTTTGCTAACTTTTGATTAAGTTAATCAACCAAACTATTTCTACTCTTTATACAATTTAAAGCTCTAAATAATTTGGCTAACCATCTATTATTCTAATTTGTTTGCTTTTTCAATTCTTATTTCAATTTGTCATTTTCTTCTTACAAATCTTTCATTTCTGAGTTATTCTGAACATTTACTTATTCTTGCTAATTTTTCTGTGAAGAATAGGAACTTACTTCCGTTTCATCACTTGAATTTTACAATAATAATTCATCATTTATTGCTTTCTATTTCAATAACCTTTATGATAACTATTCGATTTCTTTATTCTTTCTTTCTAACTAAATCATTATTTTGAAAAGTTTTCCCAATTATTTGTTCTTTTACCTAATTAATGTTTAAATTTCTTCATCCTTATTCGAAAGATCAATTCCTTGTAATTATTCTTAATATTACTCTTTAGGAACATCTTGTTCTTGGTTCTGAATTACATTGCTTTGAAGTTACTGCTACAAATTTTCAACCATATCTTATTATTCAACAACCAATTACTTTGATTTACTCAATCTATTCTTGAGTTCTTCATTTTCTTATTATTGTTTTGCTAACTTAATCACAACTCTAAATTATTAAGCCAGCAATTTGTGATTTTTGTCCTTAACCTTTTTTAAAGTATCATCATTTAGAGCATATTCTGAAATAATCTATTTCAATTTTGCAATTCTTTAATTTTACTCATCAATAATCTTCTCTTTTTAATTTAATTTGAACACTAATCTGAATATTTTAGCGAGAGATTTGCTGTTAGAATTTTTAATCTTATTAAACTCGTCTGCATTTACCTATTGTTGATTATCTACGATCTCCATCGTTTCACATTAAGGTTATGGTTACAGAGAGTCCACTATTTGATTCCTTAATTCATCATTTATTGCTTTTTGTTTAAGAAGGCGCTCTGATAAGGATTCAATCAATTTGTCCTTTTGACTTAATTTAATCATTATCTTAAACATCTTTGAAGTCAGTTTAATATTTCTATTCTTTAATTGCTATTGGTCAGCCTCTAAACGCTGAATTAAATCCGTTGGCATAGTTATCTCTTCTTGATCAGATTGTTTAATTTCAGAAGCAACCTCTTCTTCCTTTTGAGGAACTTAATTGAGTAAACTGTCTACGAGAGCCTTACTTTTTGATAATCGTTCTTTCAACTCCTCATTTTGTTTCTGCTTCATGTTCAAATCACTGATTGCTCTAAAGAGTTTGCCCAAAAGCTTATGAATCTTCTCTCTTTATTATTAAGCACTATCGTTTTGAGCTAACTCTTCAATTATTGCTTTTTGCTTAAGCAATCTAGAATTCAATTATTCGATTTAGTTATTTTTCTTAGAAATCAAAAACATAGCTCTGAATAATTTGCTCAAAGATCTATCATTGGAAGTTTTCAATTTATTGAATTCTTCTGTATTGTTCAGTTCTAAATTACCATTATCTTCAATTAAATTGTTAGGAGCACTCTGAAGTTCAATTTATTATGGTTCCATCTCAATTGCCAAGTTTTCTGAGTTTGAAGATGTTAATTCTTCTATGATGGCTTTTTGTTTATTTAATCTATCACTTAAAGATTCAATTTCCTTATTCTTTTGGTTTATTAAGCTCATTGCTCTGAACAATTTTCCAAATAATGTGAGTTTTTGCTTCTTCAATTGTTCAACGTCTGGAATTTATTAAACCTCCTAATTTAATTCAATTTCTTCTGCTTTTCCAAGGTCATCTCCTTTTTCTTCTGAAATGGAAGCATTATTTTAATTGCTTAATTCATCTAGAATTGCCTTCTATTTATGTAATCTTTCCTTCAATTCCTCAATTTCATTATTCTTTTTATTAAATTAGCTCATCACTCTGAATAATTTGCCCAGCAATTTATTATTCTGACTTCTGAGCTTTTTTTATCCTTCTCCATCATCTTGTGATAATGGTACTGATTATTCTTCCTATTCTTCAGATTTTTCTTTCACTTCCAAATTTTCTACATCTTCTTCATTCATCTTGATTTGCTCTCTCAATTCCTCATTTATGGCTTTTTGTTTTGCTAACTTTTGATTAAGTTAATCAACCACACTATTTTTACTTTTTATCAAACACATAGCTTTGAACCATTTAGATAAATATTTTAATTCTTATGTTGAAATTTTTTGTATATATTCATCCTCTTTTGGTGTTATATTCTAAATCTCATTATATTCATTTTTTTTACTTTATTCTGTAACTATATTTTCTTAATTTGTCTCATTTAACTAAGCTTTAAGTTTATTTATTCGATTATTTAGCAATAAATTTTCTTTAGCTAATTTTTATTACAGGTATACATTTCTAAAACATTTAACTAATAGTTTCCTATTAAAATTTTTCAAACTTTCAGTATTTCCTTAGAGTTATTCATAATCATTATTATTATCTACAATCTTTTACTAATCTTCTAAGTCATTTTCTTTATTTATTGCTTTAAATTGTTCAATTTAGATTTATAATTAAGAATTTATAGCCTTTTGTTTATTCAATCTTCTTTCGAAATCTAAATTTATTTATTTTTTTTAATTTAATTGAGTTGCGATACGGAAAAGTTTAGTCAAAAGTCTTAGGTTAAATAATTTTACTTTTTTTAATTCATCTGCATTAAGTAGACTTTCACTACATTCTTCATTAACTAATGGGCATTTTGAAATTTCTAACAAATCTTCATCTTTTTTTATCTAATGATTATCCTCACTTTAGTTGGTTAAAGCATCATTGATTGACTTTAGCTTTGAAAGCCTTTATGTTAAATTTTTGATTTGTTAATCTTTTTATTACTATTTTATCATTAATCTAAAGAACTTTCCCAAAATCTTTTAATTTAATATTTTCAAATTTTTTTATTCCTCCAATTCTATAGGCTTTATATCTATCTATTATAATTATTTTTATTCTATATTTGAATATTAATTCACATCTTTTCGCTATTATTCAAGAGTTAACAGCAAATCATTTATGATGCCTTATTGTTTTATAATTTTTTATTCTTAGATTGATTTATCTTTTTCTAACTTTAAAATTCTACATAAGACCAAGAAATAGCTTCCAATTTGTTTTTTTGTTTTATTTTTGAGACGAATATTTTCGACATTTTTCATATCTATATTCTCATTTAATTTTCTCAAAACTTTACAGTTTTCATCATCTTTAACTTAATAAATATTTATTTAAGACAATAATTCAGAATTTTACTGATTTAATTTTTTGTTTTCATTTTCTAAGTTTTAGATCATTTTTTTTAAGTTATCATTATCTGAGTTCAGCTTATTATTTAAAAGTTGTTATTACTTTAATTAATCTTCTAAATTTGTAAAATTTATTTATTAATTGCCATATTCTGATTATAAATTTAAATAGCTTTTATTAAGGTTTTGATATTCAACATTCAAAGTGTTAAATTTATTTAACAAATCATCATCTGCTTATGAAGCACTTTACAGGTTGGCTATTTCATTTTCAAGATTGAGATTTATTTACAATGGTTTTTCTGCAAGTTTTTCTAATAAATTTAGATTTTCGTTCTTTAAATCATTAATAGTTATCTCTAGATTACTGATTAATGATTTCATTTGGTTTAACTGTTGATTTAAACCTTTCATTTCACTTTCAAGGTATTTAATATTTTCTTTTTGAATCGACACACACATTTGTAATCCATTTAAAGATTCATTATCTATTTTTTTTTATTTTTCCATTTCATCTTTCTCCTCAAATAAAGCTTATAGTTTTTCATTAGCAACTAAGGAAAATAAATTTTTAAATACTTGCATATTTATGAGCAATATTATCTTTTTCAATTTTAAGTTATGAATTATTCGTTTTTTGAATTTCAATTTATTATTGTTATGAGTCTATCATTTCTTGATATTCATTTATTTCATCTTAAAGTTCATTTATCTAATTCTTTAAGCATTATATTTCTATTGGCCTAGGTATAATAAAAGTATAATACATTTATTCTTAACTGGAAGATATATCTTTTTATTTTACAGCCTTTATTTCAGAGTTATTTAACTTTTCTTGTTAAAGTTTTCTTTATAGCTTTCTAATTTCATTCACTAATACACTATTTTAGAGTTCAAGTTTTTTGATTAATTGTTCTTTCTAATCTATATCCTGCCATGCTTATCTTAAGTCAGAAGTCACCTAATTATTTTCACTTTTCAAGCATTCAATTTCTTATTGCATTTGTTCACCTTTTTCATTCAAAATTTATTATAGAGCTGACTTATCTGTCTATTTGCCTCTTTCAGTTTATATTTGCCTTTCTAAATCACTTTTGTTGCTGTGGAAAGAAGTTCTTCCATATCCACTTCCTTCCACTTTTTTTAATCCTTCTTCAAATTATTTCTTATACTTATCCCTCTCTAATTATAACTAGTCAACTTTCTAAGTTAATTTTTATGCAAATTCTTTATTCAATTTTGATTCCTTAAAAGATCTCTCGAGTGTTTACTGGTGCTCTAAATCAAGTAGGGTTTTAACTTTTTAGAGCTGAGTATCTATTTGCTATTTATAGGGAAGGAATAGGTTACTTAAACTCCAATAGGAACAGATGATGAGTTAACTTATTGGATACTTTTCATTGTGAAAAAAAAAATAATATTAAAATGGCAGAAAAGGAATAGAAAAAAAATATCAAGCCTGCAATGTTAAATATGAAAAACTTTTAAATTGCTGTGGGGGCCACATTAATTCTTTAACCTTTAGAAGTTTTACAAACATCAATGATTGCAACAGGCTATTCAAAACAAAATATCAATTTCAAAGGTTTATCTCTAATTGCCTCCTAAATTTATAATCAAGAAGGATTAAGAGGCTTTTATAGAGGGACTATTTTATCAATAGCAAAAAATACAGTATCTTTTTCATTTTTTTTCTCAGGCATAGAGAAATATAGGTAATTTATGATAATTATAAAGAGCCCACCATCCCATTATCCAATCTATTTATAAAGTTTTCTAAATTTAATGATTGCTTCATCAAGCAAATTAGTGGGCACGGTAGCTTCAACACCATTGGCTGTAATGAGAACGAAAATGTAAATTGTAGGCAACTATGAATACAGCAAAATTAATAAATGTTTCTTAAAAATAGCAAAAGAAGAAGGCTTTTTTGGTTTTTACAGAGTATTAATCATTTTAATATTAAGGGTACGATTGCTGCAATTTTGAAAGATGTACCTTTTTCAGGAATTTAATATACAATTTATCGGAATTTATTAAATTTAAGTGGTTTATTTACAAAAGGTTAAGACCCAAAAAACAACTCAATTATAGTAGCAATTTGTGGTTCAAGTGCGGCAATGCTAGCTATTATGGTTACATACCCATTTGATAACTTAAGAATAAGATAGTAGGCATAAAATAAGAGTGTAATTAAGTTTAGTTAACATAGAGTAATTTACTTAAGTTAGCAAAAACCATAAAAGTGACTGAAGGTCTTAAAGGGTTTTATTAAGGTTATTTACCCAGATTAATAAAAAAATGTATATAAAGTGGAGTTCTATGGATGGTATATGAAAAATTAGCTTTGAAATAGAAAAAAAAAAGTATGGATTAATGATAAAAATTAATTATGATAATAAATTAGCATTTAACTTCTCACTTTTGAGAGTTTTCAAACAAGTAATTTCTTTAAAATATTGTTTTTTAAGGCTTGTAAATAACTAATCCATATAAAATTTAAGATTAATTTGTGTAATTTTTTTGTCTTTTTTGATTAAAATTAATTATTTATGTAAATAGTTTAATTGTGTCGATTTTGGCCTAATTTATTTTAAGCCACAACCTCTTTTTAAATATTCTAGTTCTTATTCTACTCTAATTAAAAAAGAAAATAGACAAAATTAAAATAAGATTGTATATATTTGATTTCACTAAGAATTTTTTCATCTAAAATTTATTTCGCTTTATCCTTTGCTCAAATATTTATTTTCAAATAATAAAAGATAATATCATTTTTATTAATTATTAATTATAAGGATAGTAATCGATTTTTAATTTAATAATGAGCGTATATTCTTTAAGTCCAAGAAGCTAAATTGATTAAAACCTTTTTTCATAGATTACTCCTCGCATTAATGATCCATCGTTATAAAATTTAACTATAGACCAATGTATTATTAGATAATAAACTTAGAACAATATTTAGATAATTTTAAACCATTTAAGAAACTGCCTGTTCTTTTTAAACAGGAACAGATTAAAATTGAATGCAATGAAAAAATAAATTTTGAAAATGCAAGTTATCAAGATCAAAATGAACTTCCGAGATCACAAGCATGTTCTGTAATGACAGAAAAAGGAGGAAAAAGTATTTTCCAAATTATAAAAATAAATAATCTGGTAAAAAGGTTTAAAACCATTTTGCTTTCTAGAAGCTATATTCTTTCCTAAAGTTAGAAGGAAAAATTAAAGAATAATCTCTTCTATCAAGAAAAATATATTTAAGACAAAAAAGATAATTCAAACAATATACTTTCATTCGTTATTGATCCGACAAATAAATTTATAATTTTATGGGATATAATCATGTTTTTTATGACCTTAAGCTTAATTATAGTGATACCTTTTTTTTGGAGCTTTGATTAATAATACCCAATTCTAAAAATCTAAGAAATGTGGTCATTTTTGATATTTTTTTTACTTGATATCATTCTGAAGTTAAACATAGCCATTATAAAAAAAGGGAATGTAATATATATACTTTAATATAAAGATTATCAAAGCAAGAAAAAGTATAATGAAAAAATATTTACAGACATCCTTTATTTTGGATTTATCCTTTCTTTTTTTAGTTTATTATACAGTAAACTTAGAAAGCATATTAATATTTATTTCATATTGTGCTATTAGCTTAATCAAACTTTAAAAAGTAATTAGTAAAATAGTTAAATTATTAAATCTTTCAGTCATTCAAAGAGAAATCATAAGTCTCATCAACCTTGTTATAACTATTAATCTTATTGCCCATTTTATGGCATGTATTTGGCATTATATAGGTATGACAACTATGGAAAATGAGAAAAATAGCTGGATTCTAGAGAAAAATCTTCAAAATGATACAAAACAAGTTAGATATATTTTTTCCTACTATTGGGCTATTGTAACAATGATTACTGTTGGATATGGAGATATTATACCATAGAATCATGTAGAGGCTTTTAGTTGTATATTTCTAATGCTTTTATCATGTGCTGTTTTTACATTTTCTCTTAATTAAGTTGGAACTATAGTGTAGAATATTAACAAACAAAAAAGACAATTTTAGTAATTAAGATTTAAATTTTTTTTAGAGAGATGCTGAGAATTTTGACTTCTTATATGAAATAACACTCAATTCCAGATCAATTATAAAGTAGAGCAAGAAGTTATTTAGAATATAGATGTATCAAAAGAAATTAGTAATCAAAATATCATGTAATCAACTTATTTTTAATTTAAGTTATAAAGCATTCTTGAATAATTATCTTCATTTTTATAGCAAGAATTAATGCTTAATGTTTTTAAAAATTTACTTTAGGATTGCAAAATCATATCTCATAATTTTAGTGAAGATACAATAAAGAAAATGTCAAGCTCCCTTTAAACTGCTTACTACTGTCCCGATGAATACATATATCTTTAAAATTCTATTGAAGATAATTATTTATATTTTTTAGATTATGGAAAGGTTGAAATTTATGAAGAGAAATCTTAATAAAAAGTAGCAGAGCTTTAAAAAGGGAAATATTTTGGAGAAGAATCGTTTTTTACTTAACAACCTCGGAAATTTTCAGCTATAAGTCGTAGCTTTACAAAAGTATTTAGGATTTCTTAAACTTCATTTATGAGCTTACTTAATTAGGAGGAACATGAAGTTTATCATTAAATCAAGCATTTATTCTTATTTAAGGCTTATTTTCATGGTCAAAAATGCCAAATATGTCATCAAACTGATCATTAAATAGAGGATTGTAAATTGTTGAATTATAAACCAGATATTGAAAAATTGATTTTAAAGGATAATTAAAAAATTTAAAATAGGTCAAGAATAATAAGAAGTAATAAAAGGTCTTACAAAGCCCTGAAAATACAACATGTATCTTATTCATATTTAATAAGAACTTAAAATTAGTTCAAAAATCCTTAGAATAGAGTTATGGATGGGAAGATATTTTATATGATGAAGAGGAAAATTTACACTTAAAAACAGAAGATGTAGAGTTGATAAATTAAGAATCTCCTGTTTCTAAAAGAAAAGAGAGTTATCCTAAATAAAGTGATTCTTCTCCAAGAGATAAAATAATTTCTCATGATTCTTCATCAAAAGGAGATAAATTAATTTCTCATGATTCTAACAAAAGAATTTAATTTTAAAAATATGATGGATTAACAAAGAGTAAATAATTTTAAGCACCTTAATAATTAATTTAAACAAGTGAGACTGAAATAAAATAAAATTATGGTCCTACTGATTAAAGAACATAATTAGGTTAAATTACAGTTTCTTGTAATTACTAAATTGCAGGATTTGAAAAAGCTATGGAATTCAAAAGCTTTTTCCCACAATTTAATCTTCATGTATTAATTTTGGATTATAATAAAAAAGTAAAAATCTTAAATAAAACATCAAAAAGTATTTATTAACTCTTTAACCATTAAATTAAAAAAAGAACATCAGTAAGAAAAGATAGAAGCTCTAAATATCTTCAAATGCATTGATATATTTTATTTATATTTATATTAAATTAAAATAATATGGATTTTGAAACTCAAATAATTATTTGTAGAAATAATGCTAAAAGTGTAGTAGATAAAAGACTTAGAGGATTTGTTTAGGTTTGGAATCAAGTAAATTGATTTTGAACATTAGATTTTTGATGAAGATGAGGAGATAATCGATTTTGAGGCTGATCCTAATTTAGTAAAATAAATAAATCATTACTATTAATTGCATGAGTATGATTAAGTAAATAAATATAAAAAGTAGACTTAAATAAGTTTTGTTGAAAAAATCGAAGATTCTAATATTGAACATTTGATGGACTAAAAATCAATTGAATATCTAAAATAATTAGGATTCCAAAATGATGAATTATCAAAAGAAAGAGTTTAAGAATGGTTAACAAAAATATCTCCTTTATTAAGTGAATGTTATAGGTTAAATTGCATTGAAATTATTGAAATTTTAAAAATAAGTGTTGCAATATTTTTCTATATTGAAGGATTAACTGAAAAAGAATTTTAACAATTTGCTTTAAAATGGGGAATTCAGTATCCATTACCTCCTCAAAGATAAAGAAAAATTGTTGAAGAAAATAAATTTGTTTTTGAGAGATAAGGAAAGAAATGATTTATCATAATATTATTGAATATTGCTATAAAAAAATTAATGCAGTAAAAAGTTCATCTAAAATCGCTTGATGATGCTTGTGAGGATCCTCATCTTCATGAAGCGATAAAATTGTTTTTAACAATGAATAAAGACAATCATACAAGGGAAGAACTATATTTTATATTATAAAGAATGGAGGAACTCCCATACTTTAAACAATTTGTGGCTGAAAAATTATAAAAAGGAACTCAAAGAAATGATATACTTGAGGTATTTATTAGGTTTTTCCATTTAGTTGTGTTCTAGATTGAGAATGGAATATTTTAAAGGAGGAGAAGTGTTATTTGAAGAAAATGATCCTTCAAATGATAAGCTTTACATTATTTTTTATGGTGATGTTATGCTTATGAGAATGAAAAAAATGGATTAGCTAATGACATTGTAAAGATAGAATTCAGAAGCGGCTCCTTAGATTCAGAATTAATAACAGCAATTTAAAATTTCTACAATTTTACATGCAAAAAGACTAACTCATAAAATAGTCAAACATCATAATCATCATAAAGAATCATGCATAAATTAAGAGGAAAAAAAAAGATTAGAATAATCATATGGCGAATGTATGCGCATATTAGGAGAAGGAAACGGTTTCGGTGAAAAAGCTTTGGCAGAAAATATCCCAAGAACTCTTACTGTTGCATGCTATAGCTTAGAATCATTTATAGTAGTGTTGAAAAAAGATGACTTTTTGACATATCAAATGACATTTGAAAAAACCAAAAAAGAAAAGCAATAATTGATGTTTAATATATTTAAGAGTAATTATCTCTTGGAATAATTTAGATGTCAATAATGAATATTCATCTTAGAGATTGGAAAGTATGATTTACAGTTGTTAAACAATTTAATATGATAGAGCAACATAACTAACATCAGAAGACGAAAGTGGCGATTCATTTTATATAATAATATCAGGTGACGTAACTGTATATAAAAGAGTTGATAATAAAAATATTCCATTATGCATTGTTTCATAAGGACATTTATTAGGAGAAGAAATAGTAATTAATAAAAGTGCTAATTATGAATTTACATCATAAGTCACATCTTTATAAGCTTTAGTTATTGTCATAGATTCTTAAGAGTTTATTCATAAATTTCCAGAAGAGTGTAGAATTTAGATAGAACATGATTATAAATAAAAAAGTCGTAATCGATAAAATTTAGTTAAACTACTTTGTTAAAAAAAAAAAATTGATACAATAACAAATGGAGTTTAAAAAGATTAGATTTTAAAATTAGCTGAAATAGATAATTATTATGTAAGCAATAGAACAAGTTTCAATAGTGCCAAAAAATCAGATTTAAAATTAAATTCAAATTTTTTAATGGTTTATTCTAATCCAAGTGTTTAAAATTATTGTATTCAATCTATTGTAGAAAAAGAAAAAGTTTTTTCTTCAGTACAATTAAATTTGAATCCAATTAATAATAATTAAAATGAACCTAGTGAATTTAATTTAGGTAATCTATCTAAAGATTATCTTAAAAGAAGAAAAATTTTATTTTAATCTAAATTGAATTAAAAACTCCCTTTATAAAACTTTTTAAAACCTAGTTCTAGAGTACTTCCTATGTCAATAAAGCGTGATGTCTTTAGAAATTATAAATCAAATAAAAATAGAATTAATTTCCATTCTAGTGTGAACATTTTTAATTATGCTAGTCCAGTATCATAAAACAAATCTAATTAAAAATTCATATAATACGATTGTAGAGAAAGTAGCACAAATATATACACCTAATTTGATGATAAATAGTCTATTTGATTATAGTATATTAGATATATTTTTATAAATAATTCTATGTATTTGATAAGAAATATTATATTTATTCTAAAATAAACCATTATATTTTCAATAAATAATATGAGTATTATTTTTTAAACTTATTAAAATAAAATTAATTATAATTATGAGTGAAGATGAGGAATGGTTGAATGTAGGCAAGTCATTTGTCAAAAATTAATCAGAATAATAAAATAACATTATTGAAAATAAAATAAATGAAAATTTAAAAGAGAAAAAGAAAAAGAAAAAGGATAAAAAAAAAGATAAATTATCTTAAGCATAATAACAAATTGCAATAAAGTTTACAGAAGAAGAAATTGAAGCATATTATGATTAAAAATTGGAAAATTGTAATAATGTATTTTCATATTGATTTTTTCTATAGAATATAAAATAGACACTTCAAAATCATTTATTTATAAGCATGAAATGGGAGTAGGTTTATTATCAGTCTAAGTACTTCCAATAGGCGATAATTAAATTTTAGCATATGGTTTTCTTGAGTAGGATATTCCTCATTATGTCAGAACAAATTAGTACTCCTTTTTAATATTTTTAGATTAAGAATTTTAGGAATGAAAAATCAAAAAAAAGTAAATTAAATATTTGATAGTGTGATAAGATTAAGAGATAAATCAACATTTGAATATACTAGATATATTGAAGCAGCATAGATTTAACCAGAGAAATCATACATGATATAACATCAATCTAAACTTTGTAATGAGGATTTTGTACCTTTTAACAATTAATTGGTTGAAGTTGATCCTATTTCTAAAGATTAGAAACTTTAGGAAAGAAATTTAGAATTATAAAACTAACTTCAAACAAATGTGAATGATTTAGATATTTGGAAAGAATTTTTGTTAATTTAAGAAAAAATTGCAGAATTATAAGGCTATAATGAACCTTTATTATTGGCTAATAGAAGATTATCCATTTTACAAAAATTAGAACAAGTATCAGAAGTACTTTCTGATCATCCATGGGTATTAGCTTATAAGATTTCTCTAATGCAAAATTTAGAATTAAGAAATGATGAATTACATAAAGAAATAGATAATTCTTGGTCTGAGTTATTTTCAAAATATGTACATATACAACCAATATGGATTCTTTTTCTTGATCATAAACTTAAAACAGAAATATTTAGTGCTACTATGCTTAGAGTTGAAGCTAGTAAACATATAGCTAATTTATAAAAATTAATTAATGAAACAACAAGGGCATAACTTGTTTAACTATTCAAAAGAATTTATATTGAATTAATATAATAAATATCATTTTATGAAAGTGAAATGGGTTTTAAAGAAAGATCTGTAGGGATTCTTTAAGCACTTTGTGAAATGAATTTATTTGCTCCTAAACATTTATAAAGGACATATGATTTAGAAGAAAAAGTAAAAGAGTTTAGAAATTATTGGGATTTGAATGTAAGAACAGGAGAATAAAATGAATATGGTTGGAGAGACACACCTGAATTAAAAGAAGATTTTATTGGATATTTTGATTCGAGTCTATAAATATAAGAGCAAGAAGATTAAATCTAATAATTCCTTTCATTTTAATAATTGAAAAGATGGAGACCAGCAAATTAAAGATTTGATATAGAATGGATTAAATAAAATGTTGATGCAGTTGTTATATATGAAGATATTGAACCCTATCTTTACATTTTTAATGATTAAGAATCTAAACTTAATATTGTAAGTATTTTATTATAATAAATTGGATATCCACCAATAGATTCATATATTTTACCATAAATAAATTAATTTCATAGTGCTGATATGTGTTATAATAAAATTAGTTTTGATTATCTTTAGAATGAATTTTTCATAAAATATCAAAGCATTTTTTAATGCAAATTGTAAAATAATTTATCTTAATTTGTATATGTAAAACGATTATTAGAAAAAGTTTATTAGTAGATTAATAATTAGTTTTTATTGGTTTATTTATTTATGCTTTATGGTATTTTATATTTAAATAATGATTTAATTGCACCTAATTAAGTATTATAATAAGAATTAAAATCAGGTTTAAAATAGATAAAAAATATTTTAAAAGATTAATAAAATAATTTAGTTCTTTGGATTCTTTATCATGAAATTGAATCACTCAAAAAATAATAGTATTAAGTTCAACTCATTTCTTAAATTAAGTTATATGCTAAATCTAAGAAATAAAAATTAATGATACTATATTTTGAATTTATTCATTTAAGTTCTTATGAAAAATCTGTAAATATAATAAAAGTAATTTATTTATTTTATTCATTATTAGGAGGCACTAAAGGCTTATGGAGAAGACACAAATATTAGTGATAGTACTTTAGTTTTAAAATTAAGAAATCTATATAGACAATCAAGGAATAAGTGGTAAAATATTGATTATCTTTTCTAATATAAAAAGGAACTTTAGCCATTTTCATTGTCTAAAAGATCTATATTATTAATTTTTTTCTTGTTTCTCTAATAAAATGCCATTAATGAAAATTTATGTAATTTGATGTAAGAATCAAAGTAATTAAAAATTGTTCATTTTACTGATTAATATTAAAGGAGAAAGATTTTGATTAAGTATAAAAATGAAGTTTCATTAATTTTGTTAAATCTTCTAAGATTTTCTTAAGAAAAAGAAGAAATTTGTAAAGTAGCTTTAAAATTAGATTAAGATTAAATCATTTTTTTTATCACTTACATTCATTATTTAACTAAAAAATTTTTATACTTTTAAAGACTTGTTGAATTATAAGATATAATTTAATTATAATCACCATAAATTTGTTGGATAGCTTATGTACTTAATCAAGATCCAAATAAGTCATGGTTCTTAGTAGAATATTTAAAAAATCAAACAGAGAAGGGATTAGCATAAATATATTGTGAAAGCAATGATTAAGAAAGTAAATTTATAAATATAATAAATAGATTTTGAAGGAACAGTTAATTTAAAATATAATTATATTTTAGAATTGATGTCTATGGATTTATAAAAAAAATTGAATCCAAATGTGAAATAAATGTATAAGAGTTTAAAAAGAAATCCATATTCAATAGTATTGAATAATAATTAAATTAGTGTATGTATGCAAAAGTTATTGAAGAACTCAAAGAAAGAAATGAATCACTTAATTTGCTCCAAGATTTACAAGAAAAAGAGTTAAAATGTTTTTGATTTACATTTATACATTCATCTTGATATTATTAATTAGATTAATTCAGTATTATTATATTAGTATTATAACTTAAAAATCTGAAAACTTATATTAATTTTTATATCATGATCTAAAATAGATATATTGTTTTTTTAATTAATATATTTTTAATGTAGAAAAAAAATGATTATATTTAAATTAAGAGATGTTATTCAATTACTAGGTTTTGGATGAGTATCAACATCTTTAATAGCTAGATTAGATCTGCAAACAGGACATTCTTTTTTATTTTTCTAAATCCACTCTTTTATACATATAGAATGAAAATTATGACTAAATTAATGATTATATATTAATACTGACAATGTGTTTATCTGACTTCTTAATTATTATTTAAATTCTCTAAACAAATGGCACAATTATCTTAATTATTACATTCTTATATTGAAATTGGAGTTAGAAGATCGAAAAGATTCTCTTAATCTTATTATTAAGTGTTCTAAACAGGTTGTTAACCTTCTAATCTAGCCATTCTTAATCTTACTTATAATCTTAACATTTTTCTCTTTCTAATATTTTTACATACAAAAAACAATATTATAATTATAATCACAGCTGCTGAAATAGCAACTACAATTATAATTATTACAATAATAGAAAATGTATTTTCTTATTCACCATATTAAGTAAGTTCTATTGATAGAGTACTAACAATTGTGTTTAAATGACCATTTATAGGTCTTGCAGCAAATACAATATTAAAATCATCTTTAGAAGGACCCATACTATAAAAGATTAATTCTTATGGCTAAGTATCATAAACTTTGTATTATTTTATATAGCTATCTTCATTATTCAATTTAATTTGACTTGGAATGATTATTGCATCTGTTAATTACAGTGTGATTTCAATTCCTTAATAGCTATTAGTCTAATTTTGAGTTTATAATTTACACTTAACTTTAATTGGATGTCCATTTCATCCCAATTATTTATATTAAGATAAAAGAATTAAGTCTCATCTCCATAAAAGTAAATCTCATTATGTTCCTCCTAAATTTCCAAGGCCGTTTAATGGCAATCTGATCCTATATAACCAGAGTAACATTCACATCCATCATCCTTTTATAGAACTGATATTTACATAGCATTCTCCATTATTTGAGCAACTATTATCACAATAATCGATTTTACTTCCCCATATAGTTATATTATATTTTCCTTTATTATTTTTAGAATGTGTAGTGATATAAATTACTTTGCCATTAGGTTCAATTTTCAGAAATCTTGTTTTTCTCTTTTCATAATAACTTATTAATTAATCTAATTTAATACCTTATATAGTCACCCCTTGATGTATTTACTTTTGGAATTTGATTAAGATCATAAATAAGAATAAAAGATAAATCCTCTTAAAATAAAGTAACTTAGACATAATAATAAGGTTGGTTTAAATTTTTGATCTTATAAATATTATTATCTGACAATTCATCAATTGATGTCCAATAATAATTATCATCAAAATCTACATCTCTTTATTGTTTAGTTAATACAAGAAAATAGAATAGTATTAGCATTTATAATTCTTGTTAATTAAAATTATCAAATAGAGAATATATGTTTAATTAATAAGAATCGTTTTTTAAATATTATATGATTCTTTAATTAATGTGTTATCCTTTGATTATAATAAACATATGTCTAAAGAATTTTAATTTTAATTTTTTCAAAAAATATAGATATATTCCTGAAGATTATACTCATATATTTATATTATCATATTAACGAAATTATTATTTTCTATATTTAAATACAATAAAACAAAAAAGTTCATGATACAGCTAAATTTTCTAATGTGTCAGTCCATAGTTTTTGATATTAATTAATAGATGTCGTCATCAATTAGGCAAATTTTTCAAGATGATCTTTAAATTGAGTAGAGGCATATTTAATTACATAGTCTATTGTTTCATATGCCCTCAAATTAATCTAACCAAATTAATTTTTAAGAACTTATAAATGAGAATTATCCTATTATATTTTTTGTATTTTTTACAGTTTTACACATGCATTAAAATGCAATTTATGGAGTTGATTTAATTTATTCTAATTTAAAACTATCAAGATAACTCTCATCTAAATCCCATTTAACAACTTCTCCTTATTAATATAATTTTTCTTTTTTTGATTTTAATTTATTTGAAAAGTCAAATACTTAATTATAATGTTTTTCCCTTTAATTCAAAATATCCTTCAAAGGTATTATTTAATGAAATTGAAATCTTTACTATGCATATATTGTTTCATTCAATATTTTAATATTATCTGTTTGTATTTTAGACAATTATTCAAATAGATGGCTTGCTATAATATAGCAATCTTTTAACCTTGCATTTTAGGCTTTTGACTCTTTAAATAATTCTTTATATACATCTGATAATTAGAACAAGGTTTGATTTTACTATTACATATGTTTCATCAACTATTTTACTAATTTATATGCTTTTTTTTACAAAGGTGTAACATTATTTAAGAAATAATCAGATTATTTTATAAAACAAGAAATTTACTTATTAATTCTGATACCAAAATCTCCACTTAAAGTTGTATAAGGAATTACTTAATTTGGTTGAAATTAATCAAGAGATAAAAAGTCTTGAATAACAGGAAGGCTTCTTATTTCTTAATCTAATAAAATAAAATTCAAGAACATTTGCAAATGTCTTAATTACTTTATATAAGTAAACTCAACAGGTGATTTTCTTTAATTAGGTATATTTGGCACATTATAATGTTTATTAAGCATATTCTTAAGTGCTATAAATTCCTCATATGTCCTCTTTACAACCCAATTTATAGGTTTTGTTTCAATTTTGAAATAGACATATGTACTCATGAAAATACCTTTTTATACTTTCTCATAACCAACTACTGTAGCTGCCAAATTTTCTAAATTAGATATTGCATTTGGAATTGTCCTATTACATTTAAGTACTTAAAAGTAATCGTTCTATTGATCTTAGAATTTTTTAATCACATCTACTAATTCATCATAATCCCATTCTTCCAAATCATGTCGCTAGTCTATGAATTTTTAGAAGTTGTCTATATTAAATCCTTTATCAATGATTTCTTTCACAAGTAAATTTTGTTTTTATTCCAAAGACATTATTTAATGTTAAATTATTTTTATTTTTTTATATAATTTCTCATTTGAGTTTCATTCACTTCCCTATCAATTTAGCATTTCTTATTTTGCAGAAGATTTTAATAACTATATAAACTAATGATATAGATAAAGAAACTTCAATGATTAAAATCTTAAAAATGAATTAAATAAATTATCAATCTTAAATGGATGTGTTAAAGATGTTTTCAAAAAATGGTACATAAGATATCTTACAATATAGATTCGTTTATCCATATTTAGCTAAATTTCAATAAGGATTTAAAAATAATTCAATTATTAATCATGATCCCAACTAAAAGAATTTAATTGAGATTTACTATGGATATGTGGTTTTTATATGACATTGGATGAATTAAATGATAATAATGTAACAGGGATATCATCAGTGACTAAATTGATTCATAATAATTAGATTGTATTAATTCCATCATGAATACCTTAGGCTAAAGATATAAAAATGTAGATAATTTTTCCAATATTTAATGATATCATCATATATCTAATAAATCCTTTTCTTATTTTAATAAAATTGTTTTTCTTTCTTCAACCGCTCTTCCATTAGTTGAAAAGTTATAATCTGCCAAAATCATATCTGATGTTTCTTTTGCTATTTCAATATTTAATTAATTCTGATGGATCAGTTCCTTGAGTAACTAATTTAATTGATCTACGAATTACAAATAATAAAAAAAGCACTTTCTTTTACTTACTTTTATTGTTGAAAATTCTATTCTTGAAAATGATTGAATTAGGAATTATAATTAGTAATGTAAAATACTATATTACTCAAGCAATTAATTATGCTATTTCTTTGATATCATCTTAATTCTTCCAATTTCTATTCACATTCCAGATCAAAATTGCAAAGATAACACATGGTTCAACCGATGAAGGTACTATATATGCACTCATAAATTTATAACTTTTATAGATTGGTCTACACTGCATCAAACACATGATAAAATGATATACTTAAAATTTCTATGTTAAGTCAATAATATATTGCCATATAAAATAATTAATTTGTAAATACTTAGATTTTATTAAAATTTTAATTAAGTAGCAATTATTGAACTTTTAGGAAATCATATATATATTTTATAATTATTTTGAGTAAATTCAACTTCATTCACTTATAATATCATTTGAATCTACTTTTGGACTAGCCAAATTAAAGCATTTAATTTCTGATAAGGGTTCTTTTTAATAAAATTTAATTGGAGATTTAGATAGAGATTAGACATCACTCATTAAAGAACATCTTTTTGTTGGAGGTATAGTAATAGTATTCTATTCATCTTCCTTTATTTCATTATTTATCTAATACTCTTCTATATCATATTTAGACATTTATTCTTCACATTATAAATTCAAATTTCCATTTTAACTAAATTTTACATTGGTTATAATTGTAGACAAGACTTATGTACTTTGTTCCTTAATTTAATCGAAAAATTGATGACAAAGTGCTTATCTAGCACTTATTCTTTATTTTGCATTTTTGTTTAATAGTTATTCTAATAAATTCTAGAAATATTAATAAATTGATTTAATTACAATAGAAAGATCTGTTAAATAAACATGATCAATAGGAAGATCTAAATCAATATAACATTTTTTATTTGCTCTTAGAACATCATCAAATGATTTTCCTCCAAAGATACTTTTTCCAGTTAATAATTTAAAAAGAATACAACCACTACTAAAAATATCAACTTTTGTTGTGTATTTATTTTCATAATTTAAGTTAAGAATTTCTGGAGCAACATATCCTGGAGTACCACATTTAGGAAATAGAAATCTAATATATTGATTAAAATATATATATATATACTTATCTAAGGTTTCAAAAGTAGCCAATCCAAAATCTACCAAAACTAAGGAAGAATAATCATTTTTTTTGGCAAACATCAGATTGTCTGGTTTGAGATCTCTATGAATAATCTTATAATTATATATTATTATAAATACTTTATTTTCATGCAGTAAAGCTAAACTTGATAATAATTTGTACATTAATACTTTTATTGTTAAGATAGGTAATCTACGATCTGGAAGATTCTATTTATAAACTCAATATTACTTTGGCTCTTTCTATTTCTTCACTAAGTGTTGGTCCTTCTAGATAATCTGTAACCAAATAGAATGTATTATCACCTTCATATATCTCCTTTAAAGTGAGAAAGTTTTAAGAATAAGGAGATAAGATTTTAAGTATCTATACTTCCATTTTATAAGCAGCCTAATTCATAAATTTAGCAGAATTACTAATCCAGAGCCTTTTTCAGTTTAATTTAAAAATGATTTCTCTATGGCTTTGATAGCATAAATATCTTAATTCAAAACATTTTATGCACTATAAACCTTAAATTTAATTGTAGATTACTTTAGCTGAACTGCCTTTCCCAATTTATAAGATTGGAAGATAAAGATCACCAATACCTTCATATGTCACTGATTTACCAATGAGTTCTTTAAATCTGATAAATATTAGAATACAATATTCAAATTACTTCATTAAATCATCATGATTAGCATAAAGAGTCTTGAATGAATTTTTGTATGGAAAAACAAAGGATTAAATAATTACATCATTTTTCTACTTTTTCAAGTCCCAATTTATTTTTATATTGAGATCAAAACTTATTTTGTACTTTGGTTATTATGTATCGCTTGTCTAATCAAATAAATATGCGAGATTTACATTTCCCATAATAAAACAATCTTCAAATACACTCACATAATATAATTTATCACGAAAAAAGTGTTTACGAGTTCCTTGAAATTATAATTTAGCTTCGGTATATGCAATATACTCCATATTATAATAATACAAATAATTAATTTTAACAAAAATGATTTATAATATTACATTAAAAATTAATAAGCCTTGATCCTTCAATCAATTTGTCTTTTTTCAACTCTGAATGCAGTAATTTTTTGATCTAAAGCAGAACTTTTAACTTTCAAAGGTTATTAAGGCTAAGGTACTTATTTTATACAATTGCTAGATTATTTGAATGGAGATTCAATATCATGAGATTTAGTAGTAAATTTAGAACTAGAAATACAAGTAGATTCTGAAATCACACTAAATCTAGTTAATTCATAAGCACTGGATCTATTTTTAATAGGAGTTAATTCTAATGGATGTGAAATATTTTTATTTGTTAACATCTTAATTACCCATTCAGAATTCAAGACTTATTAAATATTAAATCGTTTTGTATGAGCAAGCATTTAGAGTAATAATTATTTACACTCATTTGATAAATTATCATTTAATTTTATCAATTACTTATTACAAATCTTCTCATGTAATTCTTCCTTATTTTTTGCTCTAAATAACAATTCTCCATGTAGCATATACTATTTTTTTATAAGAATATTTACATGTAATAATATTCCAAGTGCCCATACATCAACTCCTTTATCATGCTTTTATTTTTTGACAACTTCAGGAGGCATATATTCAGTAGTCCCACAAATACAAGGTTTTGCTTTCCCTCCATTTGGTAAATAAATTGACCAATTAAAATCACATAATTTCACTGTGTTATTCTATAACAAGACATTATCTGATTTGATGTCTCTGTGTACTATATCTTTCTCATGTAAGTACTATATAGCTTAGGCTATCTAATAAAAATAAGAAAAGGCTTCATCTTCACTAAAGATCTTCTTCTTTTTAATCATCTCATACAAAGTTCCATTCTAACAGTATTCCAAAACAATATAAACATTATCTTTGTCTTCAAAAGTTTCTATAAATTCTACAATGTTCTTGTGTTTACAACATTAAAGATAATTGATCTCATTATCAATATGTTATTTTGCATTGTATTAATTAATATAATTCTTAGATATCTACATTCTATAACCATATATATACTATTTTTATTGCACATTTCTTGTTATTAGTTCTATTAATGGCTAGTTTTACTTTTCCATAAGTCCCTTATCCTAAATCTGTAGTAAGCAATTCATATTAATCTTTCAATAATTTTTTTGGTATGCTTGCAATTGGTTAGTGAGATTTTGGGGGTAAACCAAAGAAAGGATATTAAATCATCTATTTAATCAAGAATAAATAAAAAATAATTTTCTTTAATGCCAAAATTACTATATTAATATTAAATATATATGAGTAATTTTTATTGTTAATTTAATCATAACTTTATATATTATTAAAATCACATGAATATCATTTACAAATAATTATTAATCTCTAATATTTACAATGATCTTTAAATTTGTATTATTAATTTAAATAAAGCTATGAAAACTCAATTTGATAATTTCAATCTTCTTTTTTATTAAAATTTAAATATAAGTAAATTATGTATATTAATTCTATCTTTCTCTGAAAAAGAATCATTTATTAAAAATTCATTTGTAATATTTTCTACCAAATAAACTTATGAATTAAAGTTATGTTTTATAGAATAATTTATTTTAAGTATTGTTAACTTATTTTCAATTATTTACATAATGACAATATTTTGGAGAATATATTAGTTTCCCATAGAATTTAATAAGTTTCGAATTATTCACCATAATCAGGAATTTAATAAATCTCTTTATCAATAAAATTAAGATATTTCTAAAAATCGATTAAGGATAATAAATTAATCCATAATCGTTGTTCTACTTTATATTAATATAAATATCAATTAATTAATTGTTTCTAAATACAAAAATATTAATATTAATCACTTTGGATATTAATGTAATTGTATATATGATGAAAAATTAAAAATATAAATTAATATTAATTAAAATCTCTCTTTTCAAATAGAAATCTATGATTCCACATTAAAAAATGAATATTTTTTTAAAAATAATAGTTTTAATTGTGATTTTATCTAGTTTTTGTAACTTTTTGATAAAATATTATTTACATTATTTATATATTAAAATTATAATAGTGTAAAAATAATTAAAGTTTGCTAATATTTAATAAATTTAATGACATAAATAAGAATTTATTGTTAAATAATTAAATAATTAGTAAAAATAATGGTATTAATTATCACCATTTCAAAATTTATATTTTATATGCTTCTCTTACTTTCATTTTCTACAAGTAAGTTATATCTTTTTACTTATTAATACACATTAATTTATTGACATTTGACATAAAATTAAATAAATAATACAATGAGTTATTCTATAATGTAAATACTTAGCTTGTTCTAAGAGAATGATGATCATAATATTCACAATATAAGCTTTTTAAGTGATTCAGAACCTAAAACTCCTGCTTTTAAATATGAAAAAGAATAACTCATAAGATAAATTAATGAAGTTAGACAATAAAACTAAATTCTTCAAAATGAATGTCAAAACTAAATTATGAATTTAAGTGAAAAACTAGGTAATATTTATATATAATCTTAGCTCATTCATAAATTATATAGAGTGAAATTGAGAAATATAAAGAGTAAATGAAATATGAGTTAAATTAAAATTAACTTCTGACAAAACAATTCCTTTAAAAGCATGAGACCTGTTTCAATTTAAAATAAAAAATATTACAATAAAAGAAATCTAATAAGATCAATTATGAAGATCCTGGAAAAAGAATAACCACTTGTCCTAGTGAAACATCCACAGTACAAAGTCCTTTATTTGTTATACCATAATCCCCAAAAATCAAAAAGTTGCACTATAATTCATTTAATCATCATTTTTGATATATTAATTATAAGTATTACTCTAAATAATAAATCTAATGAATTTGATACAATATTAAACTACTATTTTTTATTTCTTAATATTTTATGAATAATAATATAAAGTTCTAAAGCCTATTGTAATTTGGTGCAAGTAAAATTAAAAAAAAACTTAAATGATTCTTAAATTCTTAATTATTTTTTAGAATGTATTTCAATTTACAAAATTGTAATATAAAAATAGAAGTATTAAATATCTCAATATTCGAATGAAACTTAAATGAAAATATTTCAAAAGTGAAAATATAATGAAGATATATTAGAAGAATTTGAAAAGATTATTATTCATCTGATTAATTTATTGAAGGATTTCCTGAAGATATTCATGTAACAAGAAGATGTATTATTATAAAAGGAAAAGTTGATTAAAGTATTTTAATGTTAAAAGAAAATTTATGAATCTATTAAATTGAATTTATTGTATGAAGCATATAAATCTTATTATAAAAATATTTGTAGAAGATCAAATAAATCTATAAACAATATTAATATTAAAATATATTATTAAATAGAATCAAATATTAAGAATAAACATAAATCAAATAAAATTAATTAATAAGATTACAGAAATTTTTTATAATATAGGTATTTTTTAGATCTTTATAAATAATAAATTTTTAAGAGAATAATATTTTGATATATTAAAGTTATAAGTATCAACCGAATTGTAATTATTCCTTGTTCATTGAAAAAGCCTATTATTTTTCATTATAAAAGTCCATTATTTATTTAGTTTCCATACTCAATTAACTATTGCTTTTCTCATGTTTACTTGTGTTGATTCTATTAAACTAATTTTCATTAACCATGTTTTTTATGATATCTTAGTCTATATGAGGATTATTAGAGAATTCTCGAATGTATTATTGTTAATTTTTATGTATTTCTAATTCATTTTTTAAGATTTCATTTTGCAATTTTAATGCTTCCATTTCTTTCTCTTTTTCTTACACTAAAGGTCCTTAATTCAGATTATCTTCTAAAACTTAAAAGTAATCTTTAGGTTTTGTGTTTGTAACTAATAAAAATAAATCTGCTTCTTTTGATTTATGTCTTACCATATGTTCATATATATTTTGTTTATGTTTGCATAAAGCCTCAGCAGATACTTATATTTTTCCAACTCTATAATAATATTGGAATAATAATTACTATTTCATTACACTAAGTTTAAGTGCATTCTAAACTTCTTGTAATTTAGCAGCTCTTTACTCTACGTTGTATTTATCTTAAATGAGAATTTCATTTTCTTTTTAGATTTTTCTATAATATAATACTAATTTGATACTCATAGTCTAAATCAGAATATTATTCTATCTCTTTTCGTCTCATTTCAGTTTATTTTTAAATTGCTTCCCTCTTTTTCTAGAGTTATTTTATACGATTATCATTTTCAATAGAGTTTTATTATGAGAAATGCATTCGTTAATAATTTTATAATATTAAATTATGTATAAATAATAAATTCAATTTTATTATTTACCATAAAGTTTTAGATTATAGATATTCCAAAATAAATGATTGTTAACAATGCTCCAATCCATGGTCCAAAAATATAAATCAATAAATTAATCATTTAGTTCCACTTTCTATAATAAATTCCATAAAATTAATATGAAAAAGAGTAATTGATCTATTTATTTTATACATAAATATTAATCAATTTATATCATAATAGATTTAGAAGAATTATTTATATTCAAATAATAAGAGATAGTTGTAATTAATGAGATTAAAGAATCATAATTAACATAAAGATATCTTATCATATTTGAATTTATAAACTATTTTTTTGTTAATTATATAAAAATTCAGATTATCATATTAACATATTCAAGATACCAGCAATATATTTACTAACAGCAAAAACACCTCCAATAACAGCAAAAACTATAACTAAATAGTTTGTAATTGATGTAGACTGGATAGTCATTGATATTGGATCAAATTCATATTAAAATTCAATGAAAGGAGCTATAGTTTCATTGTAAAGTGATCTTTATTAAGTAAAGGTATAAAAAATATTTTAATTATTCCATATATCTATATTACTAGTAGTAACTAATTTTAAATAATATTTTGATGAAAATTAACTATATGTTTCTCTTTGATTTGATGGTTGATCCCCAAATGATAATTTGAAACTATGATTTCCTTAGAAGGTTTTATTAATTAATTCCATTGCTGGTTTATTAGATTAGATAGCAAAGATTCCAGGAACTTTTTTAATGTAAAAATATCCAAAAAATCTGCATGCTTCATCAATTTATTCTTCAATATCAGAAACTTCAATATATTATTAAGATGGTTATTCTACTTAGAAAGATTCACTAAATAATAATCTTGTATTTTTAACAATTGGATTTTTAATTTATTTGACATGAACATAAACACTAATTCTAAATTAATTATATGCTCTATCAAGCATAGAATTAGGTTAATAATTATAATTATATTCTTCATTGATAACTAATAATTTTTCAATAGAGAATACAAATTAACTCATCATAATTGATGTATTAATTTACCATTCTATTTAATGATTTTAAACTTAGATTAACATAATGTCATCTTTTGTAGAATAATAGATTGGTATTGAACATTAATCCTTAGCCATATCAATTTCAAAATATTCACTTGTTGATTCATTATCATAGGAAGCATTTAAAAATATCTTTAAATTAGTTTCACATTTTTGTCTATAAATTTCAGTTAATTATTTAACATCTTAGGTGAGATTTTTGAATGGTAAAACTCTTTCTCTATCAGAAAAACGTAATTAACTGGCTAATGTACCTCCAATATGATCCAAAGATATATTAAGCATTCCAATCAATTAATCAATTTATTTACCTTTTTCTTATTTTAATCTCTACTCATCCCACTACATTGGATTATAACTTATTTCTGAGAGTTAACCCAAAGCCTTTTTAAATTTGTCTCTCTATTCTTAAGTCATAATTTATTCAGTTGCATCATCTTCATCATCATCTACTTCAATAGATTGTTTGAATAATTCAGTAGCCGTTACATTGATCAATTCTTTTTTAGTTAACTCAAGTTCTTTTGAATGATTAAGATCAGCTTATCGAAACTATTATAATTCTGAATCATCAAATTAAACAGTAGGTTTACCAACACATTAAACAATGCTTTCAAAATTTGGTTATCTCCATCTTCTTTAAGCAAATGCCATCATTACATCTTAACAACTATAACACTTTTGATCTATCAATAATTCAGCACCATAACAAGAAGTGAAATTTACATTTTACTTAACCTTTACATATTCTAAATTCTCATCAATTATACGTGTTTTTATAATAGTATGTTATACATCTTATAAATAAGAGCCCATCATATCTTAAATATTTAATGTTAAAGCTTGACAAGGTGCTTAAATTGTAGCATCTAAATTAACTCTAATTCTAGAATCAATTGCTGGATCTACTTACAATTAAATTGTTCCCTAAAGAGCATTTGTAATTTCAGCCCAAATAAAAACAATAATACAAATGATTGTTAGAAGAAATAGTAAACCTCCCCAAGATTATCGATTATATTAATTGTCTTGTATTTTAGGGAACAGATTTATCATTAATTTAATTTATTCTTTATCTGTTAATACAACTTTCTATTCAATGGGAATGCATATTCTTATTGCAAGACTTGACATGATAGTTTTACTGACATAACCTGAACCATTGACTGAAATATAATAATATGAAATCCAAAAATATTTAAGGTTGAATAAATCCTTATATTCAGAAAAACAAATCAATTAACTAATACAACAAATTCAAAGTAAAAACTATGATCATATTCGAAATTTATATCAAAGAAGATTTACAAGGTATATATAATTATTTAAGAGACTTGAAGAGCTCTTATCTTTGGATTTATCAATTGAATAAATATATGATTATTGTATTCGAGTTTATTTAAAGGAAATCAAAAAGCCAGGCACTACTATTCTAAAAACCTACAATAATATAATAGAAACTCATAGATATTAGTAGTCATATTTCCTCAAAGAACCCTCTTCTTATTAATATCATTATAATTGTTTAGATTTAGAGTAAGATGAATCAAATAAATATTTATTATTATCTTCATTATATAATAGGAACAGATTCGAAGAACCTAGATTCATTTATGTATCAGATTTACTTAGAAGAAGAATGCAATAAATGATCAAAGATATCTTAGATAGAAATTTAACTATTCAAAAAAGCATTAACTTATATTATCACTAAAATAAAAAGAAATCATATTGTCTTACACCTAAACCTATGAGATCTCGCAATAATACTTTTTATAAAAACAATGTTAAATTAGCAGGATTGAGAGTTTAAACAGAATTTGTTATAGAAAAGAGATTACCTGCTCGATCTATATATCAAATTAAAAAAATCTAGTTACTTGATGAAAATGAAAATAGTACTCCTAATAATAAAAGTAGTTGTATTGCTTTAGTAAGACCAAGGAGTCATATAAGAACTAAGTTTTAATAACTGATCAATTGATTTTATTATAATTATTATATTTATAATAGATTTATTAATGGACAATCAAATTAAAGTTGTCATTCGTTTTAAGTCCATTTTAAGTACAGAAGAAGAGTCTGTAAATTTTCCTTAATCTCAAGTCTCCTAATTGGATTATTGAAGAAGAAGCAATTACATATAAAAATATAAAACAATAGGAAATCTTTGAATTTGATGTTATTATGCCACCAATCACACTCTAAGAAGAGATATTCTAATCTATTATGTTGCCTAAAATCAGTTTTTTGTAATTTTGTTTATTTATAATACTTAGTTTATAAGGTTATAATAGTGCAGTTTTTGCTTATGGAGCAACTTCATCAGGCAAAACTTATACAATATTAGGACCAGAAAGTACAATTGAATAGATTCTGAATAATAAGTTTAATATTGATTAAAGTTCTGGTATACTTCCAAGATCATTTTATCAAATTGTCGATGTACAATCAATTTAAAATTTAGGGATATCAATAAATTAAATAATAAGAATCATTGTAATAAGTGACTCTTAAAGCCAACTATGTTGAAATCTATAATGAGTAAATTTACGATCTGTTAAATTAATAATATAAAACTAACAACCAAAAATTAGATCTCAAAGTATTTCATTTTTCATTTCTTAGATTAGTACTATAGCTGATGGTCCAAAATTAATTGGAGTTAGAGAAGTTCAAGTTGAATCTGTTAATGATCTTATGGAATTAATTGCATTTGGTAGTTATAATAGAGCTATTGGTGCAACTTAATTCAATTCTAGATCTAGTAGATCTCATGTTATATTCACAATTGAGTAATCTATTTAATTTAATTAGATTGCTTGTTGAATGGAAAGACAAATCATAGAGAACATCTAAAATTCAATTTATTGATTTAGCTGGAAGTGAAAGACTTGCCAAAACTGTTGCAAAAGGTTAAATGCTTGAAGAAACTAAAAAGATTAATTAATCATTACATTGTTTAGGACATTGCATAATGGCATTATCGAGTAGAAAAACAAATAAACATGTTCCTTATAGAGATTCTAAACTCACTTTACTACTTAAAGAATGTTTAGGTGGTAATTCTAATACTTCATTCATCTGTGCTGTAAGTGCAGCATTAGAACATGAAGAAAAAACTATTTAAACTTTAAAATTTGCTTAAAGAGCTAAATTGATACTTAATAAAGTTAAAATCAACATAAAACTTAGTTATGAATAAATAGAAAAATAAATGACTATGCTTAAATAAGAGCTATCTATGATGGAAAAGATACTAACAATGAATGTATTTCATCTTATCTAATTTTTAGGGAATTAAATATGATAAATAGATTTTTAAAGAATAAAATTTTTAACTCCAAATTGATCAAACCATGAATATAGAAGAACTAACTGGAGATTATAGAAAAGCAAAAAGAAGATCACTTTAAACATCAAATAGTAAATCAGATATTAAAGAATAATTTAGTTATAGATTTTAATAGTATCTTGATTCTGAAAATTCAAAACCTCAACAAAATTCTAGTCCTAATTCTAAACGAATAGGTTCAAGATAATCAGGAGGTAATTTAAGAAAATAATCATTACCTTGTTCTCTTGATGGTTCTGAAGCTGAACCTGATGAAAATGGAGAACATTATTTAAATGAAGCTTAATTAATATAAGCTTTGAAATCTATTAGTGAAACACCAAGAGAACTATCATAATTTGTAAATGGAAGATCTTCCTAAATTAAATTTCATACTTAAGAATCCTAATATTAATCATCAACAACTAATTAAACTACAAATACTGAATAATTAAAAGATATGCCAAAAAAAAGAGATAGCTGTTGCTAAGTCTTTTGATTATAATTTTTTTTTTTTTGAAAACAAATTTCCTTATTTATATATATATATAACATTTATTTATTGTATTATTATTTTGATTAAATATAGTAAATACTCTCAATATATCATTAATTGAAAATTTGAATGAATATCATATATCTACTTAAATTTTATATTTTAAACAATAAGAATTATTATTTAAATTGTTGAGTAAATAGATTTGAATATAAAAGATCGTAAGATATTATTTTTTTCGATAATTACAATATTTATTTTTTTTTTTAAATCGATTTGATTAATATTTTTTCAATAATATATAAATTTATTATACTTTCTTTCTAATCTTAATTTTGAAATTTATGCAATTAAGATGATATTATAATTATTTTATTGAAGAATTGATTATAATACTGCCATTATTTAACAAAAATCGAAAATCAATTAATTATTATATGATGCTTAGCATTCGAGAAAGATGAGATTAAATGTTGGAATGATTGGGCTAATTTAAAATATATTTATTTGTATAATTGACTCATAGCTTTTCAAATTGTTTTTGAATATGGTATGTTTGATAATTTTATAAGAGTTCAGTCAAACAAAAATTAATCACTTTTTTATTTATCTAGTTCAACTTCTATCCAAAACTTATTTGATAATTATATTCCAACATTTACTGATGAATCTTAGGATATCAATTTTTTATCATAAAGTATTTTATAAGGATCACCATTTGGTTTTGGAATTATAGTAAAACCATTTTCGTCATGTTTTAGAATGGCTTATATGCCTAGTAAGTGTTTGCTTAAATCTATATATGAATTCTTAAGATAAAATTCAACTTTCTTATTATTTAAATTAATAATTTCAAATTATATATACCCATATCCATTTACTTAAATAGTTTTTTAGGAATTGTCTACATTGTTTGTATTAAAAGTTGACAAAAATTACTTTTTATTGTTTTAAGTGTTTGTTTGATTTACTTTTAATTAAAGAAAATCATCGAATATCAATATCATATCCTTATCTAAATAAATTTTTGATTAATTCAAATTTGATGTTATAAAATATGGATTATTTTCCACTTATAAGATTAATTATTTTTCAGAAGAATTATATTTCAAAGTAAATAAAGCTGATTCATCTTAGTTTTTGAGTTTATGAATGTGAGTTTATTATTTTTCATAATATTATTGAAATTTCTATATTAAATAATCTTGTTAAATAACCATTTAATATTCATTCTATTAGTTTGATTCAAAAATTAGAAATTCTATTATAATTGCTATTGGTTAATATTTAGGATGGTATAATATAAATTGTAATTTTGATCTAATATGATTTAATTCAAGTACTTAAAACTAATCGAGATTAATAGTATCAATATCACAATTAATTGATTGTTATTATGATTATACTTATTTCTATAAATCTAATAATTGTTATTTTATTTAATTTTAAAGGTTTTCTGTTTATTTATCTAATTTAAAATAGGATAATAGGCTTGCATTCTTTTTAAATTATAGTTACAACTATATTAAGTTGTCTTTAATTTTATTTAAGTTGTCTTTAACTTCTTTCTCAAATGAATTAAGTTTAATTTTTTTATTAGATTCTTAAAATTTAAATACTGTTTCTAAAGAACAAATTAATTCATTTAATGTTTTTTAATCATATTTACTTTTAGTTAACAATTATTTTAATTCCTCTTTCATTATTTTTCTGAAATATTTATAAATTATATTTATAAATGACTTTTATGAATAATAGAAGGAATTATATTAAAATTTAGAAATAATTAGAACTTATTTATTTAGTTTTAGAAAATTTATATACATTTCTTAAAGCATATGTATATTAAATGCGAATAAAATTTATTTAATTTTATCATAAGTTTTGGGTAAATTGTTCTCTACTGCAAATAATATATATGAAGGATATCAACCATATCATTAGTATTAAGTATGTAACGATCAAATATCCTAAAACAAATCTTTTGAGATGATAACATTCTTCGTCCTAGAGATAAGCATACTAATAAAGTATTTATAAATTTTGTTACAGTTAATCCAATTAGAATAACTACATTAAAAAACAGTTCTAGATAATCTACAACATCAAACAATTAATTTTTCCATTATTCATTAGTCTAATATTAAATCGGTAATTCGATTAATCTAATATTGTTAAACCACATACAATTTATATCCAGCTATAGTAAATAATACAATCTCTGTGTATAGTGTCCATGAATCAATCAGCTGGCATTCGGAATCATCTCTTGATTAAAACCAAAATCTAATTACTATAATGTCGAAAAATTAGAAACAATAGTCCCCAACTGGAATTGTAAATGATGGCAAAAACAGTAGAAAAAAGGGATTTACTTATTTCTTCAGAATTTCTATTTGAAGTCGGGTTATCAAATATTTCTACTTCTTCTTGCTGTTAATTCATTAAATAAAACGTATATATAATTGTTTATAGTTAATTTTTATAAATACAAGGAACATTAATTCTTTAAAAAAACTGATAACAAGTATATAAAAATAAATAAAAGAGAATTACTAAAAATGAATTAAATTATATATTATACATAATAAATCTATCTTAACTATTTCTATCTTTTCACATTTCTTTTGTATTTTTCTTTTAATTTTAATTTTCTTTATTTTTCATCATACTTAATGACTCAAAAATAAATATTTTTATAATCTTATATACATATTATTTAATAAGATATTTATTATACTTCTATATTATATATATATATATTATTATAATAAAAAATGTAAGAACTAAAATCTCCGAAGTTTTTAAATAATCTAGTCTCGAACACTTAAAAAAAATAAAATCCTATCCCTCCCTCAACAGATATTAATATTCTCCAATAAATTTTAGACCAAGTTTAACCTGTAGAGATTTTACATATGAATTATAATGATGGTTAAGAATGTAAACTCAATATTTAATATTATAGAGACAAATTAAAAAAGAAACAATAAAACTCTTAAAATTAATGAAGATTAAGCAGAATAATAGTTAATTGACTTTATTTAATTAAGTATTTAAGACTTTGAAGCTAATTAATATTCACAATGTGTATATCACTTAAAATAAGCAGAATAAATATTAACTGCCATTTCCTATTCTAATCCATTAATTCATTATTTCCTAATAATAAGAATAAATTTGGGAATAGTCTTTTATGCAATTGGTTGGTTAGAATAAGCATTTACTTGTTTTGAAGATGCAATTTTAGCTTTGAAAAAAACCCCAAGAACAGATTAAGAAGGGTATTTGTTATCAATTATACGTCTGCATTGTTATTTGTAATGCTGTATCATTCTTTCAGAGAGTGATCAACATTCTGAATCTTTGGCTTTTGCTAAAATGGCAATAAGAAAATCATCAAAAATATTAATAGATCTTCAAAAATACATGCAAAGTTAAATACATTAATAAGTTCTTGAGGAAATTCTTAGGAAGAGTATACCAATTTTAAAACCAAAACATCAAACCATAGTTTAGGGTTATTAAATTCAAACCTAAACTACTTAAGAAGTAAAATGATTAGTATTAAAGAGTTATGATTTAGTGTATTCTGAATGTCCATAAACATATTATCAAAGAGCCAATATATTATACTTCATCCAAATGAATCCAATAAATTTAAATAATTTCATACATGAGATGGACTTTCCTACTAATTAATAATATTTACATATGATTTGTTTATTTGTTATTTCCTTATATTGCACTTCAACAGAGTCTAAATTTGTATAGAAAGTTGAATCTTTCTGTTTTAGTGAAGCAGAGAATTATTTATCAAGGGCTTTAGAAATAGCTTACTTATATTTACCAAAGGATTTACCATTAATAAACTAATTGTTGAATGTTCATATAAAATTTTACGATATATCAAAATAAGTATTTATTTACTTGAAAATCTAGGCAATTGATGAAGATGCGAAGATTAAGATGGATTAAGGAAATTTTGAGATTGTATTACTTAAACCAATTATTGAATCATAAAAATGTGGTTTTGTTATTCCAATCATTAGAAAATGTAATCAATAACTAATTTCAAAGCCAAATATATTGGAATGAAGAGTAGGACTAGATCTATGAAAGAATAATTATTCTCAAATACTAAGCAAGCCAATTTTAATATTGAACCAGAGTAATAAATTTATGAAGTTTAAAATAAAACTCATAAACAGAAATTAAGATCTATATCAACCACAAACAAATATAAACCTAATTCTTCAAAATGGGTCAATCATTAATTAGCAGAAGTCTATTTGCAATAGTAATATCCTTTTAAATCTATTCAAATTAAAAAGTATTCATAAAAATATAATAATAAAACTGTTGAATTAGGTTCTGCAAAAAATTCAACAAATTATAAAAGTAAAGTTAATAGATCAGAAAATTAAAATTATAAAAAATAATTAAATATGTAATTAATGATTACCAATATAAATTAAAATACAAATAGTGGATAGACAATTCAAATAGCTAATGTAATATAATTATTATTATTTAATAAGAAAAAGAATAATTAATCAATTAATTTTGATTAAATAATCACTAAGAGTCCGGTTAATCTATTTCTCTAGAAATAAAAAGATGATAAAAAACTTTCGACTATTTAATAGAAATTTAAATCTGTATTAAAACAATGTTGATTAAATAATGTCTCTTCCCTTAATTATCTATATAATAATTTGATTTAAATGAAATAATATGATCTTTTGCTTCTTATGAGGATTAAATAATTTGACAGTTAACCAAAATAATCACTAATTTTTCAGAAATTTTTATTAAATTAAAAATTTTAATTCTATTATTTTTATATATAAAAAATCAGATTTTATCAGTCTTAATTTCCTGGGCTTTTATTTTCTTGCCCTTTTTTATTTTTTTTTGCTATAAATCATATTTTCGTATTAATCAATTTTTAATAATTATTTTAACATTTTATGGATGGGGCTTCTTCAAAATAGTAGTAATCCTTAGATGAAGAATCTTTAAATGATGAGAACAGAGAATCATAAAATAATATATTTTTTGAGTTTTCAGTCTAGGAAAATAACATTTAAGAAGAGTAATCCTTAGATGAATAATCTTAAATTGATAAGGACAGAGATTCATAAAATGATTCACCTTAAGAGTTACCAAACTAGGATAATACAATTTAAAAAGATGGGTAGAAATCCTAAGATCAATCATCTTTAAATCATAGAAACTAAACTTCATAAGAAAATTAATTAAGTAAGTTACCAACCAAAAATTAATCGAAGCAAACTTTATACTTATATGATGATGATGGAAGTATTTTGAAGAAATGCTCATTTAATGATGAAGCAATTTATAAGGATTGTTAAGTAGAACTTCATAGTCAAGCATGCTCTTCACCTCATATGAATGAAGGTGATTCACAAAGTAATTAAGACCTATCCATTATATCGCAAAAATCTAATGAAGACCAATTTAATATAATTTATGATCAAATTTCTCAAACACCTATAATAATAGAATATACAAGTAATCCCAATCCAATTGGGATTACTTCTCCTTAAGTAGAATAATAATTTTATCCTAAAACTACCAAAAATTATTACAAATGCATACATGGAGCTCTACAAAAATTTATGGAAGATATTCAAGACAATATTCAGTTTACTTGTAAAGCTAAAAAATTTTTAGAGAGCAATCCTCAATTTTCTGGAAAATTAAAATTAATAAGGTCAATAAAGAGTTGTTAATAGATGAGGAGTATAGCAATGAAATTTTTGTTAGATTTTTAATGGTGTAGATACCTTGTGAAAAATAATAAAGTAGATATAGAAAGGTATTTTAGATTGAACAAAATGCTAATTTAATAAATTTAAGAATGAATGCTATAAATGTTATTTATATTTAAAATTTAAATATTTTCTTAAGAGATTAGGAATTAATTATTCATTAAAATAATTATAAAAATATATATTATCAGATAGAATTTCACATATATTTTTTCTTTATGCTACCTAAATTTGGAGTGATAATTAAATAATATAGACATATTTCTAGTGATTCTAAACAAATACTTTATTTCATTTTATATTTTTAATGTAAATACTTCTATATAATAATTTATTTATAATATCCTTAGATAATTATTTCATTATAAAGTAAACATAATATAATATTCAAAATTTAAGTGTTTCAATCAATTTCTTATTACTTCCTATTAATAACATTTATTATAATGCTAATAGACATTTTATTTTACCATCTATCTGATATGATTTACTTATTTGTTAAGAATAAACAATAAATTCACTATCATTTGTTTAGATAATAATTTAACCATTTTGCATGCTATAGATATTCATAGCTCCTATATCTATTTCTGAATTAAACTTTAAATGTTTTGCTTCTTCATAAATTAATAATGCTCCATCTCTTTAAAGTACATAAAGTAAGCCTTCTTCATATATCATATTTTTTATAGGCTTTTTTGAAGTACAAACTAATTAGAGAGTATCAGCTTATAATTTGTATATGAAATTATCAATAGCAACCAAAATATTATTGGATGTTTAAATCATACAATTAAATACTCCATGATATGAAATTTATTTTTTTGTTACAGAAGAAAAATAGAAAATATAATTAGCTGTTACAATATATAGTACTCCTTTTTCAGTTTAATAGAGTTATAATGGGACTTCATCCATCCTCCAAGAATGTTTCAATCTATAGGTGCCATGCATTGATTCACTTACCCATTAAATTACTTAATTATCTAATGAGCAAGAATAAAATGTTTTAAAATTATGTTAAATTACAATTTTAGTAATAGATTTAATTGGTTTATAATGTTTACCCAATACTTATATTCTACCTGAATATAAATTGATTGCGCGTACTGATAAATCAGAACATGCAACAATTACATGAGTTTAATTAGGATCATTACTTAAAAATAGTGGTATTGCCTATATATGATAAATATTTAAATTTTAAATATTATTATGTGTTTTTATTTTTTCTATATCTTTATTCATGGATGACAATAAAGAATTAATTTTACTAGAACTAACTTAATATGAAGATAATTATTAAGAAATAAATCTAGGACTAAATTGTTTAATTAGATCACTATTATTTTTAGTAGGTGTTTTAATATAACTAGATACTCTAATTCTATTATTTCTACTAGTTGTATTTTCTGATTTGCTATTTTCTCTCTCAATTAAGAATGAGGATTAACTTTTAGAATAATGATTTTATGAAAAATAACTAGACATTTATTTATTCTTTCTATCACTTTTTTCATTTGGTTATAAACATGATGAATTTCTTAAGAATTTATTTGTAATATATTTTTAGATATTATAAGATCTATCTTATTTAGATTCTTTATTAATTTATTTTTTGTAATCATTATATAAATTATTATTTGTATTTGTCTACATAGCTAAAGCTATTTTTTTTTCTATAATTTTTTTTAAAGAATTCGTTTAAAATTAATTATTACTGTTTTAAAATAGGAATTGATATTCTTTTGAATCCTTATTAAGTTATTTTCCATTATCTTTATGATTTTTGTATTAAAAATATGATCTTTCAGTTTCAGTACCTCGATTATCAATATAACTATGATTCAAATTCAAATTAGTTGATAGACTAATGTCATTTTAACTAGTTTTTTTCATCATAGAATGCTTATCAAACATATTTAAATCTGATTGAGGTCGATGAATCCTATTTTATTTGAATTTTTGTAAGATTGAATTAATTTGTTAACCAATTTCTGACATTTTCTTTAATGATGTTTACATGTAATTTAAAGGTCTTTAAAATTTCTATTACTAACTTTCAGGTATTAATAACTTATTTAAATTAGTATGTTTTGATTAGAAATCATGATTATTGATATTATTTTCTTAACTCATTGATTTAGCTGTTTATTTATTTTCATTTGGTTCTGTTATTAAAGGTTTACCTTATAACATTTAACCAAATTCTCTTTCAGGAGTAATAGATCTCCATTCAAATTAATTTTATTTAGGATTTCTGTTCCCTCCTTCTTTCAATAATTATTGCATATATTATAATATAAAATTAATTGATGGTTATTCTTAAACTAGCAAGTGAGATTATTGAAGATGGAAATCTAAACAAATTGAATTCACTCTTGTCTATGCCATTGACACAAGAGTTAGTTTAAACTCTAAGAAGGATTTTTTTATATTTGCAAGATAAAAAGTTATTTGTGATTTCATATGGATCTGAATGGAATTAATGGAACTTAAAAAAAAATAATAATAATAGATAAAATGAAAGTAATTAAATAGACAATTTTTTGAATGTGAAATGGAGTGTCTTCTTAAGATTGTTATTCTAACATTCATTTTATAATGATTTATTATTAAGCATTGAATAAACAATTAATTGTCCACCATATGTAAGACTAGTAGAAACATCAGTTGAAAAAGGATTTGAAATTCCTATTCATTCTAATTACTTTGAAGTATTACAATATCTCACATTTGATTTTGAGAAATTTATCATATTATTAAAAAGATTTCCAGAAATTGAATAAACAGATAAGGCTCAATTTACTATTTTTGTTTAAAAACAATTATCAAAGATTACCAATAATTAAGAAAGACTTTCATTTTCAAAATTGATAAATACTCATTTGGTTGATAAAGTGGATAATCCATTAATTTTAGCTGATTTCTTATAACATAGTATAGATAATGGAAGTTTAGAATTAAAAATTAATTCTCTTTAATCTTTATTGATTTTAATTACTAGATTTAATTATAATTTAGAAAATTTCTATGAAAGAGTAAAACTATTCTCATATTCAAATAGTTGATACAAATTATTGATACTGAAGGAGCATTCGAATGTTCATCAAAATCAAAATTATTTAAATTAATTGATGTAGCAACTAAGTCATCAAAAGTTCCCTTATAAACATTAGCTAGAATAATTTAATCTGTACTTAGAGCTTTTCTTAAAGAATCATGTTCTTTATAATTGTCAGCTACTCAATTAATTTTTAACATCTTCAAAAAGCATGTTACACTAAAACAATTTTTATAATAAGGTGATACCTAACTAGTAGAATTAGCATCTTATTAAAAGTATTTTTTTTGACTTAATTTAGCCATTGGCATCCAGAGATTAAAAGAATAATATCTTATTTAGAAGATGATCTAAGTATTTTTGATTATTTTAACCTTAATGATGTAATCGAATTGTAGGACCAATAACTGTTAGAAGCGTAATTTTGACCATTATATATATAAATCAAAAATTCTTATCATTATTTAACAAATTTCATATTTCATTTAAAAAATCATGTAATATGGTAAAAAAGGAGAGGATTTATCAAGATCTAAAATTGAAATACTTGAAGACTTTGCTAGAGAGTCTGTTGAATCATTAGATAGTTTATTACCACAATTTCATTGTCACGATTTATAATAATTGGAAGTAGAAAGGCGAGTGGTGGGCTATTTAAAATCATTAGGTCTTAAATTTAAGACTGATCCTACATCAAAAGAATAAGAGTTTTAGTATAAGTTTCATTAATTTAGTGAATAACCAAAATAGAGAAATATAATTTTTTAACAGGTGATAGGAGAATCACCAATGATTAATACTATATAAATTATAAAATTTGGCATGGATCAAAGTAATTCAAAAAGAGATTCTGGAACTGTATTAAGTCCATTTTTACTAGGCAAGTAAAGGTCATTTGAAATTTGATGCTATGATGATAATTAATTTGAACCTATTAAAATTTACAAAAGATTAATTATTTTAATTATAAATCATAATATGTACAAAATAGAGTATTTTTTATTTGAATAAAAATAGTATTATAAAAATAATCAACTTTGAAAACTAAAATGGGATTATTAATCACTAAATGCAAAGAGTGTTGTTTTTTCATAAGAAGCAAGCCCTCTGCCTCAGTGTCTTCACATTAATTAGTAAATTTATCCAATAATCCTGCTGAAGAAACATAAGGAAAAATACAAGCATAATAGATAAGTTTATTCCATCCCAAATTTAGGTTTTGCACAAGATATTAGTCATTCTAATGATTTATCATCATGTTAAGTAGATAAAAACGAGGAAAAAAATGAGAATGATCTAACATTGGAAACCATTTCTAATAAATAATTATCAATTGTAAGATCACCTTCTACAAACTCATCAATGTAAATAAAAGAAGAAGATAAATTTATTTTAAAAAAGTAAAATAAACAGATTTCAGATTGTACAAATCAACTGCAATAATAATAATTACAATCAATAGAAAATGGAATTATTACATTTTCTAACATAGATTCTATAAAAGTTGATGAATTAACTTTATATGTGTAAGAGACACTTGAAAAATTTACTGAATTAGTTGATATAATAGATGACAGTGATACCTATATTTAGAATATCAATAATATTGAATTGTATTTTTCTCATTATTTTATGCAAAATGTCATGTTCATTTAAATTAAGTGTTTATATAATAATTATAATATAGGTTTCAATTTGAGTTGAATACAGAAATTAATAAATTTCTTAAATGGTCTAATGAAAACACTTTATTTGATTATGATTTATTTGAAAACTATTAATTAAAGCATATCAATGAATAAATGTCTATTGGATAATTACAATTAAACAAACATTTGATGATTAAAAAACAATTAATTACATACATAAAATATATAGAATTGCTGAATGAAGATTATTTCATTGTTTATAAATCAATTAGATTTTAAGATCAATAATAATCTAAAATGTAAATTATTTTATAATTTTATTAGAACTTCATAGTTTTAGGAAGGATAAATTATGTTAGGAGGATTGAGAATAAGTTAAAAAGATGGGAAATTAATAATTAGAGGTTACTTAGATGGTGATTTTAAAATAAAAACTGGATTTAATTTGACAATAAAGACATTAAGAGAAAAAGTTATTGGATGTATTAATAAAGTTAAGGAATTATTTAATTGAAATAATGTATTTTTAATTTAATAAACTAACCATACCTCACATTCTTATAAGGTGTAAATAAAAATCATATTATAATGATAATAGTATTTTTAAGAATTATTATAAAATTATTAAATAATCATTATTAATAAATATCAATGGGTAATAAAATAATGAAAAGCTAGGCGGAATTTGAATAGGAGTATCAAAGGAAATAAGAATGTAAAAGTTTAACTAATAACGATAGAGAAACCCTCTGTATTAGCGTTAAACCTTTTAATTAAAAAAAAGGGTCGAGTTAGTACAGAATATTAATTCTTGACACCTCCAATTGGTAAAGGATAATATTCAGAAATACGTAAAGTAATAAATAAAAAAACTGGAATAATGAGAGCTGTAAAGATAGTATAAAAGAATGCTAATGAAAAAGAAGAAGAAAGAGTTACATCAGAAGTCAACATTTTAGAAAAACTAGATCATCCAAATATTTTAAAAATAAATGAATATTATAGTGATGACAGATTTCATTACATAATAACAGACTATTATTCTGGAGGAGAATTATTTAGTAAAATTTAAGAGAGAAGAACATTCTCTGAAACATAGGCAGCAAGAATCATTAGATAATTATTATATGCATTAAATTATTGTCATCTTCATGGGATTGCTCATAGAGAAATCAGACCTGAAAATATTATGCTTGAAAGAAGTTCTGAATTTGCTTCAGCTATTTTAATTGATTTTGGTATGTGTTAAAAGATATCCCATAAAATGCATAGTTCAGTTAACCATCCTTATTATTAAGCACCAGAAATACAATAAAAAAAATATAATGAATAAATTGATATTTGGGCTATTGGAATTATCACTTATATTTTATTATGTGGATATCCTCCTTTTGGAGGAGAATCAAATAGAAAAATTATTGACAATGTTCTCAAGAAGCCTTTAATTTTTGAAGAATAAGATTGGAACAAGTACAGCAATGAATCAAAAGAATTTGTCAAGAAAATTTTAATTAAAGATCCAAGTCAAAGAATAACAATAGAATAAGCTTTGAATGATCCTTGGATTGTTAAGAATTTTGAATTATAGGTTAGTGATGGTTAATTAAAAAGAGTGTTAACAAATTTAGTTAATTATAATAGTCAATCAAAATTATAAGAAGCAACACTAAAATTAATAGTATTGTATTTAGCTTCAAGAGAGGAATTGAGTGAATTAAGAGAGATATTTACATATATTGATTCAAAAAATGATGGGTATATTGATGTTGAAGAATTATAAACTGCTATGTTAAAAATATTTGATTTTGAGACAACTGAAAGGTAAACTAATAAGATATGTGGTGAAGATGAAACTCTATCTTATTCGCAATTTTTAGCTTAAGCAATAGATAAATAAGCAATTTTATAAAAGTCTAAGATTGAAACTGCATTTAAATTGATAGACAGAGTATTAGTGAAATCAAATATTATAGAATGCTTCTGGAAATATTAATGTTGAAGAATTATGTGAAGCCTTTAAATGTAATTTGGCTGGCAATGATTAATGGATAGAAATAATGAATGAAGTTGATGCAAATCATGATGGAGCTTTATCATTAGTAGAATTTACAAATATGATGAAAAAATTGATATAATCATGATCTTTTATGTTTTTTTCTGTTATTCACTTTATTAAATTCATTCTATAATATTATTTTTTGTTGATCTTGAAGTTATTTCATTTTTAATTACAATTGTTCATTTTCTTCTATTAGATTCAATATTGAACTTTAATAGTTTTCAATCATTTTATCATAGATTCCACAATTTGTACATTTCTTTAATGTAATTGTTGATTGAGTATCTAAATCACTTTAAGGATCTTCCATTTTTGAAAGCTCCTCTAATATTTTTTCATTTTAAGTAGTTTTTTATTTTAGTAAATTTTAGTATTACATTTGATGTTTAACAAAACAATCAATCATTGGATTTGCTTTTAAGCATATAGTAATAATATTTTAACAATATCGAGAGAATATCTAATCTACAATCATATAATCTTAGAGTGTAAAATCATTATGAATAATCTCAATATTTTATTTGATGTATTTGTAAAAATACTTTTTTATTTATGAAACTTTTGTATGATATTTACATTTTAGAGTTAATTAATATTTTGTAGATTAGATCTAATCATCTACATATAAGTCATACTCATTCTTTCTCATTAAAACAATTATTTATTTAGGAGTTATAAATAAATTATTTATAAATAGTTAAATTTTTTTCAATTAATGAACTTATGTACAAATTTAGTAATATTTTGATTATTATTTAATTATTGTAAATATTTTAATTATCTACTTATATGGAACTGTCTTATCATATATTTAAATGATTTTATAATCAAATCAATAGATATCCATAAGTAGCAATGATTAATACTTATAGTATAACTTCATAGTGTTAATCAAAGATTTATTTATTTTTATTCATAAAATACATAAAAAATATCAGAGATTATTAATACATAAACCCAGTTGAGAAAATTATCAAATAAATCTTTTTTATTTTTGTAACTCTTAAATAGTTTTTGAGTAAATAAAAAATAAATAAATAAATAATATTAAAATATAAAGTAACTTAATATTTACTTTTGACTAGATGCCAAAGATTTTTAATATTATTAATTGAAGTTGAATATATATAATGTAAAAATATGTACACATGTCAATTATTCAAGAGTCCTCTGATTTATCTTAATTAAAGCTTTGTGAAACCTAATCTGATTAAGTTATTAGTTTTGCTGTTTACTTTTATTCCAACTAAGCTTCAAGTTAACCAATTTATTTTTAAATTTTCATTAATTATTTTTCCAAGGTTTTTTTTTGTTTAGCTTTTTATTCTTCATCTAATAAATGTAAAATTCTTCTTTATTTTGCATGAGCTTTCTTTTGTTAGTTTACCCAATTATTTATTGCTTTATCTTGTAATGCAGGATTTGTTCTATCATAGCAAGAATTAAATTAAGATTCATCATAAGGTGAAAATTCTTTAATCTTTTTTGTTTTCCAAATTTTATTTATAATTAAGTCTTTAGGGATTAAATAAAATATGAATGCACTTATTAATTAAATTAGAGAAATCTTGTTCTCATTTGAATTCATATAGTTTTGACATGATATTATAATAGGAGTATAGGATATTAATGTAAACATTTCAAGTGATAAATTTGAAGATGGTTAATATTTAACTGTAGAATGATTAAGTAGAACATATTTATCAGCCCAATAATAAAGACTTAATCCTAGAAATGACATAATTGAATTAATTGGCATAAGATTCCCATATATATTTGTTATTATCATAGTATAATTAATATAAGCATGATTTCTAGTTAAATTGTGTTATTGAAGTTCATAAAGTCTATTCAATTCATCTTAAGTCTATGGTTATGGTTAATATTTAATTTTGTAATTTTTTATTTACTATTATAGTTTTAAAAGTATAAATAAAGGAGGAAGAAATGAATTACTAATTATAATTATAATATATAATACCATGCAAAAAGCCAAAACAATTCTCCATCAACAAATTAAGCTACATAGATTGTAAACAAAGACATGAGAATTGTCAATTTAAAAGATTAACTCTTTTAAGTTTCTGTCCAAGAAATATATTTTCTAAATGTTATTCTTTTTGTGAGTAATGGAAAAATATAATAACATATAATAGTTATTAATGGTGTAAAACTTGATTTAAATGATATCATTTTGTTTGTTTTATATTCAGTAGTACAAGTCACTACTAATAACAATATCAATAATAAAAAGTTAATAAAGATTTCTAGTATTCTTTTAAATTATGATAATTCTATCCATTCATTTAAACTTTTCCAATTAATATCTGTAGGTTCTGGAGCTTATCTAACAGCTAAACGTATTCCTTAAAAGTTTACATATCCATCATTGTTTAAATCTAGATGCAATAATTATTTAAGATAATATTTAAATTTATTGTATTTAGCTTTTTTTAAGAATTAAAGTTTATCTTATTTATATTTAAATGATACTAAAGCACTTCCAGAAAAGTAATTTTATTCAAAGTATGTGTCTTATAATTGTTCTAAAAATATTCTCTTATTTTTTTTTTGTTTAATTATTTATTTAAAAATAAAGCATACTTTAACTACATTTTCAAATTCTTCTTTAATTTTCAGTTCTAATTCTTCTCTTGATAAATCCAAAGGTAATTTTTGAAATAATACCGTATAATCTCCTGGAGTTGTTTGTTTTAAGTCGCAAAAACTATCTAACTTTATTTAATTATGTCTAAAATAGATTAAGTAGATCATAGTAAAGTATAAAGCAGTTAGACTTAATATGCCTTACTTTTCCTATAAGCCTTCCTTAGTCTCTGATAATTCAAACAATGTTCCAATATGAGTTATTAATTAAAAATTTCCAACTGTGATATATTAGATAGCAATTATGGTTAAACAAGATTTGATAAAATCGAAATACAAAGGATAACCACTGCCTAAAAATCCCAATTGATCACTAGATATTCCAAAATTAAAGATTTCCCTTTCCTTTTTAAATATATATATACAATTTGCAAACCACAGCAATTACAAATTCTTCCTTTATAATTTGGTCGACCTACTCTATTGGCTTATCGGTGATCAAGTGCCTGTTCAATACTCACTTAAGGAAGACTACTAATATCTGCTGATTAAGAAGGATAAGGAACTGAGATATCTGGTAATATTTCATTCATTATATCACCTATATTAGTAACTTATATTTATTATGAAAATCAACTTCATTATGAACAAGAATTTAATATATTGAGAATTTCATTTAGATTATGCTAATCATGCTTTACTATTGTAATAAACTTTATAATTTTGTTTTATTCATTACTTTTCTTTTTATTTATCCTCAAATTTAGATTTAAAAAGAAATATTATATGTATATAAAGTATTATAATCAATCAAAATAAGAACAATTATCTATTTAAATCACTATCATTTTATCTTTATGATTCACATTTATCTATTTGTAAAATATTAAATCATTCTATTATTCAGTTTTTCTATTTTAATTAGAGATTCTTATTAATATATTTGTAAATCATAAACTTATTGATATCATCTATAATTTTTTATCTTTATTCAAACTAATTATACTAATTGAACTGAAATTCAGTAATTTTAATAATATAGATCTTCTATCATTTTCCAATAGATCTTTTAATTTTAATGAATATGTACTCAGAATTTGACTACTTGTTATTATAAATAATTAATTTATATATTTAATTTCTATGTATTATGTATAATTTTACAATACTTTTTTTAGTGTTTATACAAACAATATATATAATTATATATTAGTATTATAAATTTATCTCATGATCTATTTATATTATTATTTGAAAAAATACAATTAAACTTTATATTATATGTATACTATTTTTTCATACACAAGAGAGTGTTAATCATATTCACAAATTAATTTAAAACCCTTTAGAGAATTTATTTTTCTTATACTATAATTAGAGAATTGATATTTATTATAGTATAAATATTAAATTCTAAAATCATCACTATTAAGGATAAAATTAATCTAATTTATAGTATTAATATGACCTATTATTAATATATCCATTTTAGTCACTTTAAATTTGAATAATCGTTTTTATTGAAAAATATTAAATTTCATACATAATTATGCTTTCTTGCCATCATTTGACAAACACAGAGATACAAATGGATAAGGATGATAAACCTTCATTACTTAAGATGTTTTGGAATTTATTAGTCTGTTCATTCTAAACTGTGTTTGGTTATGTATGTTTAGACATCTGTGTGAGTGTTACTTTACATTACATTAACAAAGGGTAAATAATACATTTATGAAAGAATGACTTAAATTGATGTAGCAGGATATGGGTTTGCATTGAATTGTGTCTACATTATTGTATTGCCAATTGGATTCGGATTTAATTAGTCTCTAAACATGCATACAGCATAAGCAATAGGTGATGGAAAACACTAACTTGCCAAACGATTTTTTAATGTCAATTTATATGTGATGCTTATGTTTCTGATTCCATTTTCGGGAATTTTAATAGCAATCAAAAAACCGTTTAGCCTAATCGTAGAAGAGTCTTAGAGAGAGTAAACAGCAGATTGTGCTTGGTAGTATTTATGGTTTCTAATTCCAGCCATAATTTTAGCAATCATTTTTGAAAGTATTAAGATTTTTATGGCATCATACAAAATTACATACCCATTTGCCATTATTCATTTTATCACTTTGCTTTTACATTGGCTATTTAGTTGGTTATTTATAATGAAATTTGAATGGGGAATACCTGGAGCAGGTTTTGCTATCATATTAACAGAAGTATTCAATATGATTGGTATATTCTGTAAGAATTTTATAAGTTATTTTAGCATTCATTTAATTGACAGAATATAAAAGGACAATATTTTAAGGAATCAAAATATTGCCTGATATTCCAAGAATTAGAAAATTAGGTTTACAATATTGCAAAACTTCAATGCCAATATTAGTCCATATATATTGTGCATATTTTATATTTGTGTTATTAACATTTATAGCATTAAGTTTGAATACTCCATCAGTAAATGCTCATTTAGCACTTTAAACAGTGTCTGGTACATTTTTTAGTAATTATATATATATATGATTTAAGGATTGCCAATTAGTTTATCAATAGCAATCATGTCTTATGTTGGTACAGAAATGGGATTGGGAGATGTTAAAAGAGCAAAATAATATGTAGCAGTAGGAATTTTAATATTTGTGTTAACTTGTGCTTTGTGTGCATCACTTTTATGGATATTTTAAGATGGATTTATAGATTTTTTCACAGCAGAAAGTGGAAAGGATTAATTTGCAGATGAAACAAAAGAAGTTATGAAAGATTCTCTTCCTTGGATGATTGGTGGATCATTAATAATAGATGGAATGTAAGGAACTTTAAGCGGAGCATTAAAAGGAATTAATAAAGCAAATTTAGTATAGGTATTAGAATTATAAATATTTTAGTATTCAACAATATTTGCTTATTTTGTTTGTTGTGTTCCTATAGTCTCCTTTTTCGCTTATGACTGGGGACTTGGTAATGGTACTAAAGGTATATGGTAAGGATTTGGAATATCAAATCTAATTTTGACTACTCTTTTTACATTGAGTTTATTTTTTACAGATTGGTAAAAAGAGTCAGAAAGAATTATAAATAGAATAAAGAGAGAAAATGAAATGTAGAAAAGCACTATTCATCAAATTGAAGACTAATTGATATATGATTGACACTATAATTCATTATAATAAAGTTGAATAAGAGAAAACTATTAATATTTTTTCAGTCTTTAAAAAAAGAGGGAAACTTAAATTATTTAACATTCTATTTAAAATTTAAGAGTTCTTATTAAAAACAAAAAAAATAATAAAGAAATTTTGATATTAGTTTATCTAATAATATAATTTCATTTGTTAATTTTATTGCATCCACAATTATAGTTATTGCCATAATAATCTTCTTGGCTTAATAAAGTATCAAAATTATAATTTGAATGACAATTTTTACATTTAATTTATCTTAAAAAGAAAAAAGCATCAATACAAATATCTAATTTCTATTTATTAACTATAATTTCTTTAATTGTTTATAAACATATTCTTTTTCCACAATAATAACATCTCTTTTCAAGTGTTTAATGACAATAATTATTTTAACATTCTTGACAATATTATACTGTAGTTCCAAAACGCTATTCAAAATTATAAGACATGGAAAATGTAGCATTACAACATTTACAGTTCATACTTTATTTTTCATACTATTATTCTTAGCAATATTCACAAAGTTCATAATTATTAGATGCTTCATCAAATTTTTCTAATGCATTGCAGTTATTGCAAACTTTGAATAATTTTTCTCTATTAATTTTATTTCCAAAAACATCCTCTACTTGAGTATCCACTTCAGAGTTATAACCCTCAATAAAGGTTAAACTCTTTGTTTATATTATTGTTTAACCTAAACCTAGCTTTTTGCAAATATTTGAACATTCTGGATGCTAATTCAAAAAGAATTTACGGCATCCATCATCTTATTAATTTGTTGAATCCATTAAATCTTATGTATGTATTGCAGGATCACTTAAGATATTGATTTTACCTTATAAATCTGTAATTATCATCTAAAAATTAGTATATTGATATGTAAAATGAGAGAAAGCAGTTAAATTGATTTCCTCATCTCTGTAATCTGCATTATTAGTATACTTTTTCCATGGTTCATTAATATCAATATAACTCTCTGCATATAATAACTTCAAACCCTTAAAAGGTTTTTCTAATTCATATAAATATGGTGTAGCATAATAAAGAGGAATAAACTACACTTTTTATTATTTGCAACAATAATTAAAATGATTACTCAATTATTTTGCAATTAATTATTGTTTATATTTTATATCTGCTATTTTATTTGCTTCATCAATATCATCATCAGTTAAGGTTTAAGAATTATATTTTTTAAGAATCCATCTTGGAATTTTTATCACAACATATACATTATTTTTTTAATCAAATCCTTTAAATACCTCTGCTGCTTATCCTTTTTCTTTTTGTTTCAGTTATAATTCATCATTTTCAATAAATAACAAAGTTTAACATTTTTTTTAAGTTTATTTGATTTATTCAATTATTTAATCATAATATTTATTATTTTACCTATTATGATAAGCATAATGCATTTATTTTTATTTTCTAAATTAGGCTTAAGAAATATGTTAATACTCTTTAATATTAGTTATTGATTATGATTTACAATAAGTAGAAGATAGAGAAAATAAAATATAATCTGAAAATTATTTATCAGCTATTTTTGCACTTTAATAATTTTTTTAAACTACACTTTACATCACTTTTTCCATTATTTAAGTTTATTCATTGATTTATAAAAAAGATAAAAAAAATCTTTATTTTAATTCAACAAATTTTTATAACTTTTCTTCCAAGTCTTGAGCATTTAAGTTTGAATCATAAACTAATTTATGATATTTCCTACCATGACATGGAGCATCTGTAATAATAAATAGCTATAAAAGACTTTCAGGATCTTTGCAAATATTTAATTTATATGCAACATCAAGTGCTCCTTATAAATCTTCAGGAATATCATCACCACCTTCAGCTTTTATGCTACTAATGAATTTTTCAATCTCCTCTGGTCTAACAGTAAAATTATGATATTTTATGTGATTTGGACCTTCAGAAAAATCTTTATAACATACTGCAGCCATTCTAATTGCAGTATCAATTTAGACCTTTTTCTTAAATTCAGTTATTATAGAAGTGATGTTCTTTCTTGAAACTTCAATCCATTTATCCATACTTTTTGTACAATCTAAAATAAAGATAATATCCACTTATGGTCTTTACTAAATTTAGTTAATCATTAATTTAAGTTGATTCTTTTACATAAATACATTGCATTATAATGTTTGAGGTTAACTAACAAATTTATTTACTTTCTAGTCAAATTTTATACAAGGTTTAATAACTTCATCTTATAAATTCTAAAAATTTCCAATGTCTTTTAAATCTTCCCAATTTTTATGTGGTTTTTAGCATCTATGATAAGGACATGTTCCTTAAAAATATTTGATACAATATTTATGAAAATTATATTTTTTAGCATCACATTAACATTCTACTTCTTTACAAAATATTTCAGGGTTCAATTTATTTATGTTATATAATTCATACACTTTTTTTTGTATTTCATCCCATCTATTAGTATGCCACAATCCTTCTTTTTTTTTATCACACTTTTTATTTTTACAATTAACACAAATATATTATAACCAAGGTGGATGTAAATATTTGCAATTCTAATCATTATTACAATTCTTATAACATAAATTACATGGATAAATTCCATTTATTGATTTTTTCTCCAATTATTCTTGTAATTCATCTGGTGAAAAATGATATAATCCACAATAATCTTATTATTAGCACATCCCTTATAAAAAACCTATACAAACTCCGCTAAAACATTTTGGATGTAGTTTTTCGCAGTTCTGAATTTAACATTTGTGTAAATCATGACATAATTTCTATATGTCATCTAAGAAATCCATTTTAATAAACTTAATATTTAACAGTAGATAAATGTTTCAAAGTATAAGTTTGTAAAGAAATAGCATTATATAACATGTTTTTATATATAACATTATGATAGAATTATAATTAAAATTATTTAAAAAAATACCACTCTCATTCAGAATGCTTAGAATCAGCCAATTAATATAAAATTAAATTATATTATTCTGTAAGGCATGAAAGAAATAGTTTAAAAGAGATGAATAAATATAATTAATATATTTTTGTGAATTTCAAATAATTTGCTGGATCCTATTAAATATATTTAATATTCTTATTAAGGCAGGGTTTTATTAAGAAAAATTAAAAGTTCAATTATCATAGTTGGCTTCAATATAATATTTCAAATTAATTATAAAAATAACAATAGAATAAACTTTTTAAAATTATAACATCATATTAATTTTTTATTAAATCTAATCCAACGCAATGGTAAAATTTTTACTTTTAATTTTAAATGACTCATTTATTTTTATCTTTTATTTAAAAAAAGAAAATCATTTTTGATCTAAAAAATAAAATAATATTTATTATTGATTATGGATTAACCTTTAAGAACATTAAAAATTAGTTTAAAAATATGTCATCCTATAAATTTCTAAAATTATAATTTTTAACTAAATAATAAACTTTTATAAAATGAATCCTTTTTATATACAATTAAGTTGAAAGACTTCATCTAGCTAAAAATATTATCTGATAACATTAATTTAATAATTCTATTTCATATCTAAGTTTTTGTAATATAATATAAAGCTGAAATTGCTTGATATCCTATTGATTAAAGCTTTGATTCTTAATATTTAATATTTTCAATAAATTTACTTACATCCCTTTTTCTGTCTAATTAAGCTAATATTTTACATGCAATTATGAAAATTATTTTATAATCAATATTTAAAACCTTTCGATGTTAGATATTGCTTTATTTATTCATAAATTTTATTTTATCATTCTTCTTTTTTTAAGGTTATCTATCATCAACAAGTATTAAATCTTAGAAAATCATAATAAGATGAGTTCTAAATTCTTTCCTATGAATATCAAATTTTAAATAATCCATGCTTAATTAAATTTTGGGTTAAATAAGATTACTTTGAGGTATTTATAAAAATTTCATTATAGGCCTTTGAATTCTATTACAATTAATATGGCCAAATATATTTATAAAATAATCAAACGTTATTTCTTGTTGATTCTTTAAAATAAATATTCCAAGATTTATAAGAGATAGAATAGTTAAAATTTATGGAAATTTCTTTTCTGGTTAATAATGAAATTTTTAGAAATAGATATATTTTTGATATAGTAATTTATTCTTACCTTAAATAATTTAAATGTTGTAAAAGATAAAGACCTTATTAACTTAACTTAAAAATTTAATTTTATTGATTATATATTATTATATAATATTATCAATTTTTTTTTCATCCACTAATTATCTCATCTTCTCTTTTTTCATAATCTTTTAAAAGTTCCTTTGATTTGAAACTAAAATCAATTGGATATACTTTATTATTAGTTTTGGGTTTTTCGTTGAAATTTATATTTTTATGAAATTAATCTACATTTGTTAAAAAATCTTCTGTTTTTGGTCTTTCTGGACAACTATCATTTTAAGTGTGAATTTAATAAAATCTAGGGTGAGAGCGAACAATATTTAGTAAATATTTCTTTATCTTTTAAAATCTAACATGAATTCTTTCTTTTTATTTTTCTCTATTTGTTAATAGCCTCTTTAGAATATAATTAGATGTAATTAAATTTGGAAATCTTTTATTAATTTTATCCCTTATTTTATCTAGATTTTCTTATTAATCTTCTAATAAAGCTAATAATATTCCCCATAAAATATATGTAACAAATATGGAATTTAAGCTAATAAGAAATATATAAAAAGGCAATATTATCTCTTAATTGTTTGATAAGTCAGCTTAATAAATTGTGATTGATAATACTATGGAAGTACCACAAATAAGTGTACTAAATTCATCAATAATGTTTAATTAAATAAATAAATAAGGACGATACTTTTTTGTTAACAATTAATATATGAAGATAATTATAAAAACCAAAGCTCCTTTTATTATTATTAAATCTTCATAAAATGTCAAAAAAATAATTATGAATCCTTTTTACAGAATTTTTATAATTTCCCAAAAATAAGCATTTCTTGAATACTCATTATATAAATATCCCCAATTTTTTCTTGTTATTTCATCTTCTAAGTTATGTCTTTATAGATATAAGCTAATAAACATGTAGGCAGGGATGATCAAAGCTAAAGTCAAAGTAGCTGGTAAAATAAAGGTTGAAATCCAATGGAAATGATCATCGGTATCGTATCTATAGGCAACATTCCCTTGAATCCAATAATAATTTGATATTTATCTAAAGGATAATAAAGATATGAATCCTCCTAATAAATTTGGCTATAAATAAGTAAATAAATAGATAGCAGTTGTAGTAAATGCACTCTTATTCAGTTTAGTTAACTTAATACTAACTGCTAATACATAAAAAATAATAAAGATTAGAATGTAAATTAAAGGTATTATTAATGCCCAGATCATTCTGAAATAAATAATATTGATAGTTGTAATATCTACTAAAAAACAGTCTAAAGATAAACTCATTGTTTATATTGGATTACCAACTGATTTAACAGATAATTATAATCCATTTGGCATTTATAATTAAAATGTTGAGATAACTCCTATGATTTAAAAATAATTTGTTAATACTTTGATTAATACATTTCCTTACCCTGCTCTAGGATCAGGTATAGCTATTTTTAATATCAACCTTTTCTATTAAGTAATAACTTTATTAATTGTCTCTATTGTTCCTTTTACGGATAAAAATATTGAGATCATTGTCCAAATACTAATTAGTACAATTTTTGTAGCATTATCTCCTATGTTTGCACAACTTCCACATTTATAGATTGTACTTACAGAAAAAGATCCTTACCCTCTTATATTATAAATATCACATTGCTCACATAATGCTCCAACATGTGCCTCTGAGCATAATTCATTACCAGGATTCCATCCACCTAAACAATTTTCAGGCATATTCAAACAATATTCTATATTTTCACTGCTCTCATATGGTCTCCAATAATGAGGTCTCAACATAATTCTAGCTGAAGAAACATTTTCCATTTTGATTTAATCTTTTATTTTGCATTATTCTCCAGCTCTTACATTATATTAATAAGCATTAGGATCACATAATTTACATGTTCCCTATTAAGTTTTGTATTCTCCTCTTTAACAAGGAAATGTTTATAAATTTACTCTTAATTTATAATTAGTAAAATAATTTTTTAGTAAATAAGGAGGTTTGTCATCAAAAATTGGAATTTTCACTGAATCACACATAATCTCCAATTATAAATAATCTTAGGATGAATAATCAGGATCAAAATTAATAATCATAGAATCTAAATTATAATCCTAACTAGTTTTATTGAAGACAATCTCTTTCATACTAGTAAAATTTTCATAAAACTCTCCTTCCTTTTAATTAATAATTTATCTCCCTTTTAATGTACATTTAGTTCCATCTAATGCTTTAATTTGACTATTCTCTTTGTCTAATGGTATTATTCTTAAAGTAATATTTAAAGGTATATAATCTTGAGTTTGCTCATTAAAAATTTTGAATTCATTTATAACTTGTCCACTAGGAAACATTAAAAAGTCTTGTTTCTTTTGACCTATATAATATTTGTTGATTTCAATTTGTTCAATAACTTAGTTTTTATTACTCTCAATTTTTTTTGTATTCAAAAGTTTTGAACCAAATTAAAGGGTTAATTTTACAGGGAACCCAGCTATATTATCACTAAACAGAGATGCTTTGTTATTTGAGTATATGATATTTGTTTTATCTTTATCTGGAATTGCATAGTTTTCTATAAATATAGCTCCTCCTACCTTTGCTTAATTATTTAAAAACTAGGTATCATAAATTAAAAAAAGAGATTTTTCACGATAGTCAAAATAAATGGCTCCTCCTGTTTCTCTTCCATTATTCCTTATAAATTAACATGAGTTTATAATCATAGTAATTGAAGAGATATAAGCTGCACCTCCATATGTTCCACTATTATTTTTAAAGTAACTATATTCAAGTTTTACATTCATAATTTTAGTTTCATAATAAGTTTAAATTTAATTTAATAATCTATTTGATTTGACTTCTGAATATTATTTTAAATTAGTTATTTCTTTTGAAGATAAGACCAAACAACTCAAAAGGCCACATAGATTATCTTCCATTTTTATTGAATTTAGATTGATCAAATTTTAATTGTTTTATTATTCTATATTTATAAATTTTAATATTCCTTCTTTGCAGTTAGAGCATATAATATTCTAAAAAATTAGATATTCTATTTAAATTTAATGTTTTGATGAAATAGAATCAACTTAAAAAATAAACCCAGGATTTGTTCTTTTTGTTATTAAGGTATAAAAATTGTATAGACTAATAATATATTGATTCTACTAATCATAGAACACTTGTAGCTATTCTGGCTAAGAATATATTTTCATGCATTTATAAAAGGATGAAGAAATAGAAGGATATGTTTAAATTGGTTTTGAGACATCTCCAATTATTTCTTTGACTGATATTAACTAAAAATTAGCTATATACACATTAGTCATATATTCTAAAAATATATAATTATATACTGTTATTAAGTTTAATATTAAGTGTGCTTCCACTAATCAATGTTAAATTTTATATTTCTATATTTTTAAGTGTAATTGATTCTGCATTCATTATTTCCATAACCCCATAATCAAATAAATCAACAAAGTTGCAATTTCTTACAGTAATATTACCTCTTTCTATAGAAATTAAATAATTTTTATTTTATAATTTAACTTCTGATTCACTTAATTCATTAATTCTACCTAAATATGATAAAAAACCTTGATAAGTATTTTAAATTAGCAAATCAGAAATTTCAACATTCAAAATTAAAGAGTTACTTGTAAATATTATAGGAAGTTTAAAGAAAGCAGTTTTCAATGAATAAACATTTTAAATTACACTTCTTTAAATTATTATTCTATTTTTATTTCTAGAAGGCTCTAAAAAGAGTGTTCCTCCTTCTTATCTACTAGAACTTTAGGAAAAAAGATTGTCAGATATTAATAAATTTAAATCTGATTGAGAAGCATCAATAAATAATGTTCCACCTTGTGATTTCTCAGTCATTAATAAATTTGTTTGGCTGAAATTGAAATTACAATTCGAAACTTCAATTATCCCATTTGATTAAGTACTAAAATAAAATGATCCTCCTTATAAAGCAAATGAATTCTAACTTGAAACATTTCTTACAATTATTTCATCTGCTTAACAAAACGCATTTCCACCCTTTGATTTAATAGGAAAAATTGAATGCAAATTCTCAATAAAAATTATTTCATTTTATTAATATCCCCAAATTAAACGATCTTTTAAATATTAATATTATAAATCATTTTAAGAATTAAAATAACAATCCTCCATCTAGAAATTTCCACATTTAAATACAAGATTAGATCCTTAATTATTAGTGATAATATTATTTTCAAATATAGATTTAATTAATATAATTTTAGAATTAGGACTATTTATATAAATAGTTGATGATTACTTGAATAGTTAATCTTCTTAATAAGTATGATGATGATTATTAAAGGTATAAATATCTTACAAATCAATTTATTATTATTATTCAGATATTATGCTAATAACACAAGGTTGTTCAGACAATTTAGTAAGAATAATTGTATTGTTTGTCAAATTAAGGTATTTCATTTCTATTTTCTCTGATT